>CM060349.1:28055083-28066226 GCA_030674155.1 Stramonita haemastoma
GTAAATGGGTGACCGTTTGCGTCGCACCTTGGCTTCAATACAGTCCCCCCAGTTCACCCAGCTGTCAATGGGTACCTGCCCTCTTTAGGGTCAGGGAAGGTAAAGCAGCGAGGGAGAGGAGATGGGCGCCGCCCTTAAGATGCTGGCCCCTAGAGAAACTGAGGTCTTTGATACCTTACTCCCCAACGACCACATAGGTTATGGGACACCTTCACCCAAATTCTTTAAAGTTCGTTTTTACTAAAAGCTCGACTTCAAATTATAAATCGTTCCTTACTTTCTAGCGTGTTAAATACCATTAGGACTGGACAAGAATTAACACATAAAATAAATCAGTCAAATCAAAGATCAGAGAATGCGTAATTGGTTAAAACACCTCTAAAATGTAGACAAGGGAACACTCTCTTTTCACATTGCTTTTAAGCGAACCGAACTTTAAAATGTAAACAGTAGGTAGAGTACTAGCGTAAATTGAAATACTCTTGGAAAAAACCCAGACAGATCCTCTCAAACATCGACATCCATTCAAGAAAGACCAACATCCTGTTCCAGTTCCCTGAGGACGGGATGGCCTAGTGGTCAGAACATTGCGCTCGCACTTTGACGACCAGGGTTCGATTCCCGTTCGAGGAGATTTTTTGCTCTGGAGTTAACATCAGTGCTGACTCCGTTCTCCCCAAAAAGTCCTTCGGATGAGACTACAAATCGAGTCCCCGTGTGCGAACGCACGCAGAACATCTTGCGCACACGTTAAATTCTGTTCCGTTTTTTTCGTAAGAGTAGGCCACTGTGTGCCGTTGGGAACAGATGACAATATTTACAAAATGTATAAACACGGGGACTGGATGTCAAAAAAGCACGTGGGTACTTATTCCATTATCCTCGATATAAAAGAATAAACAAATGAATAAAATAAATAAATAAATCAGCCTTTTCCAGCTCTCTCCAAAGTTAGATAATTAACCATGTCAACTCGCAAAAAAATGCACTCTAAGTGGTTCTTTTTCTGCATTTTATTTATTAATTTGTTCATCAATTTAGATATGATTCAAAACGATTTTATAATACTTTTTGTCGTATGATGGCACACGATTTGAGATTGTCTCAGTACAGGCTTGATATAAGTATCTAACTCTTTTTGCTCCTCACTGATGTGTGTGTGGTTGTTCAGAAAGAAAGCATGAAGTAGGTTTGAAAAATGTAATAACTATGTTTTGTAACGATAATCTGATATAGTACGCGATTTATCCAATAATTGTCGTAGTTTATGTAGATTGTAATCTTGGTATTCTTTTGAATGACCAGCAGAAAATTATTTTTGGCTTTTGAAGATGTTCTTTTCCAAAGTTCTCTCTCTCTCTCTCTCCTCTCTCTCTCTCTCTCTCTCTCTCTCTCTCTCTCTCTCTCTCTCTCCTCTCTCTCTCCTCTCTCTCTCTCTCTCTCTCTCTCTCTCTCTCATCTCTCTCTCCCCTCTCTCTCTCTCTCTCTCTCTCTCTCTCTCTCTCTCTCTGCTCCCTCTGTCTCTGTCTCTCTCTCTCTCTCTCTCTCTCTCTCTCTCTCTCTCTCTCTCTCTCTCTCTCTCTCTCTCTGTGTGCGTGCGTGTGTGTGTGTGTGTATGAGAGAGAGAGAGAGAGAGAGAGAGAGAGAGAGAGAGAGAGAGAGAGAGAGAGAGAGAGAGAGAGAGAGAGAGAGAGAGAGAGAGAGAGAGAGAGAGAGAGAGAGAGAGAGAGAGAGAGAGAGAGATGTACACTACATGCCACATGGATTATCACACATTTATCACGTGTTAGCGGTGCAGAGTTTCAGAAGTCATGAAAAAAAAATGAAGAAAGAAACATTGCCTTGTTGCAGACAAGTTTGTTGTGAAATGTATGTTTTGAATCTGTACAGTTTTGCAGAGGAAATTTGTCCCCCTTACCAGTTTCCATTGTAAGGGCTAATCAGAACTTATATACATTAAAAAAAAGAAGATCTGAATATATCATGTAACCATGTTATGGAATCCATGACATGACGACTACTTGGGCTGTTGTCAATTAAGTTTTCAGAATATGACATTTTGTGTTTTGTGCCCAGTCCCCCTCCCACTGTCCCCTTGTGAATGGGCATCTTGCCTGACACAAATAAACCAATGTCATTTGTCTCTCTCTCTCTCTCTCATCTCTCTCTCTCTCTCTCTCCTCTCTCTCTCTCTCTCTCCTCTCCTCTCATCTCCTCTCATCTCTCTCTCTCTCTCTCTCCTCTCTCTCTCTCTCTCTCTCTCTCTCTCTCTCCTCTTGTATTTCCACTACTGTTTGTGTGTTTAATCTACGAATAGATGTGTTTCCTTGTGATGCTTTCCATTTTCCCCTTTTACATAAGCAAAGATTGCAATCGTTGAAAAGGTTTGTTATTGTTAGTTTACACGTTGCAGCAGCTCAGCACCCGCCATGTTCATGCTGATTTTCATTGTTTGATATTGATCACACCATACACTACATACAAGCTTGTTGTTGCTATGGTTCTAAAATGCTGTTTGTATTCAATGTTTATTCTCATTAAATTTTCTGAATAAAAACTATTTAAACCAACCATGTCGTGCTGACATTGCCAGCCATTCCAGTTTTTAAAAAAAGGTAAAAGTGTCCCATAACCTTTGTGGTTGTAGGGGAGCGAGGCATCACAGACCTCAGCTTCTCTAAGGGGCCAGCGTATTGAGGACAGCGTCCATCTCCTTCCTCTCCCTCACTGCTTTACCTTCCCTGACCCTAAAGAGGGCAGGTACCAATTAACACCTGGGTGAACTGGGAGGACTGTACTGAAGCCGAGGCGCACGAACGGTCACCCATTCACTTGGTAACCATGCTGGATGCTGCTCAACAGATGACAAGATTTACACAACTGCATACACACGGGAACTGGATGAAAAAAGTACATGAGTGCTTATTCTGTTATCCTCGATATAAAAGAACAAACAAACAAATAAACAAATAAATAAACAAATAAATGAATAAATAAAAAAATAATAATAAATAAATAAATAAATAAATAAATAAATAAATAAATAAATAAATAAATAATAACCTTAGCTTGGGGAAAGCGAGTGCTCTGACCACTGAGCTATCCCGCCCCCCCACCACATAACGTGATGTCAGTGTGCGGTGATACAGAAAGCACGTGTCACGTCTGTGTGACTCCACACTGCGTCACGTTCTCCTGTGTGACAACAGAATTCGTATGACCCTCTATCACAAAATGAGTCGCTTTGCAGCTGACCTACTTCTTCCGCAAGGAGCCATATTAGGTAACTGTAGGGGGGTGGGGGTGGGGGGGGTCATGTTGTCGATTTTTGAAATTTTGATTGATTATTAAAGATATAAGGGGTGGGATAGCTCAGAGGTCAGAGCACTCGCTTTCCCCAAGTCAAGCAGCGTTGAGCGTGGTTTCCAGTTGGATGGGTGACCAATTGGATGGGTGACCGTTTGCGCGCCTTGGCTTCAGTACAGTCCCCCCCCCCCCCCCCCACAGCTGTTAATGGGCACCACAAACGTAGTCAAGTAAAATTCTTTTATTTCAAGGATGATGAGTAAGCACTCATGCGCTCTTTAACATCCAATTTCTGCCCTTATCAAGGAAAAGATCAAGATAAAAAAAAAACCTGCAACTAAACAACAACAACAATAATAAATCAAATACCAAACACTAGAGACAACGATCAATAGCAAACGATAGACAAGAAATAAAGACAGAAAGACAATAATGAAAATAACAAAAAAAAAACGCACTCAGAGAACTAAAATAAGAAATAAACAATTCATGATGATTATAATAAAAAGAGACCGCTAATAAGTAAGTAGCAAACGGGAAAACATGAGTTAAATAAGTGAAAACACCATTCCATCACCATCTATCAACAAAACCCTACGAGCGTGACACTGGAGTTTGGGACAATGTGACACCCTCCAAACACAGCGTCACGTTTGCAGGTACGCAGAATAGTCCATCTCTGTATGAAACACTGAGAAGTTTTCAAAAGCATCTCATCTCAATCCTTTTCTTTTATGTCTGTTGTTATATGGGTACCTTGTCCTCTTTAGGGTCAGGGAAGGTAAAGCAGTGAGGGAGAGGAGATGGGCGCCGCCCGCAACATTCTGGCCCTTAGAGAAGCTGAGGTCTCTGATGCCTTGCTCCCCTACGACCGCCTAAGTTATGGAACACCTTTACCTTTTTTACGTTATGGTCTATGTTTCACATGTATACAGAAAAATATGGACATGACCAGTCTGGTACAAAAAAGAAATATGAACACCAGCAGTGTGATCTTGAAGCTAACGGCGATGTTCTTGTCGTTCCAGAGGACTTTTAGTTGGTCATTGGGGACAGGGTAGCTCAGTGGTCAGAGCACTCGCTGTCCCTCGGCCAAGGTTAGGTTAAGCAGCATCGAGTGTGGTTACCATTTGGATGGGTAACCGTTCACATTTTATATTTAAAATAGCTACTTAACAGCAGCGCAACACATTTTCGCTCATGTTATAGAAAAACTATAGTTGTTGCCTAAGTTCTTCTTCTTCTTCTTCAACTTCTTCTTCTTCTTCTTCTTCTTCTTCTTCTTCTTCTTCTTCTTCTTCTTCTTCTTCTTCTTCTTCTTATCTTTTTCTTCTTCTTCTTTCTTCTTCTTCTTCTTCTTCTTCTTCTTTCTTCTTCTTCTTCTTCTTCTTCTTTCTTCTTCTTCTTCTTCTTTTTACTTCTTCGCAATTGTGCTCCTTTCGATTCTTCTTCTTCTTTCCATTCTCCTTTATATTCTTCTACTTTGCATTCTTCTTCGCAATTCTTCTTAGCAATAATCATTCTTCGCAATTCTTAGCAAGTCTTCTTTGCAACTGTTTGGAATTCTTCTTCGCAATTCTTTTTACAATTCTTCTTCTTGCTAAGAGGAAAGGAATTGCATTACTGATATAGTTCCTATTTTTACGTAGGAAAGACACACACACACACACACGCACACATACACAAACACACACACACACACACACACACACACACACACACACACACACACACACACACACTCACACACCACACACACACACACACACACACACACACACACACACACACACACACACACACTACGCCTTATCCGTATGTGTCAAGTCTGGAACAGCAGTAATGATGGTAATTTTCATGCATTGATAGTCCTTTGTTTGTCAGTCATTCTTTGATAATTATTGTGGCAGAAGTGTGTGTGTGTGTGTGTGTGTGTGTGTGTGTGTGTGTGTGTGTGTGTGTGTGTGTGTGTGTGTGTGTGTGTGTGTGTGTGTGTGTGTGTGTTAGGTGTGTGTGTTTGTGTTTGTGTGTATGTACGTGTGTTTGTGTGTGTGTTTGTGTGAGTGTGTGTGTGTGCGTGTATGTGTGTGTGTGTGTGTGTGTGTGTGTGTGTGTGTGTGTGTGTGTGTGGTGTGTGTGTGTGTTTCTGTGCATATGTGTGTTTGTGTATTTGTATATATGTGTGTGTGTTTGTGTAAATGTATGTGTGAGTGTGTGTATGTGTAAATGTGTGTGTGTGTGTGTGTGTGTGTGTGTGTGTGTGTGTGTGTGTGTGTGTGTGTGTGTGTGTGTGTGTGTGTGTGTGTGTTTGTATGTGTGTATGCGTATGAATGTATACGCGCGCACGCGTGTGTGTGCGTCTGCATATGTGTGAGTGTGTGTATGTGTGTGTGTGTGTGTGTGTGTGTGTGTGTGTGTGTGCGTGTATGTGTGTATGTGTGTGTATGTGTGTGTGTGTGTGTTGCGCACACACGTGCGCGTGCACTCACGTACGTGCGCGTACCCTTTTCCTTCTACAATTCATGCGTTTCTGTACGTGTATATGCGCGGGAGTTTGCTTATGTGCCAGTCTACCTACATGTATGCATACTTATGTACGCTGGTACATTAATACCTTTGGCGATGTTCCTAAGGACGAGATATGTCACAAGCGAGAAACTAAACCCTTTAATTAGAAGTGCTAGCCTTAGTTAGTAATTAACCCGGGTATTGTGATGAGCTAAACCTTCATACGACATAAGTAGGGGTAGGGTGGTAATAGTGGGGGCGAAAGGGGAGGATGGGGGATGTGTGTGTGTGTGTGTGTGTGTAGGGGGGGGGGGAGGGGGAAGCGGGGAGGGAGGGAGGGGGTGGTAAAGTAAGACACTATGTTATTGACAGAATTTTGGGGCAGTGGTTGTGCTATGTCGTGTGTTAGAATATGGTGTGTGTGTGTGTGTGTGTGTGTGTGTGGGGGGGGGGGTGATGTAGGTGTGTGTGTGTGCGTGTGTGTGTGTGTGTGTGCTTGCATGTGTGTGTGTGTGTGCGTGTGTGTGTGTGTGTGTCTGTGTGTCTGTCTGTGTGTCTGTCTGTGTGTAAATATAGATTGCTGCGTCTTTGTGTGGCTTTTTGGTTAAGGGTATGCTCTTTATTTCTATGTCTGTCTGTCTGTCTGTCCGTCTGTCTGTCTGTCTGTCTGTCTGTCTGTCTGTCTGTCTGTCTGTCTGTCTGTTTGTCTGTTTTCTCAGATCTAAAATTTCTGTCCTATTTTGTTTTTGTGTGTGTGTGTGTGTGTGTGTGTGTGTGTGTGTGTGTGTGTGTGTGTGTGTGTGTGTGTGTGTGTGTGTGTGTGTGTGTGTGAATCAATCAATCAATCAATCAAATTTTTATTTCCAGATGGTACATTGAGTAAGCAGCGATCTGCTTTTTTCCATCAAGCCATCTATCTAAAGAAAAGAAAAGAAAAAAAATCAAAACAATAGCAAAAATTAAATCCTAAACAAAACAAAAAACCAACAAAAAACAAAGTAGAAAATCCCTAGCAAACAAACAAACAAAAAAAACCAACGAAAGAAAGAAAAGGGGAAAAAGCAAACAAACAATTAGAACAACAACAACAAACATTTCACCAACATTAACTTGCTAACATGATTTCAACAACTTTAAAATAAACTATGCCTATAAATAATACAAGCAACTACTATAACAACAACCAAAAGAGAAAATAAAATAAATAAAATAAATAAATAAAATAAATAAATAAAAATAAAAAAATATTTTAAAAATCTACTCGAAAGACATACACACATATGCACATACACCCACACACCCATACACACACACACACACACACACACACACACACACACACACACACACACACACACACACACACACACACACACACACCCGTGCATCTACACACACACACACACACACACACACACACACACACACACACACACACACACACACACACACACACACACACACACACGGTTTGCGCTCTTCCACTCAGCTCGTATACTCGTAGGTACATGCACACATTTAAAGTCTTTTTAAAAAAATCATATAGTGTCAAAAAAAAACCCAACAAAAAAACACACTCACACACACACACACACACACACACACACACACACACACACACACACACACACACACACACACACACACACACAACAACGCTTATATCAATTACAATGTAACCAAAAAACATTAAGACTTAATAATAATAATAATAATAATAATAATAATAATAATAATAATAAAACAAATTTAAAAAAAAATGAATAAATACAACAACAACAACAAAATTTAAAAATAAATAAGTAAAATAATAAAAAATCTATAAGCAATTTATGTCAGATTACAATATCTCTATACTTCAATTCATACTTTACATTTTTAAAAGAAGATAAGGAAAAAACAACAAACACAACGATACCTTATGATAATACCCATCATCACTGAGAGGAAATAACATATACGCTAACAAACATACAATCAAACAAAAGAAAAAAAAAAAAACAAACAAACAAAAAACACATAAAAACACACCAAAAAACAAACAATCAAACCAAAACATAAAAAAATCAATCCACACGGATTATATATTAGAAGGAAGAAAAGAAAAAACAACTAAAGCAACAATACCATATGATAATACCCATCACCACTGAGTGGAATAACATAACAAACATATGGGCATGCACACATTAAAAAAAAAAAAATTTTTTTTAATCATATGGTGTCATATATGTGTGTGTGTGTGTGTGTGTGTGTGTGTGTGTGTGTGTGTGTGTGTGTGTGTGTGTGTGTGTGTGTGTGTGTGTGTGTGTGTGTGTGTGTGTGTGTGTGTGTGTGTTGAAATCAGGACATGATTTACTATACTGTTTTTCTCTGTGTGTGATCTATTTTTGCCAACTCAATAGTATCAGAGCGAGTAGAATTAAGGAGATTTATTTGTTTGTTTGATTTTTTTGTGCGTGCTTTGTTTGATCATTGCTTACATTGTTTTTGTTGTTGTATTTATTTATTTTTTTATTTTTTATTTTTTTATATCGAGGATAACAGAATAAGCAATCATGTGCTTTTTTTCATCCGGTCCCCGTGTGTATGCAGTTTTTGTAAATATTGTCATCTGTTCCCACCGGCACACGATGGCCTACTCTTACGAAAAGCGGAACAGGATTTAACGTGTGCGCAGTAAGATGTTCTGCGTGCGTTCGCACACGGGGCCTCGGTTTAAAGTCTCATCCGAAGGACTTTTGGGGAGAGTGGAGTCGGCACTGATGTTAACTCCAGGAGAAAAATTTCCTCGACCGGACTCGAACCCGGGTCGTCAAATTGTATCATTCTTTTTGTTCATCTGCTAGAGCTGCAAGGTTCCCCCATAGTGGGCGACTGGATAGCCTGGTGGTCAGAGTGATGCTCTCGTGATCTGCTGACCCAGGTTCGAATCTTGTTCAAGAGGATTTTTTTTCTCCGGAGTTAACATCAGTGCTGACTCCACTCCCTCCAAAAGTCTTTCGAATGAGACTATAAACCGAAGTCCCGTCTGCGAACGCACGCAGAAAGTTTTGTACACATGTTAAACCCCGTTCCACTTTTCGGAAGAATAGGCCATTGTTTGCCGGTGGGGACGGATGACAAAGTTTACAAAACTGCATTCACACTGGGACTGGATGTAAAAAGGCACATGAGTGCTTATTCTATTATCCACGATATAAAAGAATAAATAACATAAATAGATAGAAACTAAATGAACAACCTTTCTTCTCTCCCCCTCCACCACCCCTCCGCCCCCCCTTCTGCCTTCCCCCCCTCTACCCCCCTCCCCCCACCCCCACTCCCTAACCCAAAGACGGGTACATAACTATTAACTCTTAATAGCCAGGCTGACAGTCAGTACAGTAACACACATCGCCTTAACCATGAAATCGCTGGCAGTAATGAACAACCCTTGATTCTCTCATGGAGCTTCGAAGAATCCAGCAAAGCAGATCCAACAACAGGACTGATACACGCAAAGACTTCAAATTCATCCGACCTGATAAAAAGACAGAAACTACCACCAAAAAAACCTTAACTGAAAAACCCAAAATTTCGGAAGATCCACCTAAGAGAAAACTCGAAGATACAAAATCTGTTTCTTCAACGACTAAAGTTTCGGTTGAGGATCGAAAAACGTCCAGTTATCAATCAAAATCGACTACGCTTGAAGGAGAGAAAAGGACTTCGCTCCGTTCTTTAAAACTTACAGTAGAAGAGCGAAATCCTACAAACTACAAACCGAGGCCTTCTGGAGATAGATCTACATTTTTGTATCAAAGACCTGAGAGTTCTATCGAAACACCAGAGAAAGTTGCAGAAAAGGAAAAACCTTCCAAAAATGACAGCTGGAAGACTGTAGTGCATACTATATCAGAGACACTAAAAGAGGAAGAAGAAGAGGAGGAGGAGGAGGAGGAGGAGGAGGAGAAAAAAGAAAAAGAAAAAGAGCGCAAAAAAGAATCGAAAGAAGAAAAAAGGACAGAAGTGGAAAAAAAAGGAAATTTCATTCAACAGGTGAAAGAGGACAAAAAACAGTTAAAGAAGGAGGAAGAAGAAAAGAAGAAGGAGAAGAAGGAGAAGAAGGAGACCAAAGAAGAAGAAGAAAAAAAGAAAGAAGAGATAAGGGAGAAAACTTGGATCAAGACCGAGAAGACAAGGGAGCTAACATTGTTTCCTGAAGACTCTTGGATTTTACCCGGCGAGGAAAAGTTGTCTTCACCACCCTTCACTCCTGACTTTTTGGAAAGGACGTAGATAGCGGTATGTATTCCTTTTTTTTTTGTTTAGATAGTATTCAATAACATTGTATCAAATAATACAAAAGGGTAAAGACAGAGATAATTATGATGTGCTTGTGTATATCTTATCGGTATGGATCGGTAGTCTAGAAGTAACGCACCTGTCTAGAAAGCGAAAAGTCCGGGTCGAAATGTGCGGTGGTTCAAACCCCGCTTGGGCCTAAAACTTTTCCACTATCCATTATACCATAAGTGGTGGTCTGGGCGCTAGTCTTTCAGATGAGACGATAAACCGAGGTCTTGTGTGTTTAACATAATTATTTAGCGCAAGTAAAAGAACCCACAGCAACAAGAGAGTTGTCTCTGGCAAAATTCTGTAGAAAAGAGCCACTCTGATAACCTAAGAAAAATACATTTGCAGACAGGATAAAGAAAAAAAAAAGGGTGGCGCTGCTCTTGTGGCAACGCGCTCTCCCCAGGGAGAGCAGCCCAGATTTCACGCAGATAAATCTGCTGTGACATAAAGTGGTATAAAAGGAAGGTAAAAAAAAAGGGATTCCAAAGCATATTAATATCTAGAATCTATCACAGTATCGTCATATAGTAGTACTATTGATTAATATTCATTATGAAAAAAAGACTGTCTAAATGCGTGATGAATTGATTTTTTTCTTGGGAGGGGGGTAAGAGGCTTACCTTATCTTCTGTGCACCCGAAGTCGAAATGCAGCTACTTTACAGGTGGATTAAAACGGTACAGTCGCATAAGTAAAGTCTTTATTGAATTGTTTTGAACTGTAAACCACTTGAAGTCACGGCAGACTTCTCTGCGTGAAATTCGAGCTGCTCTCCACGGGGAGAGTAGATTCACCGTAAGAGCAGCACCACCCATTATATTTTTTTCTAGAATATTTCAATATGAGATTTTAAAAAAAATCTTTAAAGACAACATTTAGGCAATTAGCGAGTAAGGAAAATGCCTTTGACCTGACCTGACTCGAGTTTCGGCTCTTGGTTAGGCACTCTTCAGAGGTATCGGCAATGATTGAAACCTTACTCACGTAC
>CM060349.1:28088826-28106326 GCA_030674155.1 Stramonita haemastoma
ATATATATATATATATACTCGGAACACACATTAAAGGTGGAATATTTGTGGATTTTTTCTTTGTTTTTTGTTGTTGTTTTTTGGGGGTGATGGGGGCAGTTGAACCTTCACTGCACCTTCCTCTCCATCTCAGATTTGATGTTTCTTTCTTCCACATTTTATTTATCTGTCTATCTTTCTGTGTCTGCCTCTTGGGCTTTTTCCGTCTGATATGAGTGAAAGTGATATGGTTGGTCACTAAGAACTAGTTTGTTTTAAGGAATCTTGTTTTGGTTTTATCTCATTTTATGTGTGATCGATGTGGGTTTTCCCACAACGCGGTGGCCGTCCTGGGTTGACCCTTATGGTTGACCAGGGCGTCAATACAGGCAAGGACAGTGAAGTTGGTTTTATACCCCTGGATATAGTTGCACTGTTTTATTATGAGATTTTAAATGTTATGCGGTGACAGCCCCGATATTGCCTGTGTGGTCGACAGGGCTGTGAACAACATGATTTGATTAGATTTTATGTTCCCCATAGCATGAAGCCTATCATTGACGTGCCCACGCACCTGCGTGTGTGTGTGTGTGTGTGTGTGTGTGAGAGAGAGAGAGAGAGAGAGAGAGAGAGAGAGAGAGAGAGAGAGAGAGAGAGAGAGAGAGAGAGAGAGAGAGAGAGAGAGAGAGGAAGAGAGAGAGAATGGTTACGCCTTTGTTTTTCCTTAATTGTTATGCATGCTTAACTTCTCTTTTTTTAATCAGGGACATATGTTTTATGCGGTTTTCTATTGGTAGTACTTTCTTTCCGTTTCCTGTCTGCAACTGTATTTGTTTCCCTATCAGAGTGACTTTTTTTCTAAAGAATTCTTCTAGGGACAACCCTGTTGTTGCAGTGGGTTCTTTTACATGCGCTAAATAATGATGACAGTAGACCTCGGTTTATCGCCTCATCTGGAAGACTTGCACCCAGACCACAACTTATGGTTTAATGGACGGGGGGGGGGGGGGGGGGGGGGGGAGGGGTTGGGCCCAATGGGTGGTCAGGGTATTGATACAAGGTACAAGGAGCGACAGTATAGTGGGATGGATTTGTGTACCCTGTTTAAATCTGTGTTCTATTTTTTTTAGATCCTTTATTTTATACCACTTTATGACACAGCAGATTTTTCTGCATGAAATTCGGGTTGCTCTCCCTGGGGAGAGCGCATCGCCACAAGTGCAGCGCCTCTAACTTTTTTTCCTGTCTGCAATTGTATTTGTTTCCCTATCAGAGTGGCTTTTTTCTACAGAATTTTGCCAGGGACAACCCCCTTGTTGCCGTGGATTCTTTTCCTGTACTAAATAATGATGTGTAACACACCGGGGTTTATCGTCTCATCTGAAAGGCTTGCACCCAGACCACAACTTATGGTCTAATGGATGGGGGGAATGTTTTGGGCCCAAATGGTGGCATGGGTGTCGAAATAAGAAACAACAGTAGTGGGGTGGATTTCATACCCTGTTTGTATTATATAGTGGCCAGGGTGTTGATACAAGGAACTACAGCAGGAGAGGGGGTGGGTTTTATACCCTGTTTGTATTGTATAGTGGCCATGGTATTGATACAAAAAAACGACAGTATAGTGGGGTGGATTTCATACCCTGCTTGTATTATATAGTGGCCAGGGTGTTGATACAAGGAATGACAGTAGAGTGGGTGGATTTTATACCCTGCTTGTATTGTATAGTGGTTAGGGTGTTGATATAAGGTGGATCGGTGGTCTAGGTGGTAACGCGCCTTGCCTAGAAAGCAAAAAGCCCGGGTTGGAGTGTGCGGTGGTTCGTACCCCGTTTGGACCCAAAACTTTTCCCCCATCCATTAGACCCTGAGTGGTGGTCTGGGCGCTAGTCTTTCGGATGAGACGATAAACCGAGGTCCCGTGTGTAACACATCACTATTTAGCGCACGTAAAAGAACCCACGGCAACAAGGGGGTTGTCCCTGGCAAAATTCTGTGGAAAAAAACCACTCTGATAGGGAAACAAATACAGTTGCATGCAGGAAAAAGAAAAAAAAAAGGTAGGCACTGCACATGTGGCCACGCGCTCTCCCTGGGGAGAGCAGCCCAAATTTCAAGCAGAGAAATCTGCTGTGATATAAAGTGGTACAAAATACAAATGCAAAATACAAGGAGCTACAGTAGAGTGGGTGTTTTTTTATACCCCGTTTGTATTATGTAGTGGCCAAGGTGTTAATACAAGGAACTACAGCAGTAGAGTGGGTGGATTTTGTACCCTGTTTGTATTGTATAGTGGCCGGGGGTGTTGATACAAAAAAACGACAGTATAGTGGGTGGATTTTGTACCCTGTTTGTACTATATAGTGGCCATGGTATTGATACAAAAAAACGACAGTATAGTGGGTGGATTTTATACCCTGTTTGTATTGTATAGTCGCCAAGGTGTTGATACAAGGAATGACAGTAGTGGGGTGGATTTCATACCCTGCTTGTACTATGTAGTGGCCAGGGTGTTGACATAAGGTGGATCGGTGGTCTAGGAGGTAACGCGCCTTGCCTAGAAAGCAAAAAGCCCGGGTCGGAGTGTGGGGTGGTTTGTACCCCGTTTGGACCCAAAACTTTTCCCCCATCCATTAGACCCTGAGTGGTGGTCTGGGCGCTAGTCTTTCGGATGAGTCGATAAACCGAGGTCCCGTGTGTAACACATCACTATTTAGCGCACGTAAAAGAACCCACGGCAACAAGGGGGTTGTCCCTGGCAAAATTCTGTAGAAAAAAGCCACTCTGATAGGGAAACAAATACAGTTGCATGCAGGAAAAAGAAAAAAAAAAAAAAGGTAGGTGCTGCACATGTGGCGACGCGCTCTTCTCGGGGAAAGCAGCCCGAATTTCACGCAGAGAAATCTGCTGTGATATAAAGTGGTACAAAATACAAATACAAATACAAAATACAAGGAACTACAGCAGGAGAGGGGGTGGGTTTTATACCCTGTTTGTATTGTATAGTGGCCAGGGTGTTGATACAAGGAAGGACAGTAGAGGGGGTGGATTTTATACCCTGTTTTAATTTGCATTGTATAATTATCTTTTTTATTTCTTTTATTGTATACCCTTTATGTCACAGTATATTTTTCTCCATGAAATTCAGGCTGCTCTCCCTGGGAGAGCCCGTGGCCATAAGTACAGTGCCACCCATTATTTTTTTCTGTTTCCTGTTTGCAACTGTGTTTGTTTCTCTATCATTGTATCAGGGTGGCTTCTTTCACCAGAATTTTGCCAGGGACAACCCTCTTGTTGCTCTGGGTTCTTTTACGTGCGCTAAATAATGATGTGTAACACACGGGACCTCACCTTATTGTCTCATCCATAATACTGGAAACACAGTGCTTTTGTAATTGTAATTGTTGTTGTTTAAACACTTGTGTTGTGTCTTTTCAAACTGCAAGCAGGGTTGTGGCAGTGAAGTCTTTGAGAGTAGCTTCCCGTGATGATCAATGATAATTGGGATGATGCAATGATGCTGCTGTGGAAGTGCATCCGCTTTGAGACTACTTGACAGGGCTGTACTCTACGCTTACTATCATACTTACTATCTACTATTGCTTACTATTTACTTACTATTGCTTACTATCCCCGCGTCAACTGGGCCCTAGAGATACAGACACCTGCAGTGTTGGTCAGGTAATTTGAGCAACACTCTCAAACTCCGATCGGTAAAGTGAATACACATATCAATGGTCCCATACCAAAAAATAAAAACCAAACAAGAAAAAACGAAATATGAACCACGACAACTAGATCTATGTGACTGCAGTTGTTGCAATGTAGACTTTAATCACTGAAGCTCTTTTGCCAAGTAGGCTATTTCGTAGATCTAGAGTCAGTCGATAGATGGGAACAATTACTGTCGCCAAACTGTTACCACTTGAATGTTGCAATTTAACTGATGAGGAAATATCTGTTTGCTCTCACCTAGTTTTGATATGAAGCGCTAAGAAGAAAAATTTTGCTGAGATTGTGGAATTCTGCTGACTAACTGAGAAATACTTAATCTTTCGCGGTGTGTTTGATTGTGAGTATCTATGTGTGCCTTTGACTTACTGTCTGTCTCTGTCACTTTAACTTAACAACACACACACACACGCACTCGCTCGCGCAAGCACGCACACACACACACACACACACACACACACACACACACACACACACACACACACACACACACAGCCATTTCAGATACAGAGACACTCTCAAACACAGCATCCAACGCATCACAGTTCAGTCACAGAACAAAAACTCCAAACCATTTTCTCACTATCATCTTTAATAAGCCAGTCAACAAAACTAGAATTATTGGATGAATTATTGTAAGGGTTGTGTTGTTCACACACACACACAGAAAATCAAGCAAACAAACTGCAAACAGGGAACGAAGAACTTGTTTAGATTCTCATAAGCATTTTTCAAATAAGAAAGGGGTTTTTTTTGCTTTTTTATACTTGACTCTTTTCATTATTGTAAAGGTTGTGGTTTTCACACAATAAACTTGAAGCAAACTGCAAACGACCGAATAACATTTTGTTTAGATTCCGATAAGCATTTTCATGATAAGAAAGAATTTGTTTTACTTGACAATGATTTGCTTAAAGAAATGAGCAAACAAGAAAGAAAGAAACAAAACGTCAAGCCTAAACAAATTGGATCAACACTACAGATGCCTTAGTGTTTGTACAAAGCCATGCAAAAATCTAATTTCCCGGGTTGCCATGATATAGCGTGTCTTCTTGTTGAGAGAGTGGGGATGTACTGTGGGCAAGGCACCTCCACTATAATCAATTTTTTTGCCCAGTTTCCGAAACAGCAGCTGCCTCCTCTGCTGTTTTGGAGGTCATCGTCGAACACGACGGACAAATACATACACACTTGTTCAAAGATATAATAATTTTTGTTGCTTTGTCTTTAGTATTTTCATGTAAACAACACATTATATGAAAACAAGACATACTGCACAAAGAAAAACTTGGGAAGAAAAAGAGTAGAAGTAGAAGAATTGCGAAGAAGAATTTAAGGAAAGAAAAGAAGAAGAAGAAGAAGAAGAAGAAGAAGAAGGGGAAGGGGAAGGGGAAGAAGGAAAAGGAGAAGTTTAAGAACAAAAACAAGAATGGAAGTAAGAAGAGAAAGGAAATGAAAAAAGGAGAAGACGAAGAAGGCAAGGAAGAAGAAGAATATCAGCAACCGCAACAACAGCTTAAACAACACAAAACATAAAATAGAACAGCTTTTTCTGACTGTATGTAATGGGATTCAGTGTCGTGTTTTAAACACAGAAACATGTCAACAACATCAGTAAAATACCTTCTAAAATAAACCCCAAACCAATCAACAAACAAAGACAACAAACAAAACATACAAAAGTAAGAATTGCATCAGGTCAAACCTCGGATTTACCACTTACTTTTACTATATCAAAAGCTCATAGGTAACGTTTATTTTGCATGATATATTATGTACAATACTAAGGGTGTGTGTCTAAAGTGTAAACAGTACAAACAGCAATTGCAAGAACTTTTTTTTAAAATACATATAAGGCAAACAAAGTGACGAATAAACAGAAACGTAGGTAAATAAATGAGAAAAAAATAACCAGCGAATGATGTTCAACACCTAACAACTATCACTGAGTAAAAACAGAAAAAACAAACATTCAAACCAAATAACACCCAGAGCAAAAACTTAACAAACCAAAAGTAAACAACGCCCACCCCTATCCCCTCCTCTGCCAAACACACACAACAACTAAGCAAACGACAACAAAACCATATCTGATAAATATAAACACAGACCATGAATGTCATGGTCTAAACGCAAAACCACTAAATAGCAAAAATAAAGAAAAGTACATCAACAAACAGAAACCAGGAAGGACAACCCCCCTCCTCTCCAAAAAACGAGTAGAAGGTAGAAGGCACCCATCAGTCTCTGAAGACTATGGAGTTGCGCTCTAGTCTTTAGATATCTGGTAACATCAGTGCTGACTCCACTCTCCCCAAAAGTCCTTCGGATGAGACTTTAAACCGAGGCCCCGTGTGCGAACGCACGCAGAACACCTTGCGCACACGTTAAATCCTTTTCCGCTTTTCGTAAAAGTAGGCCATCGTGTGCCGGTGGGAACAGATGACATTTACAGAAATGCATACACACGGGGACTGGATGAAAAAAAGCACGAGTGCTTATTCCATTATCCTCGATATAAAAGAATAAAAGAAAGAAAGAAAAAGAAAGATAACAATAGACATAATAATATATATAATAATAAAAGTGCTGATGATGATCGTGATCATGATCATAATCATGTGTTTTTTTCACATCCAGTCCCCGATGTGTATGCAGGTTTTGTCCATTTGTTTTTCTAAGCGAAAGGCATGGTGTTACGATCTTCATGATGTACATCACAGCAAGCAGCAATGATGATGATGATGATGATGATGATGATGATGATGATGATGATGATGATGATGATGATGACGACGACTATGATGATGATGATGATGATGATGATGATAATGATGATGATGATGATGATGAAAAAGAAGAAGATGATGATTTTTTTACATCCGGTCCCCCATGTGTATGCAGGTTTTTGTCCATTTTTCGAAGCGAAAGGCATGGTGTTACGATCTTCATGATGTACACCACAACAGGTAGGATGATGATGATGAGACGAAGAAGAAGAAGAAGATGATGATGGTGATGGTGATGGTGATGGTGATGATTTTTTTACATCCAGTCCCCCATGTGTATGCAGGAGTTTTGTAAATCTTTATTTTCTAAGCGAAAGGCATGGTGTTACAATCATCATGGTACACATCATAGCAGATGACAATGATGAAGCAAGACAGAAGACATAGGCTCCATCTTTTACATCCAGTCCCCTGTGTGTATGCGAGTTTTGTTAAACAAAAACATTCTAAGCGAAAGGCATGGTGTTGCGTTCCTGATGATGTACATCACAGCAGAAAGGGATGATGATGAGGAGACGGAGACGAAAGAGAAGAAGAAGAAGAAGAAGATGATGATGATGATGATGATGATGATGATGATGATGATGATGTGATGATGATGATGATGACGATATTACATCCAGTCCCATGTGTGTATACAGTTTCTCTCCATTTTTCTTTAAGCAAAAGGCATGGTGTTACGATCCTGATGATATACATCACACCAGATGGCGATGATGATAATGATGATGTTGTTTTTTACATCCAGTCCCCCTTGCGTACGCAGGTTTTCTCCATTTCTCTTCTAAGCGAAAGGCATAGTGTTACGATCCTCATGAAATATACCACAGCAGGTAGAGATGATGATGATGAAACGAAGACGAAGAAGATGATGATGATAATGAAGATAATGAAGATGACAATGATGATGATGATGAGAAGAAGAAGAAGAAGATGATGATGATAATGATAATGAAGATGACGATGATAATGATGATAGGGATTTTCTTTTACATCTAGTCCCCCACGTGTATACAGGTTTTGTCTCTTTTTTTCACAGCAGGTGGCGATGATGATGATGTTGCTTTTTTTTTTTTACATCCAATCCCCCATATGTATGCGGGCTCCATTTTTTACATCCAATCCCCTGGTCTAAGCGAAAGGCATGGTGTTACGATCCTCGTGATGCACATCACAACAAGCAGCGATGATGAGACGAGAGAGAAGACAGAGCCCGCATCTTTTTTACACCCAGTCCCCCGTGTGTATGCAGCTTTTGTCACGCTAAATTCTGTTCCGCCATCGTGTGCCGGTGGGAACAGATAACAAGAATTACAAAACTTGCATTCACACGGGGGACTAGATGTAAAAAAAAAAACAAAAAAACAACAACCCACATGAGTGCTTATTTACATTATCCTCAGTATAAAAGAATAAATAAAATAAATCAATTTTACATCCAATTCCCTGTGTGTATGCATCTTTTTTCTCCATTTTTCTTTCAAGCGAAAGGCATGGTGTTACAATCATCATGGTGTACACATCACAGCAGATGACAATGATGAGGCGAGAGAGAAGATACAGACACAATCTTTTTTTTATTATACATCCAGTCCCCCATATGTATACAGCTTTCTCTCCATTTTTTTCTCTAAGCGAAAGGCATGGTGTTACGATCCTCATGGTGTACATCACAACAAGCGGCAATGATGAGGCGAGAGAGCAGACACAGGCTCTATCTTTTACACCCAATCCCCCGTATGTATGCAGCTTTTGTCACGTTAAATTCTGTTCCGCCATCGTGTGCCGGTGGGAACAGATAACAAGAATTACAAAACTTGCATTCACACGGGGGACTAGATGTAAAAAAAAAAAAAAAAAAAAATTAAATACCCACATGAGTGCTTATTTACATTATCCTCAATATAAAAGAATAATTAAAATAAATAAATTTTACACCCAATTACCTGTGTGTATGCATCTTTTTTCTCCATTTTTCTTTCAAGCAAAAGGCATGGTGTTACGATCTTCATGATGCACATCACAGCAAGTAGCGATGATGAGTCGAGAGAGAAGACAGGGACTCTATCTTTTTTACATCCAATCCCCTGTGTGTATGCAGGTTTTGTAAATCTTCATTTTCTAAGCGGAAGGCATGGTGTTTCGTTTCTCATGATGTACATCACAGCAGGTAGGATGATGATGATGATGATGAGACAAAGAGGAGACGAAGAGAGAAGAAGAAGAAGAAGAAGAAGAAGAGAAGAAGAAGAAGAAGAAGAAGAAGAAGAAGAAGAAGAAGAAGAAGAAGAAGAGATGATGATGATGATGATGATGATGATGATGATGATGATGATGATGATGATGATGATAATGATGATAGGGGATTTTTTTTTTACATCTAGTCCCCCATACGTATACTGGTTTTGTCTCTTTTTTTCACAGCAGGCGGCGCTGATGATGATGATGATGTTGCTTTTTTTTTTTTTACATCCAATCCCCCATATGTATGCGGGCTACATCTTTTACATCCAATCCCTGTGTGTACACAGGATTTTCTTCATTTTTCTCTTCTAAGCGAAAGGCATGGTGTTACGATCTACATGATGCACATCACAACAAGCAGCGATAATAAGGTGAGAGAGAAGACAGCCCCCATCTTTTTTTACATCCAATCCCCTGTGTGTATGCAGGTTTTGTGATTTTGTTTCTAAGCGAAAGGCATGGTGTTACGATCCTCATGGTGTACATCACAGCAGATGGCGATGATGATGATGATGATGATGATGATGATGATGATGATGATGATGATGATGATGATGATGATGATGATGATGATAACGATGATACTGATGATAGGGATTTTCTTTTACATCTAGTCCCCCATGTATATGCAGGTTTTGTCTCTTTTTTTTCACAGCAGGCGGCGATGATGATGATAATGATAATGATGATGATGATGATGATGATGTTGCTTTTTTTCTTTTTTTACATCCAATCCCCCATATGTATGCGGGCTCCATTTTTTACATCCAATCCCCTGGTCTAAGCGAAAGGCATGGTGTTACGATCCTCGTGATGATGCACATCACAACAAGCGGCGATGATGAGGCGAGAGAGCAGACACAGACTCCATCCGGCGCAGTACAGGACTGGGGGCCACAGCACTACCGAGTTGGGGTAGGCCTCCACACTGTGGATTCCGGACAGGAAGAGCAGGGAGCTGACTGCTGCGCTGATGACTGTTGAGAGATATTGGAGGGGAGGGGTTATTTGGGTGGGGGTGGGGGGTGGGGGGGGGATTTGTGATGTAAGGAAAGTGGGGGGGGAGAGAGTGAGAGAGGAAAGGTGAGAGAGGAGAGAAGGAGGGTGGAGGGAGATTGTAAGTGAGGTAGAGAGAGAGAGCCAGCGAGACACAGAGAGAGAGAGTCACACACACACACACACACACACACACACACACACACACACACACACACACACACACACACACACACACACACATACTCACAGACACACACACAATCACAATCACATGTGCGGTGGTTCGAATTCCGTTTGGGCCCAAAATTTTCCTCCCATCCATTAGACCATGAGTGATGGTCTGGGTAGTAGTCTTTCAGATGAGACGATATGCCGAGGTCCCGTGTGTTATACATCATTATTTAGCGCACGTAAAAGAACCCACGGCAACAAGCGAGTTCCTGGCAATTTAAGAAAAAAAAAGCCACTTTGTAAGGGAAGCAAATGCAGCTGCAGACAGGAAAAGGGGGAAAAAATGGGTGGCGATGCACTTGTGGCGACGCGCTCTTCCCAGGAAAGGCAGCACAAACTTTACGCAGAGAAATCTGCTGTGACATAAAGTGGTGTAAATAAATAAAATTAATAACCTTAACAGTAGTAGGCACCGATCAGTCTCGGAAGACTATGGAGATGCGCTCTATTCTTTAGAGCGCAAAGCCTGGGTAAGTAAGTATGGAGGGCAAACTGTTACCTTAACAACAGCACTTACAAATACGAATGTTTTATTATCATCACTCTCAAAGACATGAGAAACTTACAGCTAGCTGTCCTCACTCACCCATGAGCCACAAGCAGATGTCCACGACAATGACGAACGCTTTCCGGCCCCAGCCATGACACTTGTGACATGATGACGTCAGTCGCAACAGCAGCGCCCCCAGGGTGAAGAGACAGCAGAAGAACAGGGAGACAATAGCCAGCACCTTGACTGCGTTGATCTTCTCTGAGAGTCAAGGAATGAAATGAAGGTGTAAATTAGAATAATAATTTTTAAAAAAACTGTTTAAAGTGTTTGCATAGTCTGTACAGTCGTTAGGTTTTGGGTAGAGTGAAATGTCAAAGCAATAGAAATAAATACACTATAATGAAATGCAGTGTAATGCAATACAACTCAATGCAATTCACCGTAATGTAATACAGTGCAGTACAACACAATACAATACAACACTATGCAATAGATACATTGCAATGCAAAACAGTGCAATACAACACAACATAACACAATAATTACACCACAACAATACAGTGTAATGCAATACAACACAAGGCAATTCAATACAACTCAATACAATACAAAATACAATTCAATGCAATACAACACAAAATAATTTAATACAACACAACACAACAGAATACAATACAACAAATTGTAACACAATACAACACAATACAATTCAATGCAACACCACACAATACAACACTACACAACGCACTACAATACAACACAACTCACTACAACAAACACAACAAACTACACCACAACACGCTACAACACAATACACCACGACACAACACAACAAAACACACTACACCACAACACAACACAACACAACACTACACCACACCACAACACAACACACCACAACACACTACACAACACTTCAATACCCTGAGTGGTGCCGTACAGCCAAGCTGGCCAATCAAAGGACTCGCAGATGGTGACGTCAGTTGTGGGGTTGGTGACGCAGCGTTCAAAGAGGCCGTAGTTCACGGTTAGACCAGACACTTGGGCCTGCATCCACTGGTTCGAGCCCACTGATGCCACTGAGAAAATAAGAAAAAGGACAACAGAAAGATGGTAAGGTAAAGAGGAAGGAAGGAGGAAATGAAGAAAGAAAGAGAGAGAGAGAGAGAGAGAGAGAGAGAGAGAGAGAGAGAGAGAGAGAGAGAGAGAAGAGAGATTGATTGATTGATTGATTGATTGATTGATTGATTGATTGATTAATTAATTGATTTTTTTTCTTTTATATCCGTGATAATGGAATAAGCACGCTTGTGCTTTTTGCATCCAGTCCCCTTGTGTATGCAGTTTTGTAAATGTCATCTGTTCCCACCGGCACACGATGGCCTACTCTTACGAAAAGCAGAACAGGATTTAACGTGTGTGCAAGATGTTCTGCATGCCTTCGCACACGGGGCCTCAGTTTAAAGTCCCATCCAAAGGAGACAGACAGACAGACAGATAGACAGAGAGAGAGGGAGTCAAGTCAAGTCAAATTCTTTTATTTCAAGGATAATGAATAAGCACTCATGTGTTTTTTTTACATCCAGTCCCCGCCCAGAGAGACAGACAGACAGACAGACAGACAGACAGACAAAGAGCTGTCAGGAGAGGAATGAGCCCCAACAATTCTGTTTTCAAACCACTTTTTTATATTCAAGTTCGTTATGTTATACATTGCTATAAACCATGATAGAACAGGTTTCTATTTGCATATATATAATTATGTACACACACATGTGTGTGTATATATATATATATATATATATATATATATATATATATATATATATATATATATATATATATATATATATATATATATATATATCATCACGGCTTGGCTTCGCGAACGAAGATTAAGAGCACTGTCCACGTCTGGTGCAGGCTCGCTGGTGGCTGTTCAGTCCAATGCGTGACAAACAAACCCGGCCGCAGCGGTTGCAGGGGAAAGTCGATTCTGGGGTTGATGTAGAGGGGACGCGGTTCTTCCTCCTCATTCGCCTCTCCTCAAGGGCCGCTCTGCGATTGTCCTCAAAGGAGGAGACCGACTGATGCACAGTGTGTCGCCAGGCCTGCCGGTCAGCAGCAAGGACTGACCACTGGTTATGGTCTATGAGGCAGGCTGACAGAGATTTCTTCAGAGAGTCTTTAAATCTCTTCTTTGGTGCGCCTCTGTAGCGGTGTCCTGTGGAAAGTTCACCGTAGAGAACCATCTTCGGTAGGCGATGGTCCTCTATTCTAGAGACATGCCCTGCCCAGCGTAGCTGCGTTTTCAGCAACATGGTCTCAATGCTGGTGATCCCTGCTTGCTCCAGCACCTCAGCATTCGTGGTGAAGTCGCTCCAGTGGATGTCGAGGTTGGAGCGGAGACAGCGTTGGTGGAAGCGTTCCAGAATTCGCAGGTGGTGTCTGTATGTGACCCATGACTCAGAGCCGTACAGGAGGGTGGTCAGTACCACGGCTCTGTAGACACTGATCTTGGTGACTTTCTTCAGGTGTTTGTTTTTCCAGACACGGTGGTAGAGTCTGCCAAAAGCACTGTTTGCCTTTGCCAGTCTGTTGTCTACATCTTTATCAATCTTTGCCTCAGAGGAGATTGTGCATCCCAGGTAGGTAAACTGCTGGACTGTCTTCAGTTCTGTCTCACCAATTGTAATGTGAGGTGGGTGGTACGCTACCTGAGGTGCGGGCTGGTAGAGAACCTCTGTCTTCTTCAGGCTGACTTCGAGTCCGAAGAGCTGGGCTGCCTCTGCAAAACAGGATGTTACATGCTGCAGGGCGGTTTATGTGTGGGCTACAAGGGCAGCATCATCAGCAAAAAGTAGCTCTCGAATTTGTTGCTCCAGGGTTTTGGTGTGGGCCTGGGGACGCCGCAGGTTGAATAGGCTGCCATCTGTGCGGTAGCGTATGAAAACTCTGTCTTCGTCATCAAGATCTTCTGTGGCCCGCTAAAGCATCATGCTGAAGAAGATAGTGAAGAGGGTTGGTGCAAGAACGCAGCCCTGCTTCACCCCGTTTGTGATTGGGAAAGGCTCTGAGAGATCGTTGCTGTTTCTGACCTGGCCACGCTGGTCTTCATGTAGCTGGATCACCATGTTGAGAAACTTTGGGGGACAGCCAAGACGCTCCATGATCTGCCACAGGCCCTTCCTGCTCACAGTGTCAAATGCCTTGGTTAAATCAACGAAGGTGATGTACAGTCCCTTGTTCTGTTCGCAGCACTTTTCTTGAAGTTGTCTGAGCACAAAGACCATGTCAGTGGTACCCCTGTTAGCTCTGAAGCCGCACTGGCTCTCAGGGAGGTGGTGTTCTGCAACAGCAGGTACTAGTCTGTTGAGGAGAACTCTTGCAAGGATTTTGCCAGCGATGGAGAGAAGAGTTATCCCCCTGTAGTTGGAGCAATCTGATTTTTCCCCTTTGTTTTTGTAAAGGGTGATTATGATTGCATCCAGTGAAAGAAGAACTGGACGAAGCCCCAACCCTGGAAGAGGTAACTAAAGCCATAGAACAACTGAAGAGTGGGAAGGCTGCAGGCGTCGACGGTATTCCACCAGAATTATGGAAAAACGGGAGGCAAACACTGCACTGCAAGCTCCATGAATTTTTTGTTTGCTGCTGGGAGCAGGGAAAGTTACCACAAATCCTTCGTGATGCAATCATAATCACCCTTTACATATACATATATATTATATAACCCGCTCTGCTTTTCGGAAAGGTAGGCCATTGTGTGCCAGTGGGAACGTCGAACGGATGACAGAATTTACGATACTGTATACACAGGGAGGCTGGATATAAAAAAAAGAAAAAAAGAAGGCACATGAGTGCTTATTCCATTATCCTCGATATAAAAGAACAACTAACTAACTAACTAACTAACTACCTAACTAACTAGCTAACTAGCTAACTAGCTAACTAACTAACTAACTAACTGACTGACTGACTGACTGACTGACTAACTAACTAACTAACTAACTAACTAACTAACTAACTAACTAACTGACTAACTGACTAACTAACTAACTACTCACGCATAAAGACGATTCCAGTCATGAGGAAGACAATGAGGATGACATGAGGCATGTAGTTCAGCCTGTGGGACCAGTCAAGGCCAGTGCCCTGGTCTGCGAATGCGATCTTCGGCATTTCGAGTTCTGAAAGCAAGACGGAAAATGATGATAGTTGACTAATATCCCTAGAAGTGAAGAGACGTAAAATTGAAATTGAATTGATGATAGTTGATTGTTGTGTTGACGATTGTGGTGATGATGATGATGTGTTGTGAGGTTGAAGATTGTGTTATTACTGTTGTTGTGGTGTTCATTCATTTTATTATCTATTTATACTTGATGATCGCTATTTTTTTGGAGATGGTCATGATGGTGTGTTGTGAGGTCGGAGATTGTATTATTATTATTGTTGTTGTTGTTGTCGTGGTGTTTATCTATTTTATTATCTATTTATTTATACTTGATAATCGTTTTATTGGAGATGGTCCTGGTGATTTGTTGTGAGGTCAAAGATTGTATTACTGTTGCTATGGTGGTGTATATTCATTTTATCATTTATTTATTTATACTTGATGATTATTTTGTTAGAGATGGTCATGATGATTTGTTGTGAGGTCGAAGATTGTATTACTGTTGTTGCTGTTGTGGTGTTGCTACTATTGTTGTTATGGTTATTGTCGTCATTGTTACACTTGTTATTATTTTGATTGATAAAGGTGCAGTGTGTGTGTGTGTGTGTGTGTGTGTGTGTGTGTGTGTGTGTGTGTGTGTGTGTGTGTGTGTGTGTGTGTGTGTGTGCGTGCGTGCGTGCGTGCGTGCGTGCGCGCGAGTTCGCGCGCGTGCGTGCACTTGCATGCTTGTGTGTGTGCGTGTGCGAGTTAGCTTCGTTCAGAATATTTTTTGCTTGAGTCAGAGAAATGTTGTCGAAGCACAGATTCTGGTCGAAAGTATCTTGCTTTTAAGTACCGCAGATGGTACGTGAGTAAGGTTTCAATCATTGCCGATACCTCTGAAGAGTGCCTAACCAAGAGCCGAAACTCGAGTCAGGTCAGGTCAAAGGCATTTTCCTTACTCGCTAATTGCCTAAATGTTGTCTTTAAAGATTTTTTTTAAAATCTCATATTGAAATATTCTAGAAAAAAATATAATGGGTGGTGCTGCTCTTACGGTGAATCTACTCTCCCCGTGGAGAGCAGCTCGAATTTCACGCAGAGAAGTCTGCCGTGACTTCAAGTGGTTTACAGTTCAAAACAATTCAATAAAGACTTTACTTATGCGACTGTACCGTTTTAATCCACCTGTAAAGTAGCTGCATTTCGACTTCGGGTGCACAGAAGATAAGGTAAGCCTCTTACCCCCCTCCCAAGAAAAAAAATCAATTCATCACGCATTTAGACAGTCTTTTTTTCATAATGAATATTAATCAATAGTACTACTATATGACGATACTGTGATAGATTCTAGATATTAATATGCTTTGGAATCCCTTTTTTTTTACCTTCCTTTTATACCACTTTATGTCACAGCAGATTTATCTGCGTGAAATCTGGGCTGCTCTCCCTGGGGAGAGCGCGTTGCCACAAGAGCAGCGCCACCCTTTTTTTTTTCTTTATCCTGTCTGCAAATGTATTTTTCTTAGGTTATCAGAGTGGCTCTTTTCTACAGAATTTTGCCAGAGACAACTCTCTTGTTGCTGTGGGTTCTTTTACTTGCGCTAAATAATTATGTTAAACACACAAGACCTCGGTTTATCGTCTCATCTGAAAGACTAGCGCCCAGACCACCACTTATGGTATAATGGATAGTGGAAAAGTTTTAGGCCCAAGCGGGGTTTGAACCACCGCACATTTCGACCCGGACTTTTCGCTTTCTAGACAGGTGCGTTACTTCTAGACTACCGATCCATACCGATAAGATATACACAAGCACATCATAATTATCTCTGTCTTTACCCTTTTGTATTATTTGATACAATGTTATTGAATACTATCTAAACAAAAAAAAAAGGAATACATACCGCTATCTACGTCCTCTTCCAAAAAGTCAGGAGTGAAGGGTGGTGAAGACAACTTTTCCTCGCCGGGTAAAATCCAAGAGTCTTCAGGAAACAATGTTAGCTCCCTTGTCTTCTCGGTCTTGATCCAAGTTTTCTCCCTTATCTCTTCTTTCTTTTTTTCTTCTTCTTCTTTGGTCTCCTTCTTCTCCTTCTTCTCCTTCTTCTTTTCTTCTTCCTCCTTCTTTAACTGTTTTTTGTCCTCTTTCACCTGTTGAATGAAATTTCCTTTTTTTTCCACTTCTGTCCTTTTTTCTTCTTTCGATTCTTTTTTGCGCTCTTTTTCTTTTTCTTTTTTCTCCTCCTCCTCCTCCTCCTCCTCCTCCTCTTCTTCTTCCTCTTTTAGTGTCTCTGATATAGTATGCACTACAGTCTTCCAGCTGTCATTTTTGGAAGGTTTTTCCTTTTCTGCAACTTTCTCTGGTGTTTCGATAGAACTCTCAGGTCTTTGATACAAAAATGTAGATCTATCTCCAGAAGGCCTCGGTTTGTGTTTGTAGGATTTCGCTCTTCTACTGTAAGTTTTAAAGAACGAAGCGAAGTCTTGTTCTCTCCTTCAAGCGTAGTCGATTTGATTGATAGCTGGACGTTTTTCGATCTTCAACCGAAACTTTAGTCGTTGAAGAAACAGATTTTGTATCTTCGGGTTTTCTCTTAGGTGAATCTTCCGAAATTTGGGTTTTTCAGTCAAGGTTTTTTTGGTGGTAGTTTCTGTCGTTTTATCAGGTCGGATGAATTTGAAGTCTTTGCGTGTATCAGTCTTATTGTTGGATCTGCTTTGCTGGATTCTTCGAAGCTCCATGAGAGAATCAAGGGTTGTTCATTACTGCCAGCGATTTCATGGTTAAGGCGAGGTGTGTTACTGTACTGACTGTCAGCCTGGCTATTAAGAGTTAATAGTTATGTACCCGTCTTTGGGTTAGGGTGGAGGGCG
>CM060349.1:28111326-28113826 GCA_030674155.1 Stramonita haemastoma
GTGGTTAGAGCACTCGCTTTCCCCAAGCTAAGGTTATTATTTAGTTAGTTAGTTAGTTAGTTAGTTAGTTAGTTAGTTAGTTAGTTAGTTAGTCTTTTATATCGAGGATAATAGAATAAGCACTCATGTGCTTTTCTTTTCATCCAGTCCCCGTGTGTATGCAGTTGTGTAAATCTTGTCATCTGTTGAGCAGCATCCAGCATGGTTACCAAGTGAATGGGTGACCGTTTGTGCGCCTTGGCTTCAGTACAGTCCTCCCAGTTCACCCAGCTGTTAATTGGTACCTACCCTCTTTAGGGTCAGGGAAGGTAAAGCAGTGAGGGAGAGGAAGGAGATGGACGCTGTCCTCAATACGCTGGCCCCTTAGAGAAGCTGAGGTCTGTGATGACTCGCTCCCCTACGACCACACAAGTTATGGGACACCTTTACCTTTTTTTAACTGGAATGGCTGGCAATGCCAGCACGACATGGTTGGTTTAAATAGTTTTTATTCAGAAAATTTAATGAGAATAAAACATTGAATACAAACAGCATTTTAGAATCATAGCAAGAACAAGCTTGTAGCTGATGGTGTGATCAATAGTAAACAATGAAAATTAGTATGAACATGACGAGTGCTGAGCTGCAATCTGTAAACCAACAACAGCAAACAGTGTTATCGATTGCAATCTTTGCTAATGTGAAACAGAAAAAAGAGGAAAATATCACAAGGAAACACATCTATTTGTACACTAAACACACAAAAAGCAGTGGAAGTAAGAGAGAGAGAGAGAGAGAGAGAGAGAGAGAGAGAGAGAGAGAGAGAGAGAGAGAGAGAGAGAGAGAGAGAGAGAGAGAGAGAGAGAGAACTCTGAACTCTCTGAACTCTGAACTCTGAAATGCTTTAATGTACTTCGGCCATGGGCCACAATACAAGCAACAAAAATAAAGAAGGTGGGTGGTGGCGTGTTGATGACACATATCTTCATAATAACTGTCAACATATACATATTTACAAATAGTAGGACACATACATAACATAGCATCATCATCATCACTATCATTGACCCAAATGTCATCTCAATCATCTCATCATTATTACAGTTATGCGCCCATGTGCCCTCACACATACACACACGCGCGCGCACACACACGCACACACACATTCCCATATACATACCGAGAGAGAGAGAGAGAGAGAGAGAGAGAGAGAGAGAGAGAGAGAGAGAGAGAGAGAGAGAGAGAGAGAGAGAGAGAGAGAGACTTTAGAAAAAAAAACTTCTTCAAAAGCCAAAAATACTGCGGGTCATTCAAAATGATACCAAGATTATAATTTACATAAACAATGACAATTATTGGACAAATTGTGTACTATATCAGATTATCGTTACAAAACATTGCTATTCACTTTTTCAAACTATTTCATGCTTTCTATTTGAACAACCACACAGACAGCAGTGAAGAGCAAAAAAGAGTTAGATACTTACATCAAAACCTGTACTGAAACAATTTCAAATCGTCTATCATCATACAACAAAAAGCATTATAAAATCGTTTTGAATCCTATTTAAATTAATAAACATCTTGATAAATAGAGTGCAGCTAAAGAACTATTCAAGTGCACTTTTTGCGAGTTGACATGGTTAATTATCAAACTTTGGAAAGAGCTGGAAAAGGATGTTTTATTTATCTATTTATTTATTCATTTATTTTTTCATTTATTCTTTTATATCGAGGATAATGGAATAATTACTTGCGTGCTTTTTCGACATCCAGTCCCCGTGTGTATGCAGTTATATAAATTTTGTCATCTGTTCCCACCGGCACACCGTAAACCGACTCTTACAAAAAGCGGAACGGATTCAACGTGTGCGCAAGATGTTCAGCGTACATTCGCACACGCGATTGATAGTCTCATCAGAAGGACTTTTGGGGAGAACAGAGTCAGCACTGATGTTAACTCCATGGGGAAAAATCCCCTCGAACGGGAATCGAACCCTGGTCGTCAAAGTGCGAGCGCAATGATCTGACCACTAGGCTATCCCGTCCCCCAGGAAACTGGAACAGGATGTTGGTCTTTCTTGAATGGATGTTGATGTTTGAGAGGATCTGTCTGGGTTTTTTCCACGAGTATTTGAATTTACGCCAGTACTCTGCCTATTGTTTACATTTTAAAGTTCGGTTCGCTTAAAAGCAATGTGAAGAGAGTGTTCCCTTGTCTACATTTTAGAGGCGTTTTAACCAATTTATTACGCACTCTCTGATCTTTGATTTTACTGATTTATTTTAATGTGTTAATTCTTGTCCAGTCCTAATGGTATTTAAAACGCTAGAAAGTAAGGAACGATTTATAATTTGAAGTCGAGCTTTTAGTAAAAACGAACTTTAAAGAATTAGGGTGAAGGTGTCCCATAACCTATGTGGTCGTCGGGGAGTAAGGTATCAAAGACCTTAGATTCTCTAGGAGCCAGCATCTTGAGGACGGTGCCCATCTCCTCTCCCTTGCTGCTTTACCTTCCCT
>CM060349.1:28118826-28126326 GCA_030674155.1 Stramonita haemastoma
AAAGACAATAAGTGATGATGCTTAGAGAATAGAAAGACTAAACAAGCAGCATTGTTCCGAAATCTGTAACACCATAGAGAAGATGTTTTGGTGGACCTATAAGAAGAGGGAAATGCAATCATCTAAGCCTGGGAAAAAACAATTTAAGTACAAACTAAGTTTTAGGACATCTCGAGATAAGAAAATGATGTACACAACTCATTCTAAGAAATTCAGAACAGCTATAAGAAGATGGAACTGCAATTACCTAAGCCTGGGAAAGAAAAAAAAGCAAAAGTACAAACTAAGATTTTAGGACATCTCGAGATAAGCAAAAGACATACACAACTCATTCTACGAAATTCAGAACAGCTATAAGAAGAGGAAACTGCGATTATCAAAACCAAGGGGAAAAAGCAAAAGTACAAACTAGGATTTCAAGACATCTTGAGGTAAGAAAATGACGCACACAACTTATTCTACAAAATTCAAAACAGAAGATCTGATCTAAACAAGATATGAAGAAAAAATGTTGTTCAAACAGAGATGACACACATGCTCTTCAAACAAACCAACAACAAAAAACAGAGAAACACGATACTAGTACCCCGCCCTCCATCATTTTGAAATAACAGACACAGCAGACAGCCTGTGGGAGGAAGGTGGAGGACCTACAGACGACCCCCCAACCGTTGTCATGGAAACACCACGCACACGTTTCGGGCAGAACAGCTTGACAAACTCCCTCCTAAACCTCTCCCCCGTCAGACAATACAGGTAGAAATTCACGGCACTGTTACAGAACAGCAGCATATACATCACAGCCGCCATCAACATCAACACAGCTTGCTCCCTCTCCGACATACTAGACGTGTAACGTGACAGAACGTACCACGTCACGCTGTAAATCGAAATCGGCAACGTCAGCACGACGTAAGCGCCTGACACCATCACCACAGTCCACGTGACAGATCGCGCGGCTTTTTCACGTGCCGCAACTTTCTCTGACCCTTTTTCGACAAACTTGTGGCGAAATTCTCGAACGGTCGCCCGCAGTTTCCACACCAGGATACTGTTAGCGATAGTGATGCAGAGGAAGGGAAGGAGAGAGTAGAGAACGAGGTCTATATAGGTGAAGATGTTCTGGACAAAATTTAAATAAGCTCCAGGCTTCATTTTACAGCGATAGTCCCCTGTTATGTTAAAGTAACGAAGTCTGTAACCGTACAGGTAGTGAGAATACACCACCGCGAAAAACCACGCCATTCCTACCACCACGCCAACCACCAATCGACGCGTGCAGAGTAAATTGACGCGATGCGGCCACACTACAGAGATAGCTCTGTGAACGGTCATACCCACCAAAAACCAGCCTCCGATGGTTGTAGAGGCTGTCGTCACCCAGTAGTAGATTTTACAAAGCAGGTTGATTTTGAGAAGGTGGTAGATCCCGAAAGTGTACCCGACCCACTCTTGTAGGAGAAACACGTCCAGGTTGACTAAATCTATGATGGCGAGGGCGGTGAAATAAATGTTGATGACGGACTCGCTGGATTTCATTTTCCACATGATGAGGATAGTCATGATGTTGCCGAAATTTCCGAAGAGAAGGATGAAGGGAGGGGTGATGTACCATATGTAGGAGCTGATTTTGTTCAGGTCAGTAAAGTCTTCTGGCGGTGGTGGTTTTTCGGTCCCGTGTGAAGCGTCTGTGCTTATGGCGGCCATGTTCTGTATCTCTGTGGTTACCTCATCTCCTTCAGCCATTGTTAGGTAGAAAGTCAGGACCAAGGATTTGTTTTGTTGTAGGATGAGGCGGGGTTTTTTGCTTAATCTGTGGTTGTAGATGGTTCCAGTTTTCTGTACGTTTTATCTGCAAAAAAAAAAGAGGAGACAATTTAGTGTGTGATTGTAGTTGGTTCTAGTTGGGTTTTTTTTTACTTTTAATCTGCAAAAATATGAGACAATTTAGCCTGTGACTGTAAGCTGGTTCCAGTTTTTGTACGTTTTATCTGCAAAAAAGAGAAGACAATTTAGTCTGCTATTGTAGCTGGTTCCAGTTTTTAGTAACGTTTTATCTGCAAAAAAAAGGAGAAAATTTAGTCTGTGGTTGTAGATGGTTTCAGTTTTTTGTACGTTTTATCTACAATAAGAAAAAAAAAGAGGAGAAAATTTAGTCTGTGATTGTAGATGGTTTCAGTTTTTTGTACGTTTTATCTGCAAAAACAAAGGAGAAAAATTTAGCCTGTGGTTGTAGGTGGTTCCAGTTTTTTGTACTTTTTTTCTGCAAAAAAGGGAGAAAATTTAGTTTGTGATTGTAAGCTGGTTCCAGTTTTTAGTACGTTTTATCTGCAAAAAAAGGAGAAAAATATATTGCATTTGAAGTCATTGTGTATATAAAAAAACAGTATTGATATTAACTGCTTTAGCTTTAATGGGTGCCGGTGGGAACAGATGAAAAAAATTACGAAACTGCATGCACACGGGGGCTGGATGCAGAAATAAAAGCACGTAAGTGGTTCTTCCATTATCCTCGATATAAAAAAAATAAAGAATATAAAAGGATAAAAGAATGTACCTGTTTATGATACATACATACATATATATATATATATATATATATATATATATATATATATATATATATATATATATATATATATATATATATATATATATATATATATATATATATATATATATATAACGCAGTTTCTTGGTAATCATGTCAGGTCTTTTTGTCATGTGACCTTATATATCACACAATATGTTGATAATATTATAATGTCAGGTATCCTTGTCATGTAACCATATATATCACACAATATGTTGACAAATATGCTGTCAGGTATCCTTGTCATGTGACCATATAACACAAAGACCTGTGCTGATGTCACTACAGCCATACTTGACAAGAAACCAAACCATTTCAGGAGGAGAAAATGGTCCCCACACCTGTTAGAGCCGAGGCATCAAGTCAATCATCTGCCTGTGTTTTCATCTCCATAGCCACTCTGTAAGGGAAACATCTACCGTTGCAGACTGGAAAAGGGAAAAAAATGGTGGCGCTCCTTTTGTGGCGACGCGCTTCACGTACATACAGATTTACAAATCTATATACACACGGGGACTGGACGAAAAAAAAGCACAAGAGTGCTGATTCCATTTCCTCGGTATAAAAGAATAAATCAAATCAAATCAAAAAAAGCCACTGAAACATGCCTGATGTGGTCAGCCTTTCAGATGATACATTTCATTTTTATCTATTTTATTTTATTTTATTTCATCTTATTTTATATTATTTTATTTTATTTTATGTCACAACAGATTTCTCTGGGTGAAGTTCGGGCTGCTCTCCCCGAAGAGAGCTCGTCACCACAAAAGGAGCTCCATCATTTTTTTTCCTTATTTCCAGTCTGCAACTGTATTTGTTTTCCCTATCAGAGTGGCTTTTTTTCTACAAAATTTTGCCAGGGACAACCTTCTCCTTGCCGTGGGTTCTTTTACGTGCGCTAAATAATTATGTGTAACACACAGGACCTCAATTTATCGTCATACCCGAAAGACTAGCACCGAGACCACCACTCATGGCTTAATGGCTTTGATTTTTTTTCTTTTCTTTAGATAGATGGCTTGATGGAAAAAAGCAAATCGATGCTTACTCAATGTACCATCTGGAAATAAAAATTTGATTGATTGATGGATGGATGGAGGAAAAGTTTTGGGCTCAAACGGGATTTGAACCACCATACACTCCGACCCGGACTTTTCGATTTCTAGGCAGACGCATTACCTCTAGACCACCGATCCACACCGATAAGGGGACCAAAAAAATCTGATGTCTATTCTGCAACATTCAAAGCCACTGCACGTAAAAGATCCCACAGCAGCCAAGAAATTGTTACGCTCCACCACATAAGGAGTCGCTTTGCACCAGAGGTCAATTTTTAGTTATTGATATGTTAATAATTTGCAATGAAATGGCTATACAATACAAAAAACAGATTGAAAATCGAACAATTTTATCAAAAGTTATCACAATTTGAAATGATAGACTGCAGGAAAAGTCAAAATGAGAAATTGACAAGTTTAGCATCCTAATAGGTGGTCAGAATGAGGGCTTCACTATTTTCATAACACGTTATAAAGACAAAAGGAAACAGATCTATGCCTTGATATTTCACTACAAGGTAAAATAAGTGCTACAGTCTTATAATCAATCAAAATCTCAAAATTAACAACCTCACCCCCACCTACCTTTAATGGCTTCTAGCGGAAAAGTGGATTAGATGCTAAGCGACTTATTTCGTGGCGGAGCATCACAATTGTCAATATGAAGGGAAAAGTACTCTCATAAAGGTACAAATGTAGAAACAAGGAATATATATTCATAAAAAGCAATAATTGGTGGTATTATACTCGCATACGTATTTTCAACAAATATAGCTGCAACAGTTTTACGAATATAACCTAAATTAACAATTATTTTGTTATTCTGCTGGTGCTTCAAGGTTCACCAATAATGAAATTTCTATGTATGCTGCCCTTCTTCTTTTTCTTCTTTTTTAAACCCTTAACCCTTAAGGTAGCCGCATTCCCACTTTGGTGGTGATATCTACACACGACACAGGTGTGCATAGAATTTTAAAAAATATATTTGTTGTCATTCATTCTTGCTGGTGGCACAACTGGGTCCATTTTAAACCACAATGCTACACTAAAAGGGGGACATATTTTACACTAACCACGGAAATGGGATGTATTTTACACTACAGTCCAACTCCCCAAAAGTCATTCGGATGAGACTGTAAACCGAGGCCCGGTGTGCGAGCGCACCCAGAACATCTTGCGCACACGTTAAATCCTGTTCCGCTTTTCGTAAGAGTAGGCCATCGTGTGCCGGTGGGAACAGTTGACATTTACAAAAATGCATACACACGGGGACTGGATGAAAAAAAGCACACGAGTGCTTATTTCATTATCCTCGATATAAAAGGATATGAAATAAAAAAAATAAATAAATAAATAAAATAAAATAAAATAAAATAAAACACGGAAAGGGGACATATTTTACACTACAATACAACACGGATATGGGACATATTTTTTAGTGGAAATTTTGGAGAGACAGAGTGAAAATTGTGGAGACTATGTTGAAATTTGCTAAGTAGAGATGTTTTAGACTTGAGTGTAGATTTTGGAGACTGGTTATGGATTGAGACCCTCTAACAAAACTGATCTGAGGAGGAAAGTACACACGTCTACTGAGAGGAAATTTTGGAAACTGATTGGAGATTTTGGTGTGGATTTTTTTAAGACTGAGTGGAGATTTTAGTGTGGAAATGTTGCAAACTGAAAGGACATTTTAGTGTGGAAATGTTGCAAACTGAAAGGACATTTTAGTGTGGAAATGTTGCAAACTGAAAGGACATTTTAGTGTGGAAATGTTGCAAACTGAAAGGACATTTTAGTGTGGAAATGTTGCAAACTGAAAGGACATTTTAGTGTGGAAATGTTGCAAACTGAAAGGACATTTTAGTGTGGAAATGTTGCAAACTGAAAGGACATTTTAGTGTGGAAATGTTGCAGTCTGAAAGGAGATTTTTAGTTTGGACATTTTGGAAACTGAAAGGAAAATTTTGAGATATACTCAAGGTTATCACCCTCAAACAGCACTACTCAGACTAGAAAAGTAGTAGTAGTAGTAGTAGTAGTAGTAGTAGTAGTAGTAGTAGTATAGTAGTAGTAGTAGTAGTAGTAGTAGTAGTATGAATATTGTCATAATCATTATCATTACCACCAGCAGCGCAGCAGCAGCAGCAGCAGCAGCAGCAGCAGCAGCAGCAGCAGCAGCAGCAGTAGCAGCAGTAGCATTATCATCATTATCATCGTCGTCGTCGTCGTCGTCATCATCATCATCCTCATCACCACCATCATCATCATCACCACCACCACCACCATCATCACCATCATCATCACCATCATCACCACCACCACCACCACCACCACCACCATCATCATCATCACATCATCATCATCATCATCATCATCATCATCATCACCACCACCACCACCACCACCACCACCACCACCACCACCACCACCATCATCATCATCATCATCATAAAACATAGATATCTAGTCAAAGGCCAACAGGGGTAGGGAGGGAGAGAGGGAGGGGACGAGAAGATCATAATTATTAATACAGATGATGCATTGAGGAAAAGAAGCAAAATACCAGACAATTCAGTAATCATTTCAGAATAACCAACAATGGTAATGAATAGCCTGGACATTGCTTTTTCAAAAAATAAAAAATTTAAAAAGAAAGAAAGAAAATCTTAATGAACAATGGGACACGCGTGAGCTGGCTGTCCCAAAAATCCCAATGTCGCTACCTTCATGGTGGAACAAAAACGGTCACAAAGACAAAAAAAAAATAAAAAATTTCACCATTGGTGAACCTCGGAGCTATAGTCGAGGAATGAAAAACGAATACGAGAGTTGTTATGTCTTTCATGGGAGAAAACATTATAAAAAATAAATAAATAAATAAATAAATAAAAACCTTTAAGAAGCGATAGTGTCTATAATTGAAAGCACATTCCAGACATATGAAGACAGCTTGACATCAGTAAACAAACGAATATATATATATATATATATATATATATATATATATATATATATATATATATATATATATATATATATATATATATATATATAATATATATATATATTAAAAAGAACAACAAAACCTGCAAATTGAAGTTGTAAGGGCACGTCACACGAACATGTAGAATGGCTAAGACTGTCCTACAGAAATATCAGAGATATCTAACTCAATACTCAGCATCAGTTCCACGTAAGGAGATCAACAGATGTTAAAATGTACAAAATGGTGAGGGATTTTTTTTCTTTTCTTTTCCATCCCTTGGCTACAACTCTGGAGTTCACGCGTGTGCGACAGTTTTAATCCATCATAAAGGTAGCTGCATTCCGACTTCGGGATGTATGCTGGATACTATGTTCATGTTCCTGTAGCCTAACCAACGTTGACATAAACTACATGATCTTAAACGTGCATATTCAATCTTCTCTATGCCAAAAATACACGAAGTGAATTATAAAGCACTAGCAGGTCTGCGCTAATCTTGAAGTTGACTTGGAAGATAGTAAAAAAAAGTATTAAAAAAAAAAAAAAGTCCCCACCCTTAATTCACCACACGCCGCTGAGATTGGAACTGACGACTTCCTGGACCTTTGGGATTGAAGTCGAATGGTCAAAACCACTAGGCCATGGCATCATGTTGTACAAAACGGTAGAATATTCTTTAAGACACTTACGAAGGTAAAGGTAAAAAAGTAAAGGTGTCCCATAACCTTTGTGGTCGTAGGGAGCGAGGCCTCAGAGACCTCAGCTTCTCTAGGGGGCCAGCATGTTGAGGGCGGCGGCGCCCATCTCCTCTCCCTCGCTGCTTTACCTTCCCTGACCCTAAAGAAGGCAGGTACCCATTG
>CM060349.1:28131326-28143826 GCA_030674155.1 Stramonita haemastoma
ACTCTCAAAGTCGCATCCGTAAAGTGGATGAAGCTCGACTGTGTGGTACCCATTTTAAAAGCTACTCTAGGATAAAATGTCAAATTTTGTACTCAACCCAAGGCAGCCAGAATGCCGTGGGCCGAGCTGAAGGGGATCTCCCAGAACCGAGTCCGTTGGAGGAGTGTTGTAGTGGCCCTTTGTTCCCACGGGAATTCACAGGCATAAATCAAGTCTGCTCTTTCTTTCCAGTTAAGTGAGAAAATTAAACTAATGTCAAAGGTCCTCAGATAAGACTATAAACTGAGGCCCCCTGCGCACATGCACACAGAACATCTTGATATGCAGGAATGGATGACAATTCTTTTTAAAATGCATGCACACAGGTGTCATGTTTAGACAGTTGTCAATGGGTACCTGCCCTCTTTAGGGTCAGGGAAGGTAAAGCAGCGAGGAAGAGGGGTGGGCGCCGCCCTCAATATGGTGACCCGTGGAGAAGCTGAGGTCTCTGGCATCTTGTTCCCTAATGACTGGAATGGTTAAGAGAACATCTTTACCCTTATAACCTAACCTTTCAACCCCAGATAAGCCTCCTGATGCTTGGGGCTAGTTAACACATGTGCTTTCATGATGATTATTCCTCTCTATCTCTGAACTTAGAGTGTGGCTTCCTAAATGCACAACCTGTATGACTTATGGGTGCTTAAGGTGTACAAACCCCAACGACATTAACAACAGCCTTAATTATTTATTCTATTTATTCTTTTATATCGAGGATAATGGGATAAGCACTCATGTGCTTTTATACATCCAGTCTCCATGTGTTTGTAGTTTTGTAAACCCTGTCATCTGTTCGCACCGGCACACAGTGGCCTACTCTTACGAAAAGCGAAACAGGATTTAACGTGTGCGCAAGATGTTCTGCGTGCGTACGCACACGGGGCCTCGATTTATAGTCTCATCCGAAGAACTTTTGGGGAGAGTGGAGTCAGCACTGAGGTTAACTCCAGGGGAAAATATCCCCTCGAACGGGAATCAAACCCGGGTCGTCAGATTGCGAGCACAATGTTCTGACCACTAGGCCATCCCCGTCTCCCAGTATGAGTGGTAACAGCAACCACACAAGAAGAAAACTGAAGAAGAGTGATCTCCTCCGATCATGGTTGTCCTTCCTTCATCCACGAAATACAGTGGCCAGTTGACTGACCATACATTTGATGCTCAGGCCAGTTGCCCCAAAAGATTGGGGTTTTTTGCTGCCTCATCTTCTGTGACGCCCCCGTCCTGCTGTTCCCACGCCACTCATTCCAATCTTTCCACCACAGCCATACCCATGTTTGCTATGTCTCATTCTCAGGGTCGGCAGTCCACCGGGAGCCCATCAATATCAGGCCGCTGTGGGGTCACCACCCAGAGGGGCCCTGCACTGCTGCTGGGTCACTTTGGTGGTGTTCAGTAGTGCCTGTTCTGAGCTAACATACGCAGGACACCACCTACTAAGCCCCCTACTAACGACAGTATTAGCTCAGTCGCGGAGCCAGACTGAGCGAGTCACTCACCTGAGGTGGCGACCACCACAATATCCGTCCAACGACTGTCACCCGCGAACCTCCAACTCAGAAGGCTTTGACTCAAACACACAACAGCCACAGAAGTGTATGGGGAAACTGACTCTGAGGCCACCATGAGAACAGTGAGCTGCCCCAAAAGATTACATAAAAGGTAAAGGTGTCCCATAACTTATGGGTCATAGGGGAGCAAGGCATCAGAGACCTCAGCTTCTCTAGGGGCCAGCATATCGAGGGCAGCACCCATCTCCTCTCCCTCGCTGCTTTACCTTCCCTGACCCTAGAGAAGACAGGTACCCATTTACAGCTGGGTGAACTGGGGGAACTGTACTGAAGCCAAGGCGTGCAAACGGTCACCCATCCAATAGGCAACCACGCTTGACGCTGCTTAAGCGAGCGCTCTGACCACTGAGCTATCCTGTCCCCAAATTCTATTTTGTTTATTTTATATTTTATCTTATTTTGATTTGATTTTATACCACTTTATGTCACAGCAGATTTCTTTGCGTGAAATTTGGGCTGCTCTCTCTCCCCGGGGGGAGAACGCGTCGCCACAAGTGCAGCACCTACCCATTATTTTGTTTTTCTTTTTTCCTGTCTGCAACTGTATTTTTTCCCTATCGGTGGCTTTTTTCTCCACATAATTTTGCCAGGGACAACCCTCTTTTTGACGAAAGTTCCTTAACGTGCGCTAAACAATTATGTGTAACACAGGGAACCTCGGTTTATTGTCTCATCAGAAAGACTAGCACCCAGATTAACACTCATGGTCTTATGGATGGGAGGAAAAGTTTTGGGCCCAAACGGGATTTGAACCACCGCACACTACGACCCGGATTTTTCGCTTTCTAAGCAAGCACGTTACCTCTAGACCACCGATATTACTTTCACCGTGTAGGCGAAGTGTCAAAAAGGTAAAGGTTTCCATAACCTAGGCGGTCGTAGGGGAGCGAGGCATCAGAGACCTCAGCTTCTCTAGGGCTAGCACATTGAGGGCAGCGGCGCCCATCTCCTCTCCCTCGCTGCTTTACCTTCCCTGACACTAAAGAGGGGAGGGGGGGGGGGAAACTGTACTGAAGCTAAGGGGCGCAAACGGTCATCCATCCAACTGGTAACCACGCTCGACGCTGCTTAATTAACTTGACTGGGAGAAAGTGAGAGCTCTGGCCACTGAGCTATCCCGCCCCCTAGGCGAAATGTATGTACAGAGAAACCAGAACTTACCGCGTCAAGGAAACAGAGCCTCGCTTCATATGCTGGCGTCTCCTATCTTAGAACCAGGGCTAGGGCGAGTTCCCCCAGTTCCCCCAGCTGTAAATGGGTACCTGCCTTCTTTTAGTTCAGTGGTCAGAGCTCTCCTTTTCACCAAGTCAAGTTTAAGCAATGTCGAGTGTGGTTACCAATTGGATGGGTGACCGTTTGCTCGCCTTGGCTTCAGTACAGTTCCCCCCCTGTTCACCCAGCTGTCAATGGGTACCTGCCCTCTTTAGGGTCAGGAAAAGGTAAAGCAGCGAGGGAGAGGAGATGGGCGCCACTGCCCTCAATATGCTGTTGGCCCCTAGAGAAGCTGAGGTATCTGACGCCTCGCTCCCTTACGACCACATAGGTTATGGGACACCTTTATCTTTACCTTTTACCTAGGGGGATGGCATAGCGAGAGGTTAGAGCGTTGCCTTCGTGATCTGATGGGCCGGGTACACACACACACGCACGTACGCACACACATACACACACACGCGCGCGCACGCACACCCACACACATACACACACACGCACATACATACATACATACATACATACATACATACATACATACATACATACATACATACATACATACATACATACATACATACATACATACATACATACATACATACATACATACATACATACATGCATGCATACATCCATCCATCCATCCATCCATCCATCCATCCATCCATCCATACATACATACATACACACGCACACACACTAACATAAACGCACACACACTAACATAACGCACACAACACACACACACACACACACACACACGCACGCACACACACACACACACACACACACACACACACACACACACACACACACACACACACACACACACACACACACACACACACACACACACACACACAACACACACACACGTTGAATCACGTTTAATGTGATGTTTACTTTGGACTTTTAAACTCTTTTATTCATTTTCAAGGATAAAGGGATAAACACACATGTGCGCTTTTTTTTTTACATCCAGTCCTCCGTGTGGATGTAGTTTTGCAATTTTGCGCGCGCATACCCATTTCCACTGGTACACAATAGCCTACTCTTCCAAAAGGCAGAACAGGTTTTTCCGTATGCTCAAGATACTCCACGTACGTGTGCATAACGGAACTTCAGTTTATTGTCTCATCAGTTAACATCAGTACTGAGTTCACTCCCCTGGAAGTTTTGCAGATGAGACTACAAATGAAGTCCCCGTGTACAAACCCACGGCAAACATAATATTGTGCATACGATAAAAACCCGTTCCACCTTTCGGAAGAGTAGGCCATTTCTTGCCAGTAGGAACAGATGACATTGAAAAAAAACACAAAAAACCTTGCATACACACACTGGTGTCCTTCGGGTGAGACTTTAAACCGAGGCCCCGTGTGCGAACGCACGCAGAACATCTTGCGCACACGTTAAATCCTGTTCCGCTTCTCGTAAGAGTAGGCCATCGTGTGCCGGTGGTAACAGGTGACATTTACAAAACTGCATACACACGGGGGACTGGATGTGAAATAGCACAAGAGTGCTTATTCCATTATCCTCGATATAAAAGAATAAATCAAATCAAATGGTGTCGTAGTTAGTCACTATTCACAAAGTCGGAATGCAGCTTCCTAAATGATGGGTAAAAAATGGTTGCATACACAAAATCTCACTATTGGTAATCCTTGGAGCTGTAGCTGAGGAGATTCAAAAAAAAAAAAGGTGAAAAAGGTAAAGGTGTCCCATAACCTATGAGGTCGTAGAGGAGCAAGGCATCAGAGACCTCAGCTTCTCCAGGGGCCAGCATATTGAGGGCCGCGCCCATCTCCTCTCCCTCGCTGCTTTACCTTCTTTCCCTGACCCTAAAGAGGACAGGTACCCATTTACAGCTGGATGAACTGGGGGATTGAACTGAAGCTGAGGCGTGCAAACGGTCACCCGTCCATTTGGTAGCCACGCTTGATGCTGCTTAACCTTGGTAGGGGGAAAGGGAGTGCTCTGATCACTGAGCTATCACGTCCACTAACGGAGAAACGAAACAAAAATGAAAGAAATACATTATTAGACTTTTTTCAAAGGAGGCAACTCGGACCACAACATCACAGTTATTTATCTATTTTATTTATTTATTCCTTTACATCAAGGATAATGGAATAAGCACTCGTGTGCTTTTTTACACCCAATCCCCGTGTGTATGCAGTTTTGTAAATGTCATCTTTTCCCACCGGCATACGATGGCCTACTCTTACGAAAAGCGGAACAGGATTTAACGTGTTCGCAAGATGTTCTGCGTGCGTTCGCACACGGGACCTCGGTTTAAAGTCTCATCCGAGAGACTCATCCATCCCACATGGTTCACTCTTTTACTGTGGGGTTTTTAGTTAATGTATGCAAAAGACTTTTGCAGTATGAACACAGATTCTTAAACGTGCACAGTTTATGTAACCTCAGCGTGTATATGTCAGCAAAGTGAGGTAATGCTGTTAAGCCACTGGCGAGTTCGGCTTAAAGTTTGACTTGAAATAAAATAATAACATAATAGAATGTAATAATTATGTAGAAATCTTTGTCAAACCAAAATCACAGCTCGTGCATTCGGCCTAATCTTACACATGCAACCCATCAAAAATAGTTTTAACAAATTCAATTTTACACACATACACACACGCGCGCGAGCGCACGCACGCACGCACGCACGCACACACGCACGCGCGCGCGCGCGCACACACACACGCACATGCACGCGCGCGCGTACACACACACGCACACAAGCACGCATGCTTGCACACACGCATATTTATGTACTCTATCTCTATCTCTGTCTTTTTCTTTGCCTATATGTGTGTTTCTGTCTCTGTCTGTCTGTCTGTCTGTCTGTCTGTCTGTCTGTCTGTCTGTATTATGTCTGTCTGTCTGTCTGTCTGTCTGTCTGTCTGTCTGTCTGTCTGTCTGTCTGTCTGTCTGTCTGTCTGTCTGTCTGTCTGTCTGTCTCTCTCTCTCTCTCTCTCTCTCTCTCTCTCCTCTCTCTCTCTCTCTCTCTCTCTTTATCCTTCATTTCCTCCTCCCAAGTTATCAAATCAAAGCAACAACAACAACAACAAAAACCTCAACAAACTTGACACAAATGGACACTAAACTGACAAAAGAAAAACGAACAATAGCTAAGAAAAAGAGTGTGGTGGTATGCTGAATTGTAGAGATAATGGTCTTTTTAATGACATTGATTATCACCCACTCAATAACAACGGAGCCTCTCATTCAAAGCAAAGTCTATTCTGCTTACCACTTTATTAAGGTGGATCGGTGGTCTAGGTGGTCACGCGCCTTGCCTAGAAAGCAAAAAGTCCGGGTCGGAGTGTGCGGGGTTCGTACCCCGTTTGGACCCAAAACTTTTTCCCCATCCATTGGACCCTGAGTGGTGGTCTAGGCGCTAGTCTTTCGGATGAGACGATAAACCGAGGTCCCGTGTGTTACACATCACTATTTAGCGCACGTAAAAGAACCCACGGCAACAAGGGGGTTGTCCCTGGCAAAATTCTGTAGAAAGAAGCCACTCTGATAGGGAAACAAATACACTTGCATGCAGGAAAAAGAAAAGAAAAAAATGGGTAGGCGCTGCACATGTGGCGACGCGCTCTCCCCGGGGAGAGCAGCCCGAATTTCACGCAGAGAAATCTGCTGTGACATAAAGTGGTACAAAATACAAAAAAAAATACAAAAATAGTAACACAAAGCCTCACATTCCCAGCAGAATCCATACTGTATGATAATTTTTACAGCTTTCTTTAGTCCTTCAATCTATAAAAGAAGTGTAGGTGACGGTATCTAATCCCCATGTGTATGCAGGGGGGGGGGTTGTGTGTAAATTTTGTCATCCGTTCCCACCGGCACACACTTTCCTTCTCTTCATGAAAAAAAGTGGAATAGGTTTTAACATGTGTAAAAGATGTTCTGGGTGCGTTCGCACATGGGACATCGGTTTACAGTCTCATCCGAAGAACATTTGGGGAGAGTGGAGTCGGCACTGATGTTAACTCCAGGGTGAAAATAATCCTCCCCTTGAAAAGGATTTGAGCTCACACACGACTAAAATTAAAAGCAATGAAAATATTTTACATGAAATATATAACTCAGTCGAGATTGACAACGTAAAAACAAAATATTCTTTTACCGAAAGCAGTACAAAGCAAATCACAGGAAGTTTTCACAGGAAGTTTCCAAATCAGGGAAGAAATTCTTATCTCCCTTGAGCCTTTGCACTTAATTTTTTTTTATGTATTCTTTTATATCGACGATAATGGAATAAGCACTTATAGGCTTTTTTTCACATCCAGTCCCCGTGTGTATGCAGCTGTGTCAATTTTTGTCATCCGTTCACGGTGCACACAATGGCCTACTCTTCCGAAAAGCGGAACAGGTTTTAACATGTGCGCAAGATGTTCTGAGTGCGTTCGCACACGGGACCTGTTTTGGGGAGAGTGGAGTCGGCACTGATGTTAAGCCCAGAGGAAAAATCCTCTTGGACGAGATTTAAATCCGGGTCAACAGATCACGAGCGCATCACTCTGACCACCAGGATATCCCTTCCCCGGACGGTCAGCTACACAAACAGGGTCAAACATAACTGGCATTTATTTTGAACTGCCTAGTAAATACGTCCCTTTATATCAATGCAGATAAAAACACGACTAAAAATTAAAAGCAACGAAAAATTATTACATAAAATATATAACTCAGTCGAGATTGACAACATTAAACAAATACTCTATTACCAAAGTGCGGTATGCAGCACCCACATGAAGTTTCCAAACTGAGGGAGAAATTCCTATCTACATTGAGCCTTTCCACTTTTTAATTTATTTGTTTATTGATTGATTGATTGATTGATTGATTGATTTACTTATTGATTAATTTATTAATTAATTTATTTATTCATTCCTATATATCGACGATAATGGAATAAGCTCTCATGTACTTTTTTTTACATCCAGTCCCCGAAAGTGTATGCAGTTTTTGTAAATCTTGCCATCTGTTCCCACCGGCACACAATGGCCTACTCTTACAAAAAGCGGAACAGGTTTTAACATGTGGGCAAGATGTTCTGCGTTCTTTTTATTATTTTTTTAATTTATTAATGTACCAAGTCAAATCAAATTCTTTATCGGAGAGAAAGCCCAGTGATTTGGGCACTTAGAAAAGCATACTCGAAAATCATCCAAATGAGTCAGTGTTTGAGACTGCAATCATTTCTGAACCATGGAAAGAAAAATAAACAAATAAACAAACAAACCACAACAATCCCAGTAAAACCCCTTTTTGTAAAACAATCGCTAACTTTCAGAATTTTCGTCTTCTTAGATATTAAGATAATACGATCGACATTAACATTATTTTTCTCATTGAGTTTTGGAAAGTAGTGAAGTACTTCAAGTGGTTATTTTTTCTTTTGATGATTGATAATTTTTATATGAAGAAACATCTTCCGTCCGTATGGAAATCAGTCTGAAATTACCCATTTATGAAATAAAAATGGGGACTATTGTAAGCTACCAAGTTTAAGCTATTAGTACCAATACTCCAATTTCTGCTGCTACCACTTTTCTTATTATTACTGCTGCTGCTGCTGCTGCTGCTGCTGCTGATAATGATGATGATGATACTGCTACCACTTTAACAACTGCTATTCTACGACTATTGCTGTTACTAGCCACTACTGTTACGACCACTACTACTGATGCGGCTGCTACCATCCCTACTTCTACTTCAATGCTGCCACTCCTACCACAACCACTGCCGCTACTGCTATCATCATTATGTCCCATAACCTGTGTGGTCGTGGTATCATCATTATGTCCAGTTGCACTGCTGCGACCGTTTTTGTCTTGTAGTATTGTTGCCAAATACTTTCTGAAATTGATAAGTGCAGACTAACATAACTATACAGAAACACGTGCAAACAGAAACACAGAGAGAAAAAAAACTAAGACGAAAATTTTCTCCAAGAGGGCAGAAGGAAAAGAGGCAGACCACCAACATCCCTACATTGCCAACATCACTGACATATATCAGTGGTCTTGGAGAGAGGGCTACAGGAGATGGTAGAACTCAGCAGAGACAGAGAGAGATGGTGAACCCTGGCGGCATTTGTGGAGCTCCTACCGTCGACAGCGGTGATGGACACAGGTGAAAGGTGATATGGAAATATGGGCCAGGCCAAAAGCTGAGTCTCTTATTGATGTCAGCTCATTGACAAGGCCTACACTAAAATCTCATATTGTTAAAAAAAAAATAAAAAAAAGAAGTTGTGTTGATATTGACACCAGCGTAACAAGCTCTTAAAACAACCGCCTGCACTCTCATTTAAAGGAGAAAAAATCTTCTGAAGTTGGAGTATGGTTGCCTATATGGCAGCTTGAAAACAGTTGCTTGAAAACAGTTATACACGCAAACTTCTTGTTCAGTGTGTAATTTCAATCTCACAGTGATTCCCAGAAGGGATGAGTGAATCAGAGAGCACATTCTGGGTGACCCCCAGGTTGTTAAGCTGGGAAACGCACAACAACAACATAGTCACATCTGCTAAATACAAAAGTGTAATCAAAATTCTGCTATGATTTTTAAAATGTTATGCTGAAACTAGATACGGGATAGCTCACTACTCAGAGCGCTAACTTTCCCCAAGATAAAGTTAAGCAGCATCCAGCGTGGTTACCAAGTGGATAGGTAACCGTTCGTGCACCTTGGCTTCAGTACAGTCCCCCCAATTCACCCAGCTGTAAATTGGTACCTGCCCTCTTTAGGGTCAGGGAAGGAAAAGCAGTGAAGGAGAGGAGATGTATGCCGCCCTCAATATGCTGGCCCCTAGAGAAGCTGAGGTCTCTGATACCTCACACCACCACGACCACACAGGTTATGGGACACCTTTCCTTTACCTTTACCTAGCCTTACTCATTATGTTGAAACTGTTTTCAACCACGACAAGCTCTTAGTCTAGCAACTTGCACTCTTTTTTTTTTTAAGGAGAACAAATAATCCTCTGAAGTCGGAGTATGGCTGCCTGCATGATGAGTTTCCTGAGAAAAAAAAGTTATAGTGTAAACTTGTCATCTTCTTGTGGTTAGGATTTCATAATGATTCCCAAGTGGAATAAGTGACCTAGATTGCATATTGTCGGTGATTCCTAGGGTGTTAAGCTGGGTGAACGTGCAACAGCTACAACAAAAGCAGCAACATAAGGAACAACAAGAAAAGCAGCAACAAAAGCAATAATAACAGCAGCAACAACACAAAAAGTAACAACAACAACAGCAGCAACAACAAGAGCAACAACAGCAACGGTAACAACAACAACAACAAACAACAACAAATGCAACAACAGCAGCAACAATAATAACAACAGCAACAACATGAAAAACAACAACAGCAACAACAGTAGCAGCAGCAGCAACAACAGCAATAACAGCAACAAAAGCAACAACAACATCAAAAGCAACAACAGCAACAAGAACAACACCAACAACAACAGCAGCAACAAAACAATAACAACAACAGCAACAAAACAATAACAACAACAGCAACAACAAAAGCAACAGCAACAACAAAAGCAACAACAAAAGCAACAAAAACAACAAAAGCAACAGCAACAACAACAACAGCAACAACAAAACCTACAACAACAACAACAGCAACACCACCACCACCACCAACAAAAGCAACAACAACAATAGCAACAACAACAAAAGCAACAACAACGACAACAACAACAGCAACAACAACAACAACAACAGCAACAACAACAACAGCAACATTACTTTCACAAAACGTCAGTCGATGAATTGTGCCTTTTCCCATACAAACTGCTGCTGCTACAATGGTACATTGCTAATTTTTCAACTTTACTTTTAAGAAAACGGTGGGGGAGGGGGGGGGGGTGAACCAACAGAAAAATGTCATGGAAACCAATCATAGTGATAGTGATGGCAATTATGGCGATAGAGATAGTGATGATGAGGATGATGGGTGGTGGTAGTTGTTGGGGCGAAGGCGTTATTGTTGTTTTGCTGCTGCTGCTGCTGCTGCTGCTGCTGCTGCTGCTGCTGCTGCTGCTGCTGCTGCTGCTGCTGCTGTGATGATGATGATGATGATGATGCTGAGGAGGAGGAGGAGGACGACGACGACGATGATGATGATGATGATAATCATGAAGATGTTATTGCAGCTGTTTTATAGCTGTTACTTTTCTCTCATATTACTTTCCGATCCAACATTCAAACTTCTCATTGTGTTCAGTGTTCATTAAACAACACATCAACACGAATTATCATTCTGTCACACTTTCTTGAGTCTGGAACAGATGAAGACAAACACAGGAGCAAAATGCAAAATGAATTTTTTTTTTTTTTAAACCTCATGATCGTAGGTAAAATGTTACACATGGTCTAGTTCTTATATGGCATTACAATCTACATGTTGTAACAGTGGATACCACTTATTCCGGCGCAGAAATAATTTTATTATCAGTTTTATCCAAAATATCCAAATCGGTACCTAACACCCCTACTATACTGCATTTTTTGGGCTCTAGCGCATAAAAGGTGACGGGATAACCTAGTGGTCAGAACAATGCGCTCGCAATTTGACGACCCGGGTTCGAGTCCCGTTCGAGGGGATTTTTCCCCTGGAGTTTAACATCAGTGCTGACTCCACTCTCCCCAAAAAGTCTTTCGGATGATACTATAAATTGAGGTTCCGTGTGTGAACGCACGCCTAAGATCTTGCACTCATGTTAAATCCTGTTCCGCTTTTCGTAAGAGTAGGCCATCATGTGCCGGTGGGAACAGATGACATTTACAAAACTGCATACACACGGGGACTGGGTGTAAAAAAAACCACGAGAGCGTTTATTCTATTATCCTCGATATAAAAGAATAAATAAAAAATTAATTGATTAAAAAAAATTAAAGTCTGGAGATGACATCCGACTCATTTCGAAAAGGAGTGTCAAATTTAATATGTCAGATGGTTTAAATAGTTTTTATTCAGAATTTTGGACGAACATTGAAAACAACAGCATTTAGAAATCATAGCAACAACAAGCTTGTAGCTTATAATGTGCTCAATTTAAGCATGAACATTGACATGAAAATGACGGCCGTTGAGCTGCAATGTGCAAGCCAACAACAAAAACAAAAACAAAAAAACATCAATTGCAATCTTTGCTAGAAAAAGGAAAAGTAATTAAAAAAAAATCTCTTTGTAGATAAAACACACAAAATTAGTGGGGAAAAAACCAAACAAACAAACAAAACAAACAAACAAACAAAATGACAGATACTTTTGCCACTGCCAGATTGGGCCATTAGATAACGACTGAAACCATGAAAAGCAGATCAACACAGAAAGTCTCTCTTGGAAGATTGACACGGGACCACCAGCCAAAGGAGACTCCGCAATGACCCAGCTTATATTTTTTTTGTTTTGTTTTTAATAAAGTCTTATTCTGCTCTCTCTGTCTCTGTCTCTCTGTCTCTCTGTGTCTCTGTCTCTGTGTGTGTGTCTCTCTCTCTCCGTCTCTCTCTGTGATATTATATATATATATATATATATATATATATATATATATATATATATATATATATATATATATATATATATATATATATATATATATATATATAACACATAGCGAAAGTA
>CM060349.1:28148826-28178826 GCA_030674155.1 Stramonita haemastoma
GTGTCTCTGTGTATAAAGGGGCAAAACAAGCAAACTTAAAAATATCACACCAAAAAACCCAAACATCTGGGAATTTTGTGCTCGAAAAACAAACATTTTTGCTCATGGTGAGGCAAAACAACACAAAAATGCGCGTAACAGGGGTTAGCCAAAAAGATAAGAGTTGTTCCTAGGGGGGTTACCCCCCCCCCCAAAAAAAAAAAAAAAAAAAAAAAACACGAGAAAATGTGCGTAGGGGGGTTAACTAAACTATAACAAAAATGTTGTATGTAACAGGGATAAAGCAAACAAACAGACGTTGCTGTATGCAACTGGGTAAAACAAACAAACAAACAAACAGGCCAACGCCATTATTTTGCATAATGGGGCAAGACAAAGAAACAAGAAATTGTTGGGCATAACAGGGGGAAAACAAACACAAAATACACATTTTTCTTTCTCGGAAAAATCCTTGGATAATATTTTTTAAAATCTGACTTTGGCATTTCGTATAACAAAATCTTTAATGAATAGCTCTTTAGGACATTTGTTATAGTTTTAAGTCATACTAGCAATTGTTATGTATTTTACTTGTTGTTATCACTGTTTAGCCCAAATTTATGTACTGTATACTTTATTAAGAAAAAGACACCCATTTTACTGCACACATCCATCAACATACTAGACCCTCCCCTTCCCTTCCCATTGTCTAATATCACTTTGAGTGAACAGACGTAAAATCGAAGCAACAACAACAAACACAAAAAATTGATGCATATAGTAGAACAAAACAAAACATACTGATAAGCAACAACAAAAAAAACCCTTTGTTTTGCATAGTGGGACGAAACAAAACCAAAAATTTGTTGCCCTTACCAGGTGCAAAACAACCAGCTAAAACCATTACTGTGGGAGCACATAAAAATAACTAATAAGCAAAAACAATATTTTTGCATAGCCAGGTGCAAAAGAAACAAACAAAAGTTTGTTGCAGATAACAGAGGCAAAGCAACCCCCCCCAAAAAAAAAAAAAAAAACACACCCCACAACAACAACAAAACAAAAAAACCACAACATGGTTGTATATAGCACAACAAATAAAACATAATAATATGCAAAAACCATTGCTGTGCATAGAAGGACAAAAACAAAACAAACGGTTCTTGTACCTAAAAGTGGAAAACAAACATGTATACCTTTGTTGTATGTAAAGGGGCAAAACAAACAAACTTTGGTTTGCATAAAGGGGAAAAACAAGCCCGTGTTGTACTAACTGGCAAACTAATAAATCAAGTTGTTGTTATATGTTTACAGGGCAAAACAAACAAACTGTTGTATGTAAAGGGCAAAAACAAACCAACCTCTGTTGTAGGTAATGGGGCAAAACAAACTTTTGTTTGTCCTAACAGGGCAAAACAAACAAACCAGTGTGTGTAATGGGGCAATACAAAACAACCATTGTTGTAGGCAATGGGACAAAATATCCACAAACCATCATTGAGGGCCATGGGGCAAAACAAACATACTATTGTTGTAGTAACAGGGCAAAACAAACCTTTGTTGTGCGTAAGGGGTCAAACAAACAGGCCGCTGTTGTGCATAATGGGGAAAAACTAACTGTTGTTGTGCCTAACTAGGAAAACTAATAAACAGGCTGTTGCAACATGTAACAAGAGCAAAACTTTCTGATTTTGATCGCCCAGAACAATCCCACCGTGGAAAAGGAGTAATTATGAATGGATGAACGTGGATGCTACGGCGGAGTGGTTAAGACCGTTTGACTTCAGTCCTGTGATTGTCCGTGAAGTCAAAGGTTTGAATCTCGGCTGTGGTGTCTAAGGTAGGATGGGGGAAAGGTGGGGGGAGGTGGGAGTTAGGATTTCCGGGTGTCAACTTTCGGAAGAGTAGGCCATTGTGTGTCTTTGAGAACAGATGGTAAAATTTACAAAACCGCATTGCATATGGGGACTGGATGTAAAATTTAAAAAGCACTAGATGGCTTATTCCACTATCTTCGAAATAAAAGAACAAACAAATCAATCAAATCAATCAATCAATCAATCAATCAATCAATCAATCAATCAATCAATCAATCAATAAAACTTAAATAGCAGCGCAGACCCCTAAGTGGCTTGATTTTTTTTCGTGTATATACACATGAAGAAGATAGAAATGCATATAATATGCACGTTAAAGATTCCTTAATTTATGTCAGTGTTTGGTCCGCTGCGGAAACACGAATATATCATGTAATCATCATGTACAAAAGAGTTGAGATGCGCTCTCTCTGTCTCTGTCTCTCTTTGTCTCTGTCTCTGTCTCTCTTTCTCTCTCTCTCTCTCTCTCTCTCTCTCTCTCTCTCCTCTCTCTCTCTCTCTCTCTCTCTCCTCTCTCTCTCTCTCTCTCTCTCTGCTCTGTCTGTCTGTCTGTCTGTTCTGTCCGTCTATCTCTGTGTCTCTCTCTGTCTCTCTCCGACTCACACACATGCACATACATTAAAACACAGCAACTTGCATACACTTACATTTCACACACACACACACACACATCACACAGACACACACACACACACACACACACACACACACACACGTCACACACACACACACACACACACACACACACACACACACACACACACACACACACACACACACGTTACACACACACACACACACCACACACACACACACACACACACACACACACACACACACACACACACACACACACACACACACACACACACACCACACACGTGCAAACTAACCAGAAATTAATGCAATAGAAAATGTTCTGGTTATCCCCAGGAAACGTTGTTGTCTAGTCTGGACCTCGCTAATGCTAGACTTGAAACATTTCTTGGGGCTGACTCAGCCACTGATCAGGACAAAATGAAATTAAAACATCATTAAAAAAAAATATCGTGCGGTCAGGTCAACCCTCACGTCAAGTTCAATGTAAAAGGTAAAAGGTAAAGGTGTCCCATATTCTATGTGGTCATAGCAGAGCGAGGCATCAGAGACCTCAGCTTTTCTAGGGGCCAGCATGTTGAGGGCGGCACCCACCTCTCTCTCTCTCTCTCTCTCTCTCTCTCTCTCCTCTCTCTCTCTCTCCTCTCTCTCTCTCTCTCTCTCTCTCTCCCTCTCGCTGCTTTGCCTTCCCTGACCCTAATCTCTCTCTCTCCTCTCTCTCTCTCCTCTCATCCTCACTCTCTCTCTCTCTCATCTCTCACTCTCTCTCTCTCTCTCTCTCTTTTGCTTTACCTTCCCTGACCCTAAAGAGGACAGGTACACATTGACACATGGGTGAACTGGAAACTGTACTATAGCCAAAGCGCGCAAACGGTCACCCATCCAATAGGTAAACCACGCTCGAAGCATTGCTGCTTAACCTTGGCTTGGGGAAAGCGAGTGCTCTGACCATTGAACTATCCTTTTCCAAGCTGAAAATGTTCTCAATGTTGACGACTTTTTAGGGGGACCAAACTTCGTCATAAATAATGACGTCATTCACCATAGATTAAAATCTGTGCCATGACAGAGACAGAGGTGGAAAAAAATGACATGATCATCCACCAAAATAACATGAGCCTTTCAAGCTTAGATAGGAGAAAGATTCTCAACACTGAATGATTATTGTGGACAACAACATCAACACACTTGTTTATTGTTTCAAGCAAATTCTAACACAGACAGCATAAGAAGTGTTGAGATTACAGAAAGAAGATTACAGTCATGTGTCACTGACAGCATTTTGGGCCTTTGTAATGAAAGAAGACTCGAAATGAATAGCGATTTTTAAGGGGAAAAAAAACAGAAAGCAACTAGATATCTACCACAAAATAAAGGAAAACAAATTCTCCCCCCCCCCCCCCCCCCCTTTAAAATAAAATTAACAACGAATAAAACAAAGAAGAAGGAGGAAATGGAAAGCGGAAATACTGCATGAAAAAAAGAAAGCACTTGTGATTGCAGCAAGATTGATCGACTGTTTATTCTTTTATATCGAGGATAATGGAATAAGCACTCTTTTTTTTTTTTTAATCCAGTCAATGTGTGTAATGCAGCTTTGTCCATTTTGTCATCTGTTCCCACCAGCACACAATGCCCATATTTTTTCGAAAAGTGAAACATGATTTAACGTGTGCGCAAGATGTTCTGCGTGCGTTCGTTCGCACACGGGGCCTTGTTTATAGTGTCGACTAGACAAAACTAGCAACTACTACAACAGGGGAGGTAAGTGCCTACTTGGAGGGCCAAGCCATTTCAAGCAGACGCTTATTTTCTCTGTCGTACAAGTTTTTGGTCATGGAACTGCCTGTAGCGTATCACGTAGCCCCGTGGTTTGCTTTAGCTTGGTGAATGTTGCTCCAGGCAAGCGCTTAGTCTTTGAGAGTTTGAAAAAATATTTTTGGACCTAATTCATTCGGGAGATTTCAGCGATGGTGTCTAAATACGCACACCGGTGTGCATGAGGCTACGTAAATATGACGCTCCACCACGAAATGAGTCGCTTAGCACCTAACCCACCTTTCCGTTAGAGACCATTTAAGGCAGGTGGGGGTCAGGTTGTCGCTTTTGATATTTTGATTGATTATAAAAACTATAGTCATTGTTCTTCCTTGTAATGAAATATTAAGGCCTAATCTTGTTTCCTTTTGCTTTTAAATGTGTTTCAAAATTACTCAAGCCCTGATCCTGACCACCTGTTACGAAAATAAACTGCGTTTCTTATTTTGTTACGTCCGGCAGTGTATCATTTCAAATTGTAATAACTTTTCATAGAATTGTCTGATTTTCAATCTATTTTTTGTATTGAATAGCCTTTTCATTGCAGAATATGAACATGTCAATAACAAAACATTGACCGCTGGTGTAATGCGACTCATTATGTGGTGGAGCGTCACAAATGGTTATTGGGGGGGGGGGGGGGGGGGACGGTTGCGTAGGCAAAAGTCTCACCTCTGGTGAATTTCGGAGCTCTAGTGGAGGAACGGGGAGAAAAACTATCAGAACTAAACTGCTATCATTTAACCTTTTCTTTTGGACAAAATAATTATTTCCTTCAGATTTTTTCTGTTAATTCTATTATATTCATTCAACTTAAGACCGGAGGAGTGTTTCAGGATTTGTTGGGTGTTTTTTTTTTTACAGTGTTAATTGGATTTTTTAATGCTGAAATTAGGTTCAGAAACTGTGAGGATGTTTAAGTTGATTACTTGATATATATATATATAAATATATATATAATATATATATATATATAATATATATATATATATATATATATATATATATCGGGCTTTTCATGCACGACCATTTTGTTATCTTAAGGACAAAAAGTTGTGCTTGGTCTAAGATTTTTACGCAATAGATTTTCCTTTATTTTTTTGGACAGATATGAAATACTAGTGGGATTCTGACATACCAGTATCTTTATTATCCTAAAGCCACACATATAAGTAGGGTGTTTATATACTGGTATTTCATTATCTTTATGAACGCCAAAAACCTAAAAATGATGATAATTATTATTTCGTCTCCTAAAGCCGGAGTTGACTCCAAGTTTTTGGCTGTAATCTGTTCTTCATTGCTACGAGGCTAAACATTCTGGTCTTTTGTTTTAATCTTTTTTTTTGTCAACTAGTAAGAGCAGATTGGCAAGGAACCATTTCCTCCTGAGGACTTCAGTCCTTGTTCAGTATCCCTTGCAGCATTTTCTTTAAAGAATCCAGCAAAAACTCAAACCGAAAATGATAATAATAAATGGAATTTATATAGCGCTATATCTTGCGAAAACAAATCAAAGCGCTTGCATTCAACCAATTCTTGCACATGCAGCCAACAACAATTTGGATTTTTAACAAACGTCAACACACACACACACACACACACACACACACACACACACACACACACACACCACCACGCACGCACGCACGCACACACACACACGCACCACACACACACACACACAGAGTACCACACACGCACACACACCACACACACCACACACACACACACACACACACACACATACACACACACACACACACACGTGCACACACACACACACACCACACGTGCACACACACACCACACACACACACACACAACACACACACACACACACACACACACACACACACACACACACAACACACACACATACATAAAAGAAATTAAACACAACACAACAGAAAGCAAACAAACAAACCAGGTTTGTATATGTGCATAATTGTATAGGGTAAGAAACAAAATTAACTCCTTAACTCTTGTGCTCCTCCACTGGTTGCAGAATCTTCACTCGTGCCATGCTATCATTAGATCATCTTAAAAATCATGGAGTTGTTCATCCAATTCGACTCCAGACTCACACCGTTCGAGTTTTGGTTGTAGATGGTTTATTTCGTCTGTCACTCAGCTGCAACTCTGTACTTGAATCGTGTGAGAGGCCTAATGTGCATGATACATTAATAATTTTTTGTAGTTTCTAACTGCTCTATAGTGGTCTTGTCTGACATGCTTCGTATTTTTACGCAAGTGGTATTCGCCATCACCAAACAGCAACAGCAGCAGCAACACAAAGACACACAGACAGTGACACGCAGACACAGACACAGAACAAACAGACAGACAGACAGACAGACAGACAGACAGACAGACACACACACACACACACACACACACACACACACACACACACACACACATTCGTAAGAGTTAGGCCATCGTGTGCCGGTGGGAACAGATGACAAGATTTACAAAACAGTATACACATGGGGACTGGATGTAAAAAAAAAAAAAGTGCATGAGTGCTTATTCCGTTATCCTTGATATAAAGGAATAAATAATAATAAATGAATACATACCCATTAATTTTCATTCACTGCCGTCTCCAAATCCAAGGGACGTAATTACATAATTCAAGAAGTCAAGAATGCACATTTCACAATACTTTTCCACATTTTCAACAAAAGAAATTCTTTAAAAATTGAGATTTGATAAATCAATACTCCTCTGATAACACTGACAAAAATAAAAAGAAGAAAAACAAATGAAAAAAATCAAAATAAAATCAAGCTCTTCAGGTTCCAACAATATAGCTCATCATGGGAGATAATTAATCCTAGTACAAATTACTTCCCTTTAAGCACAACCCCGTGGCTGGTTTTAAGCACATGTGTTGATTATATGTAATCATAAATTTACTTTAAATGAAATTTTCCCCCTACAAAATAAACTTGGATAATAAAGTCTAATCCTGATCTGACTGAAAGAGGTCCCATCTTTATCTGTCTATGTCTCTTAGTGTTAAGAAGAAGAAAAAAAAAATATTGATGATTTTTTCCCCCTAGACAGAGATGGCTTGATGAAAAAAGCAAATGCATTGCTTATTCAATGTACCATCTGAAAATAAAATAATTGACTTGACTTTGATGTTACACAACACCACGCACGCACGCACGCACGCAACGCACGCACGCGTGCACGCACACACGCACACGTGTGTGCCTATCTAGGAACAAAAACAGTGTGCGTGTGTGTGTACAACTCTCTCTCTCTCTCTCCCCTCTCTCTCTCTCTCTCTCTCCTCCTTCTCTCTCTCTCATCTCTCTCTCTCTCATCTCCTCTCTCTCTCTCTCTCTCTCTCTCTCTCTTGGGGACGGATAGCTTAGTGGTCAGAACATTGCGCTCGCAATTTGAAGACCCGGTTCGAATCTGGTCGAGGAGATTTTTCTCCTGGAGTTAACATCAGTGCTGACTCCACTCTCCCCACAAGTCCTTCGATGAGACTTTAAACCGAGGCCCCCGTGTGCGAACGCACGCACAACATCTTGCGCACACGTTAAATCCTGTTCCGCTTTTCGTAAGAGTAGGCCATCGTGTGCCGGTGGTAACAGATGACATTTACAAACTGCATACACACGGGGACTGGATGTAAAAAAGCACAAGAGTGCTTATCCCATTATCCTCGATATAAAAGAATAAATCAAATCAAATCAAATCAAATCTCTCTCTCTGTCTGTCTTTCTGCCTGCCTGCCTGCCTGCCTGTCTGTCTATCTATCTATAGATCTATCTATCAAGCGCTTTGATTTGTCTTTGCAAGATATTGCACTATATAAATTCCATTATTTATTATTATTATTATTATTATATTATTATTATTATTATTATTATTATTATTATTATTATTATTATTATTATTAGATCTATGTGCCTACCTGCCTGTCCGTCTGTCTGCCAGTCTGCCGGTCTGCCTGCCTGTCTGTCTGTCTGTCTGTCTATGTATGTATGTATGTATGTATGTATGTATGTATGTATGTATGTATGTATGTATGTATGTATGTATGTATGTATGTATGTATGTATGTATGTATGTATGTATGTATGTATCCATCCATGTATGTATGTATGTATGTATGTATGTATGTATGTATGTATGTATGTATGTATCCATCCATCCATCCATCCATCCATCCATCCATCCATCCATCCATCCATCCATCCATCCATCCATCCATCCATCTATCTATCTATCTATCTATCTATCTATCTATCTATCTATCTATCTATCTATCTATTAGTCTGCCTGCCTGCCTGCCTGCCTGCCTGCCTGCCTGCCTGCCTGCCTGTCTGACTGTCTGTCTGTCTGTCAGTCTATGCATCTGTTTAAAATACAAAGCTGATGATCATTAATTTTTTGTCTGTCACCAGGGAAGTGACCAGTAATTCGTTACCCTTTTTCTTCAACTGACAGTCCAACCAATGAACAAAGGAGATTTCATTAACACGGTCATAGCCACTCCTACAGCAGACGCTGCGTTGCAAATGTAGGCTGGCAAAAGCTTCAACAACAACAACAACAACAACAACAACAACAGGAACGATAACAACGATACCACCACCATCACCACCACCACCACCAACCACCACCACCACCACCACCACCACAACAACAACAACAACGATACCACCACCACCGCCACTACCACCACTAACAACACCACCACCAACAACAACGACACCAAAACAACCACCACCACCACCACCACCTCCACCACCCCACCACCACCATCAACAACAGCAACAAAACAACCAACACAAACTAAACTAAACTAGACCAAACACACACACACACACACACACACACACACACACACACACACACACACACACACACACACACACACACACACACACACACCACCACCACCACCACCACCACCACCACCACCACCACCAAAACCACCACCACCCAAACCATGTTGACACCAGAAGACTGGAACAACTCCTCCTCACCATCCACAACAACGGATGCACAACCCCAAGAGACCCAAGGCGACCCCCCTCCCTTTCTGTTCCTAGTCAGCAGATATGTGTGGTACTTCGCACCCCCTACTATCCTTCTTCTAGGAAACTTTGGCAATGTTATGACAATTCTCATCATGCAGAGGATGAAATCAGAAGAATCCGTAATCAACATCTACTTCATCGCTTTAGCAGTCATGGATTTAATATCTTTAGATATTCTTCTCCTCGGCGGCTGGTCGGTTTTTCGTTCGGGTATTTCATTCAGTATCAGCATACAGTGTTGTGTAAGGTTTTATATGTGGACGATAGTGTCTACAGTCATTGGAGGTTGGATTCTGGTAGCTCTGACAATCCATAGAGCTATCTCTGTAGTGTGGCCTCACCGTGTTAACCTGCTATGCACGCGTAGGTTGGTTTTAGGTTTGGTGGTGGGAATAGCAGTTTTTCTGGCAAGTCTTTACTCTCACTACCTCTACGGATTTGAGCTGCATTATATCCAAGAACTCAAAGACTACCGCTGTATTCTCCAACCTGGAAACTACCTCACTTTCGTGAGCAAAATCTTCATAACCATCGACACAGTGATTTTACTCCCTTCTTCCTTTCACTTGCATCATCGTGGCAAACAGCGTGTTAGTCTGGACCCTGCGTAGAACCATGAAAACAGCTGGTGATAACCTAGCAGAGAAGGAACACGTCGCTGCGAGGAAAAAGGCGACATCTTCTGTGACTACCACCGTGATTGTAGTTTGTGTGGCTTACGTGGTGTTGACGCTTCCTTCAGCGCTGGATTATATTTTCGTTACCCATTTCGATCCTGCAGCTATTGCTAAAACCCCGGAGGAGGCCAGAACGTACCTGTCCAGTTTGGTCATGCAGATGTTGATGTTTTGTAACAACGCTGTGAATTTCTATCTCTACTGTTTGACAGGCACGCGGTTCCGGAAGGAGTTTGTGAACCTCTTCCGGTCTTGTGGGTCGCAAGGGACTGTGGGATAATTTATTTTATTTGGCGGTGGCTGTCTCTTTAGTGCAGGATATGTTTTCAAGGCTTTTATATGTAGTTCTTTATTTAGATGATTTTCAGCATCAGTGTCAACAGTAGTTCCTTTGACCAAGAACATTATAAAATGTAACATTTGAACAGGTGGAGATAACATGTATGACATGCAGGTTTCTTCAACAGGTGTGTTTCAGAATGTATAAGATGTGGACATTTTCTCAACAGATATGGATATATTTATCTATTAAATGTGGATTATTTTTTTCAACAAGTGTGGACAAAAAAAGTTCTTTGACCAAGATGGTCGTGGAGGGGACATGAGGGACAATGTATTGGTAGACAGTTTGAATTTTCTTCTCCAGGCTAGGCTGTTAAGTCTGTCTTCTAACGTTTGATATGAGAGTAATACCGCTATTCCATGTGTGTGTGTGTGTGTGTGTGTGTGTGTGTGTGTGTGTGTGTGTGTGTGTGTGTGTGTGTGTTTATTTTTTTATTCTTTATATTTTATATCCAGGATAATGGAATAAGCACTCATATGCTTTTTTACATCAAGTCCCTGTGTGTATACAGTTTTTGTAAATCTTGTCATTTGTACCCACCCATTCACAATTGTCTACTCTTACAAAAAGAGGAACAGAATTTAACGTGTTCACAAGATATTTTACGTGCGTTGGCACACGGGGTCTCGGTTTATAGTCTCATCCGAAAGAATTTTGGGGAAGAGTGGAGTGCGCATTGATATTAACTCCAGAGGGAAAATCCCTTCGAACGTGAAGGGAATCGAACCCGGGTGGTCAAATTGCAAGCGCAATGTTCTGACCACTAGGCTATCCCGTGTAGGGTGTGGCATACAACTGGTGTCAATAACTCCCGTTGGAGGGGATTTTCCCCCTGGAGTTAACATCAATGCTGACTCCACTCTCCCCAAAAGGCCTTCGGATGAGACTATAGCTTAAACCGAGGCCCCGTGTGCGAACGCACGCAGAACATCTTGCGCACACATTAAATCCTGTTCCACTTTTCCGTAAGAGTACGCCATCGTGTGCCGGTGGGACAGATGACAAGATTTACGAAACTGCATACACACGGGGACTGGATGAAAAAAAAGCACGTGAGTGCTTATTCCATTATCCTCGATATAAAAGAATTTTTTAAATGTTTAAAAATACAACAGATACCCATTATTAAGATAGCGACATTCCGATTTCGAGGAAACAACAACGTTTTGATGCAGACTGTGGCATAACCTACAACTGACCTCAATCAATGAATAAATAAATAAATAAATAAATAAATAAATAAATAAATAAATAAATAAATGAATGAATGAATAAATAAATAAACAAATAAAAAAATAAAAATAAATAACTGACAAAAGTTTTTGGCAGGGCCTCTCTGGAAGGTGGTCCTTTGCCAACACAGAATCAAGAGCCTTCACCCTCACCTTCCCCAACCCCCCTCCCCCCTCCCCCTCCATCCCCACCCCTACCACCATCCTCCCCACCTATCCCCCCCCTCTCTCCCTCTCCCCCACCCTCTCCCCCTTCCCCTCTACCCACCCCCTCCATCCCCTTCCCCCTTGGCCCCCCCCCTCCCTCTCCCCCCTCCCTCCCCCCCCCTCCCACCCCCTCCATCCCTTACCCCCCATCCCTTACCCCCCATCCCCCCCCTCCCCCCCCCCCCTCCCCCCCTTCACCCCCCCCCCTCCTTCTCCCCCCCTCCCCCCTCCTTCCCCCCCCCATCCCACCCCCCTCCATCCCTTCCCCCCATCCCTTACCCCCCATCCCACCCCCTCCCCCCCTCCCCCCCTCCCCCCCCTTAACCCCTCCCCCCCCTTACCTCCCCCCTCCTTCTCCCCCCCTCCCTCTCCCCCCCTACCTCCCCCCCATCCCACCCCCTCCATCCCTTCCCCCCATCCCACCCCCTCCATCCTTCCCCCTTGGCCCCTGCCCCCCTCCCCCCCCTCCCCCCTTCACCCCCATCCCACCCCCTCCATCCCTTCCCCCTTGGCCCCTCCCCCCTCCCACCCCCATCCCACCCCCTCCCCCTCCCCCCCATCCCACCCCCTCCCCCCTCCATCCCTTCCCCCTTCCCTCCCCCTCCATCCCTTCCCCCCATCCCACCCCCTCCATCCCTTCCCCCTTGGCCCTCCCCCCCCTCCCCCCCCTCCCCCCTTACCCCCCATCCCACCCCCTCCATCCCTTCCCCCTTGGCCCCTCCCCCCTCCCACCCCCATCCCACCCCCTCCCCCTCCCCCCCATCCCACCCCCTCCCCCCTCCATCCCTTCCCCCTTCCCTCCCCCCTCCATCCCTTCCCCCTTCCCTCCCCCCTCCATCCCTCCCCCTTCCCTCCCCCCCTCCCCCCTCGCACCCCCCCTCCCCCCCTCCATCCCTTACCCCCCATCCCACCCCTCCATCCCTTCCCCCTTGGCCCCTCCCCTCCCCCCTCCCCTTCCCCACCCACCCCACCCACCCCCACCCCCTCCCTCCCCCCACCCCCCTTCCCCCACCCACCCCCCTCTCCTTCCCCCACCCCCCCTCCTCCACTCCCCCTCTCCTTCCCCCTCCCCCCTCTCCCCCTCCCCCCCTCCTTCCCTCCCCCTCTCCCCCTCTCCTTCCCTCCCCCTCCCCCCACCCCCTCCTCCCCCCTCCTCTCTCCACCCCCCCACCCCCACCCACCCCCCCCTCCCTGCTCTCCCCCACCCACCCCCCTCCCTGCTCTCCCCCTACACCCTACACCCTCCCTCCTCCTTCCCCCACCCCTCCTCCCCTATGCTTCTCCCTAACACAAACATGGGAAGATAGACAACACGTCACTCCAAAGCTTGGAGCATTAGAAGTTAGGGGCAGATCCCCCTACAGATCTGCAATTCCTAACTCATAGCTTAACTTGTTTCCTTCATACTTTTACAACTTATCATTAAACCAACAAGTTCAAATTCCAAAGGTGTCTTTTACTATATGTTCACAAATTGAAAAACATTTATGTCTACAATCATTTACTTTCCCCTTGTACTTCTTTCACACAGGTCAACAGTAAGTCTACAATTTCATATCAAAACTACTGCTTCATTTCCATCAGATGAAAACCTTTGATCTGGATAACAAAGCAACTGCAAACAATTAAAAGGGAGGCAACTCTTTAAAAGGATATGTAGCCTGTGAAGGGGAAGTAATATTAATATCAAGTAGCACACACAGGCTTTCTGAATGATTTGGAACAATATTTATCTCAAATTGCTTAACACTGCATATACAACTTTCATCTTAAGGCAAACTGTTAACCAGTTATGTTCAACTTTTATTTTATGCCCATGACACCATTTTATTCTTCACTACAAAGAAGGGTTACAAGATGCTTTAGACATTTTGGATACTTATTGTTCTCATTAGAAACTTGTTGTAAATCTAGTAAAAACTAAAATCATGACAATCAGGCCACAATAGATCTCATGATAATTATGTAAAATAACAGAAAAGGGTAATAATTATGTAAAATAGCAGAAAAGCCCATGAAGTTATTAACAGTTTTAGATATTTAGGAATGAACTTTAGTAGCAGTTTTAGTTTTGCAAAATGCAAGACAAATGCTTAAAGTTAAGTCATGTTTTATTCATAAGGACTGCAGGGCAAAAAGAAAAACTGCGCATAAAATCGTTGTATGTGTTTTATTGTATTGATGTGAAATTATGGGCATACGAAAATGTAATGCATGATAAATACTTATGATTAAAGCTGCTAAAGTTATGTTTAGCTTGATAAGGACTGCACAGCAAATAGATGTACATACACATGTGGCACTGGATTTATTCCATGTACGTAGATGTATGGGATATGAAAATATAGCAATAAAGTCATATGTTTCAGTTAAAGGTTTTAAAATATAGTTTTCCTTTATCCCTCTTGTATTCAGATTCTCTGAACACAAACTGTCCCTAGATTTCGCATTCAATCACGAAATCAGGTCAGGCACACATGCTTGCTAGCCTTTTCCTCCTTTTAAGTACATACCAGCAGCTACAATTACTTCCAGACTCTCAGCAGGGCTTCTAATTCTAACCTGATAGAGCTTTGACATGTGGTAGCAATAATATTAGTGATGGTCACAGCCTGATGGAAATCTATTGTGTGTAAATCCCAGCAAATCAGGATTCAGAGGGGGCAATTATTCAATCCGGGCAAATCTCGGTTGGACTAAGAGGGTTAGTATATGGAGAAACGGGCAGATATCCCTTGTCTAGTTTGGTCTCTGTTGGAATGGTGTGTTTCTGCTCCACTTCCAGTATGAAAAGCTGCCACCAAGTGTTTACCACATGATGAAAGATTTACTTGACAAATACTTGATTCAATCAGCATGGCTAAATATGATTAAAAAATATCTTAGTACAAAGCCGATTTGACTTTCTGGGAGAGACAGTTATGTTAAAGAATTAATTTTTTTTCAAGTATTTAAAAGTTCATATATCAAAGTTAAAATTTCACATATCAAAGCCTTCTTAATAGAAAATGTTGTTAATGAATGGAGAAGTGAGCCATGGGATATTAGAAGACGCCTTTATTATAGAAATTTGAAGATTGATTTTGGTAAAGGGGGCAATTAGTGGGGAGGGAGGGGAGGGAGTGGGGTAGCTTCCAATTGAGGATGGACATTTCCATAACATACCACAGGAATAAAAACTGTGTACAAAATACAATATATATGGATTGTCCCCACTTTATAAATTTACGACAATATTTTAATCCTCAGCATTTTCTTCAACCCTTGTCCAGTTATAAATTTTGAAGGCTGATGAAATGTAAATCTAGAAAAGTTCTCCTGTCTCTCAAAATTCAGAAGATGTGCAGGTATTTCTAGAAAATTCATTTGTTGTCATTCGCATGTGTTTATTGTGTATTTTAAATAAATTGATATAGTTTTAAAAAATGTTTTCAGGTTTTAGTGCTATTTGTTTGTCATTTTGTGATGAACTCGTTTTGTGGTGGTGCCATTGGAGGATGCAATTTCTGTCATTTTTGCCTAGTAGTTATAAACATACACTTTGTTTTTGTTTGAAATAAGAGACATATGATTGAGTTCTGTCTATTCAAGAAGTTTATCAATATCTGCCTGCATATCACTCACAAGCTGGTTTGGACCACTGCTGTTACATTGAATTGATGTACCATCAACAAATATTTGACATAAGCAATGAATATGCAGAGGTAGGTTGTTAATATTAGAAATAGAGAAAAGAAGTGGTCCTAATATTGATCCTCGTGGTAATCCATATTTCACAGGTAATAAGGTGGATCTCCTAGGCCCAATTTCAACAAGCTGTTGATGATTACTGAGAAATGGGTGTAAAATCTTAATGCTTGGCTGGAAATCTTATGGCATTTTAAATTAATTTTGAATAAAAAAGAAAGCTAACTTATACTGCAGATGAACGTTGCTGTACTGTATTTCAAAGGTTTTTTTTATTTTATTTATTTATTTATTTTTTTACACATTTTACGTGCCTGATAAAACATTTTAAGGCAATATTACCTCCCTTTCAAATGGGAGGTAATATAACATAATAGTGAGAGTGAGAGTGAGATTCCTTTTTATTGTTTGAAGTCACTGAGAATTCCAGAGAAAATTCTGTATGTAATGGAAATGAAGCATCAGTTCTTACCTAAAATTGTAGACTGTGCTGTTTAGCTGTCTGAAACAGGTGTGGTGGACCAAAATGTTTTAAAGTAAGCTTTTATTTTCAAATTCTAAAGAGATATAGAAAATGACACCTTTAAATTGTGGAATTGTTAGTCTAATATATAGGTTTTAAAAGTTTGAAGACAAGTTAAGCTTTGAGTTAGGAACTACAGATCTGTAGTGGGATCTGCCCCTAACTTCTAATCCTCAGCTTTGGAGGAGATGTGTTGTCTATCTTCCAATGTTTGTGCCAGGGAGAAGCATAGGGGAGGGGGGTGGGGAAGAAGGATTGGGGGAGGGAAGAAAGAGAGCAGAAAGACAAGGGGAGGGGCTCGAAGGGGGTGGGGACGAGAGGGAATGGGTGGGGGGGAAGGAGTGGGGAGGAAGAGGGTGGGGGGAGTGGGGAGGAAGAGGGTGGGGGGGTGAGAGGAAGGAGGGGGAGGAGGAGTAGGGGAGGGAGGGGGAGGGGGGTAGGGAGGGAGGGGGGTAGGGAGGGAGGGGGGGGGTAGGGAGGGTAGGGAGGGGGGTGGAGGGAGGGAGGTGGTGGGGATGGGGGTAGGGATGGGGAGGATGGGGTAGGGGGAGGGGGAGGGGGGAGGGGGGGAGGGGGGAGGTGGGTAGGGAGGCGGGTGGGTGGAGGGGGGGAGGGGGGTAGGGAGGAGGGAGGTAGGTAGGGGGGGAGGAGATGGGGAGAGGAGAGGGTGAGAGGGGTGGGGGGAGGGTTGAAGGGGGAAGGGGAAGGGGGTAGGGGGGGGAGGGTAATAATAACAGTTTTTTTTTTAAAAAAGAACAAAAGCATCCCCCCTTTCTTTCCCCCATTTTGTTAGTGGTTGTTGATGAAGTGTATCGAATTGTTGGCCTAACTGCTGATACTTTTTAATTCTCCTCAGATTTGTTGGTGACTTGCATCAAGATTTCAGAAGCTGTAGCTGGCAGGATGTCTGTGTGGTTTTCAATGCTGTCTGCATCAGGATAGCTGTCTTGCAGAAACCAGTGACTTAATGTCATTGTGAATGATAGTTACTGCTGCTTAGGTAAGACACATTTGTTCATCTTCAGCACTGGATTCTCTTTTCTCTCGTTAAAACTTCTCAAAAATACAGTCTGCTATTGTTCTGAGTGAAATGGTATTAATTTTGTTATTGGAATGAACAAACGCAATTTCATCATCATAGTGTTTTAAGAATTTAACTTTCGTATGTTGTGCAAAGTATACATCATTCTCTGCGTCCTTAAGTAAGTCCTTCATGAAACACACTACATCATGCACTGTGACTTGGTCATCATCAAGAGAGTCTAAATACTGAATTGTTGCTTGAAGGTTTCAAGTCGCACACTTTGTTCAGGTCTACCAGGGCGCAGATTCTTGGCAACAGGCTGAGCATTCCTAAACATCTGGGAGATTCCACAGCATTTTGAAAAGTTGGTATAACAGACAGCATGTTATACTGTGTCACTGGCAATGCAGTCTTGAACAAATTCTAATTTCCCTTTCACATTTTTGGGCCCATGACTCTCCTCTAGACTCATAGTGTTCCAATTTTGTTTTCTTCACTATTTTTCTGTCTGAATCAAGCATTATCATGCTGTCTTCTTTTCCATTATATTTGTGAGCAATACATTTTCTCTGTTTCCTTTCCTTTTCAATGCTATATTATTTGTACCTAGATTAAGACCGTTTTGTTTTTCTATCATTTATTAATGTATTTTTATATCCATTACAAAAAAATGTGCGGGCAAAATGGAAACTTTTGTGAAAGCTTAATGTTTTACCCTCAGTAAAGATTCTTTTGAATTACACACACACACACACACACACACACACACACACACACACACACACACACACACACACACACAACACACACACACACACACAAATTAAATTGGAGATTCCATATTGAGAGTCTAGTAAACAAAGCAAGGAAACGTTTAAACCTTCTCAAAATTATTACTGTTCAGCCATGGGGTCAGGACACAAAGACTCTCCTTCACTTAGCAACTAGTCTAGTCAGATCAATGTTGGTTTATGGGCAGGAGGTTTACTATTCAGCTTCTTCTTTATTGAAAAAGCTGCAAAGCATTGATAGTAAATCGATTAAACTAGCTCTTGGAGTCCCTGTACACACAAATACACTGAATACATACAGAGAAGTCAATTTACTTTCTTTATCAGATCATCGTCATTTAGCTGTAGCTAAGTTTGTTACAAGAAGTCTTTCAGTATCAAATTCATTAAAAACAGAAGTACTCATTGACTCAGTCAAGGATTATCCTAAGAGGGCTCAACATATTTCATCACTTTGCCCAATTCATAATTACATAGACGATTTACTGTCAGAGTGTAATATTGACATTTCATCAATACCCATTGTCCCAATAGTTTCTAAGATACCACAGTGGGAGCATAAAGAGGCTAAATTTGATATTGATTATACCATTCTCAAAAAAGATGACAATATTGATATGTTGACTTCTGATGTAAAACAACATCTTGAAACAAATTATCAAAATCATCTTAAAGTGTTTACATATGGTTCTGTTTATGACTTAAATGCAGGATCAGGTTTCGTTATTCCTGCTCTGAAGATACAAAAATCATTCTGTTTAGGGAAGGGTTTCTCCATATTCAGCGCCGAGCTCTATGCCATACTTATCGCTCTGATTACTATAAATAATAGTAATTTTGCATTTTCTCACTTCGCTTTTTGTGTTGATTCGAAGTCTGTACTGTACAGCTTACAAGATTGGAGCTCAAAAGTAAGGACAGATTTATCATTTGAAATAAAATATTTGATACATTGTATCATGACAAAAGGTATAGGAATAAATTTTTGCTGGATTCCTTCACACTGCGGAATATACTGGAATGAAATAGCAGATAATCTTGCAAAAAAAGGTTCAAAAAGAGATTGCCCAGTTCATAACTTAAAAAATGATTGTCGTGAAATTAATTCATTATTGGAAAATCATGTACATAAGTTTAACTTCCATGGGAAATTTGAAATACTAGGCTATCCAAGACATATTTCTAACATCATTTATAAGCGCTTTGATTTGTTTTTGCAAGATATAGCGCTATATAAATTCCATTTATTATTATTACTATTATTATTATTATTATTATTATTATTATTATTATTATTATTATTATTATTATTATTATTATTATTATAAGTTGCGATTAAATTCCTGGAAGACCAAATATTCTCGAAATGTAACTTGCTCCTGTTCTGAACCACTATCTTGTGAACATATTATTTTTCAATGTTCAGTTCTAAATTCAGTTTATAAAGAAAATGGCATTGAAATTGCAAGGGAACCATTGAATGTAGTTTCGCGAAAACCGTTGATTTTTGATGTTGCTAGGATTATTTCCAAGTCTTCTGTAAATATTTTATGGTAGGGTTTTGTTTGTTTGTTTTTTGTTTTGTTCTTTGTTTGTTTAGTCTAATATCACCAAGTGTGAATAGACTTTAAATTATACTACAACAACAACAACACACACCCCTGCTTATCATCAAAAGTAACTATTATTTTAAACACAACCTCTTCCGATTTTACAAAAACAAACTGACTGTATAATAACTATGCTACTACGCTGGATGTGTCTGTTTCATCTTTAGTTCCTATTGAGTTCATTTTGTTGTTATGAGTTGTAACAATGTTGTAGCTAAATATTAATTTGGGTGGATTTTTTCTTGGTTGTACTTTGCCTGTTGCTTGCTGCTTCATTTCTGTTTAGTTGTCTGTTCTATGGTTAGGAGCTTTTTGTTTAAGTGCTTTTTTTTTGTTTGTTTTGTTTTGTTGTGTTGTTGTTGTTTGTTTGTTGGTTGGTTGTTGTTGTTGTTTTTTTTGTTTTGGTTTTGGTTTTGTTTTTGTTTTGTTTTTTGCTAGATGGTTTGATGAAAAAAAAAGCAAATTTATTGTTTACTAAGGCACACAAGACATCACAACATTGACGACGCGGGTCGATTCCGGACGAGGATATTTTTCCCCTGGAGTTAACATCAGTGCTGACTCCACTCTCCCCAAAAGTCCTTCGGATGAGACTTTAAACCGAGGCCCCGTGTGCGAACGCACGCAGAACATCTTGCGCACATGTAAAATCCTGTTCCGCTTTTCGTAAGAGTAGGCCATCGTGTGCCGGTGGGAACAGATGACATTTACAAAACTGCATACACACGGGGACTGGATGTAAGAAAGCACAAGAGCGCTTATCCTATTATCCTCGATATAAAAGAAAAAGAATAACAACACAATACAATTTACTGCAATACAATACAATACAATAGGAATAGGAATACATTTGTAAATCACAGAAGTTGTCCCCCTCCTCTTTTTTTTTTTCATCAGAATCAAATCTCTCGTGAAAAAGATGTGGCAGGATTTAATTTATCTTAAAAATGATGTTATGAGTGGAAAGCTTAAAACCGAAGAATTCTCCGGCGAATGATTATTGCGTAGGTTTCAGAAGTTAACTCCCCTGAAGCGGAGATCCTTTATGATTGTTAGTAGTAGCAAAGAAGGCAACAGTGTTCCTTACCAGGGGAGGCAATTGATAGTAATGGAGCGACGAGCCGTTATGAAATTTAGTAGTTCCAAAGAAGGCAGCAGTGTTGTTTGTACTGTAAAGGGAGGGAAGTCAAAAGCACCGCGCATGCGCAATAAGCGTGAAGTTACCGATGAGACCAGAATTGTGGGTTTTTATTATTTTTTTTTTTTATTCTTCTAGGGTTTTCCACTGATATGAATTTTAATAATTATCAGTGGCCAATTTTATCGACGCAGCAGATAGGTTATTATCGTTCGAATCCTAAAGAAGGCGAGGCAAGAGCGATACATTGGCATGAATATTTGAATTTGTCAGAATTATTGTTGTTGATTGTTTGTGTCTTGTATAGATAGGTCGAATGCAAGTGCTTTGAATTGTTTTTGCAAGATATAGCGCTATATGAATTCCATGCATTATTATTATTATTATTATTATTATTATTATTATTATTATTATTATTAATATGATACGCCGTCTAGCACACCTTATAGTTACCTTTATCCTCAGGACAGCATGTCATATATTTTCACAAAAGTCCCATAATCGGCATTTATTTCATGCAATAGGTCTTGACGCATTTGCTATTACAGTCCCGAGAGATGAGAGTAAAGTATGGGGTGAGAAGGAATTAAGGATGATATGCGCACCTGTAATGGACATTCTTGCTGAGTTGTAGAAGTAGATCTGGTAATAGGGTAGTTGAGTGGTCGTAATAGTTGTGTAGAAGTGAAAGAAGTCGTGAAAGAAGCAGAGAAATTAGTATAATAAGTAGCAGTACACCTCTGTACATCAAGTTTGATCATGGGCCCATACAGCCTTGTTGTCCTATCTGTTCCATTGTGACAGCATCACCTGTGGCTGTAGAGACCAATGCGAGAGTAGGCCTAATCATCTCTGTCGCAAAAGTGGCATGATTGTTGTGTGTGTGTGTGTGTGTGTGTGTGAGAGAGAGAGAGAGAGAGAGAGAGAGAGAGAGAGAGAGAGAGAGAGAGAGAGAGAGAGAGACTCAAATAATTTATTTGTTTGGCCATATAGTGATATACCCATACAAATGGAGTTCACATTTACATAACAAGGTACGTATAGTTACATAGTTCCACTTTCAAGTGCATCTTTTCTGATTAGATCTGCTTTGTAGACGTAAATTGCAGAGTTTTGAAATAGAGTGTGTGTGTGTGTGTGTGGTTTCTGGTCTGTTGGTTTGAGTGTGGTGTAACTATGTTTATCATAATTACAATTATGCTTATGATGGCGCTGGTTCTTTATGGCTAATATCGCAAAGGTTGATAATTTTATTTATTTATTTATTGATTGATTGATTTATTCTTGTATATGGATGATAATGGAATAAGCACTCATGTGCTTTTTTACATCCAATCCCCTGTGTATGCAGTTTTGTCAATCTTGTCATCTGTTCCCACCGACACACCATGGCCTACTCTTACGAAAAGCGGAACAGGATTTAACGTGTAGGCAAGATGTTCTGCATGCGTTTGCACATGGGGCCTCAGTTTATAGTCTCATCCAAAAATATTTTGAGTGTGAGAATTGTATACGATATTATCTGTTTTAGCATGCAATGCATAAATATCACAAAACTGCATACACACAGGGCCTCCGTGTAAAAAAGTACAAGATTCCATTATGGTCCATATATAATAATAAATAAATAAACGGATAAACCTCTCTCTCTCTCTCTCTCTCTCTCTCTCTCTCTCTCCACTCACAAAAAAACACACCAAAGCCACATTTTATTATTTTGTTCGAACATTTATATCACCAACTTTTGAACAGCTTGTTTCAAGCGTTCCCACATATTTGACACGAAGCCCAAAACGAATTAAAATGGAACACAAAATCTCCATCACAGAGCTTAAAAACAAAACAAAAACAAGCAACAAAAAGACAAGACAAGAAGAGAGAGAGAGAGAGAGAGAGAGAAGAGAGAGAGAGAGAGAGAGAGAGAGAGAGAGAGAGAGAGAGAGAGAGAGAGAGGAGAAGAGGAGAGGAGAGGAGAGGAGAGGAGAGGAGAGGGGAGAAGAGAAGAGAAGAGAAGAGAAGAAAAGAAAGAGAGAGACAGAGAGAGAGACAGAGACAGAGAGACAGAGAAATAGACAGGGACAAACAGCTTCTTGCAAGATTTTAACCTTGACCCTTCTTTCTCACATTTGACCTTGACCGATAGAGCTCATACCCTGAGAGCAGTCTAAAAGAAAATACCACCTCACCTGTACACACACAAAAAGATAAGAAACAAATAAACAACAACAAACAAACAAACAAACAAAAAAAAAGCCAGTGACATCAATAACGGTAAAAACGTGTTTCGGAAATCGTGCCATTTTCAAATGTACACAGTCATGTGCCAACCACGATCCATCCAGTTGTGCAATTTCTTGGGTCCACATTGAAGATTAAAAAAAAAAAAAAAAAAGAAAAAAAAAGAAAAGAGGAATGTTGCCATTGACTATTATTACCTTAACAATACACACACACATGGAAAGAATGGACAGCTTTATAAGAAAAGCCTTTGAACACAGGGATCACAAGCCATTGAAAAGCAAAAACTAGCCATGCAACAGTGACATATTTCACAACACATCTATATAATTACTTGCAAGAGGGTGCTTCTAGGAGCATGTTATCATTTTTTTTTTTTTTGGAAGTGGTTTTTAAAATTGTTAGTGCAACACATATGGCTAAGTTTGGGTCAGGTCTAAATTAAAAGTGTAACTAAAAATATCAAAATTAAAGTAAAAGAAAACAAAAACAAAAGAAGGGGGAAAAAAAAGCCCCCCCCCCCCCCCCCCCCCCCCCCCCAAAAAAAAAAGTCACCAGCAACAACGAATGGACAAACAAGTAAGCTTAATTTCAAGAAATAAAATTTGAAGAAAATACAACGAAAACTAGTCAGACTGAAAAAAAAGAAAAAAAAGTTTTCAATTCACAAGACTGCTACATGTTGAAACACATGAAATTTTACTCAATCACACACATAAGCCCTTCATCCAATTCACCTTTGAGAAAACTGGGATAAGATCAAAGTAAATAAAAATAAAAATGAAACGAACAAGTAAATAGATAAAACAAATAAATAGATAGATAAATATTGAAATGAAATGATAATAATACACAAACCTGCAACGTACAAGATAAGCTACTTAATCACATAAATCTTATCTTACCACACACACACACACACACACACAAACACACACACACACACACATAATAACAACAAGTAATGAAAACAATAAAAACTGAAGACGTGTAGCACAAAACGACACACAACCAGTGGCTCTTTTGTTCAACAACACAAGTAGTAACACAGTTTTATGCACCAAGCACACATTTCGACACAAACAAAAGTATTTGAAGAAATTGGCCAAAGTTGGAATACGAATACCTTAATGGTGGGTAAAATCTGAGCACATTACTCCTCTCTTGCAATCTCTCCACTGGCTGCCTGTGCCACAGAGAGTAAACTATAAGATCAGTACTCTCTGTTATAAATGTCTTCACAAAACAGCACCCTCCTACCTCTGTGAATGTCTTTACCCTTACACTCCTTCTCGTTCCCTCCGCTCTGCCGCAGATACCCTGCGCTTACAAATACCTAGATTCAATCAATCCACCATCGGCCGTCGTGCTTTCTCTGTTTCTGGTCCAGTGATCTGGAACGATCTCCCTCTCTCCCTTCGTAAAAAGCCTACCTATGACACATTTAAATCCAGCCTCAAGACACACTTGTTTCAAAGCTAAGACTTTCCTATCCTGTTTCATCTTCTGCCCCTGCTCTCAACAGCCAAACTATCCACCACCCTGCCAAAGTGTTTAACCTCTATGTGTGTGTGTGTGTGTGTGTGTGTGTGTGTGTGTTGTGTGTGTGTGTGTGTGTGTGTGTGTGTGTGTGTGTGTGTATTGACTTTGTTAAAAATCTAAATTGTTGTTGGCTGCATGTGCAAGAATTGGTTGAATGCAAGCGCTTTGATTTGTTTTTGCAAGATATAGCGCTATATAAATTCCATTTATTATTATCATTAAAAATGGTTGCACATGCACAAAAATCTCACCCTTGGTGAACCTCCCAGCTCTATCTAGCCAAGGAAAAAAACAAAAAAAATTAAAAAAAACACAAAAAAAACAAAAAATGTAATAACATACACAAACAGTTACAACATAAACCTTTTTTTTTTTTTTTTTTTTTTTTTAAAAACCTAAATCCGCTAAGAACACAAACAGCTACAACAACAACCAGCACAGTTTTTTTGTTTTTTTTATACACTTGAACACAAATGTCACCTCACAATTGAAAGCTTGTAAAAACAAAATTCTGCAAAGAAATTTCCTTTTTAAAAAAAGATTTAAACCTTGTAGACTGAACAGCATGCTTGAAAAAAAAATCACTTTCTTCAGAAATAAACATACCCTTAATAAGAGCATAGTGACACTGTCGAATCAAACAAAATTTCATAAATTACACCATCTGCACAACAGCAAAAAAAACAACTTCAAGATATCACTTTCTGAGTCTGGAATGCAATTCATACAAAGAAGATCCTGTAATCTTCACGCCAAATTCAGTCAAAAAAAACCCAAAAAAAGCCATCATGGTCAATCTTTTCTTGATAAATCAATGAGCCAATCAAAACAAAACAAAACTAAAGGAAAAAATATAGTCAATAACAACAATCACTGACAAATAAAAAAAAATATATACAAAACCAAAAAATGGCAACAACAACAAAAAGAAGCATACAAAACAACACAAAAAATCAGGGACAAAAAATTAACGCTAAATACAAAAACCAACAACAAAACAATATAGCAAATTTTCTACACCTATACAGGAGACATGACAAAAACGACCTCACACCAACAATGCTCAGAGCAAGTGAAATAAACCCAAACATCTTTCCATACCCCCTTCCTCCCAACAAAAAACAAACTAACCCCCCCCCCCCCCAAAAAAAAAAAAAAAAAAAAAAAAAAAAAAACACCAAAAAACCCCAACCCAAGGTTCACAGTTGCTTTGTTTATACTTCGGTACCTAGCATGCAACATATGTACAGTGGAGCAGCCAACACCAGCGTTACTGTTACGAAAGCATTTTTTTTGACATGGCAAAGTTGACATGGCGCTTGTTACGTCTTTAGTATCAATCTTTTTTCTCTTTTCTTTGAGTTGTTAGGCACAGCATGTTGTCATGAGAATGCCATTAATATGCAGTTAAACAGTGTTTCATTAATGTAGTTCTTTCAAAGATATGCGACGGTGTGTCATTCTTTTAAAGAGCTATGCCATGTGTGTGTGTGTGTGTGTGTGTGTGTGTGTGTGTGTGGTGTGTGTGTGTGTGTGTGTGTGTGTGAAGTTCCTCCACAAAGATATGCCATTAGTGCAGTTCTTCTATAGTGATGTGCCATGACTGCAGTTCTATAGTGATATGCCATTAGTGCAGTTCTATAGTGATATGCCATTAGTGCAGTTCTTCTTTAGTGATATGTCATTAGTGAAGTTCTTCTATAAAGATATGCCATAAGTGCAGTTTTTCTATGGAGATATGCCATTAGTGCAGTTCTTCTTTAGTGATATGTCATTAGTGAAGTTCTTCTACAGTGATATGTCATTACTGCAGTTGTTCTATAAAGATATGCCATTAGTGCAGTTCTTTTACAGTTCTTTTACAGTTTGACAGAGTTGATTTTCTGCGGGGGGTTGCAAAAAAAGCTGTTCTTGACTTAAAGAGTGTGATTCTGTTTGTTTGTTTTGGGTTTTTTGTGTGTGTGTGTGCAATAATGACTGCCAGCTCATTTGGTTTTATAGCCTGATTTACCACCTAATTACCAGATCCTTCTATCTTTTTTTCTTCATCTTTTTTTTATTTTAGAAAAAAAAAACCCAAACCCTAAGAGTTTAACATGACAATCACCACCATCACCACCCCACAAAAAAACCTCCCCCCCAAAAACAAAATCTATATCATTTCGTTTTGAGTTACTGATAAGAATGTTAAAAGCTAAGAATCACATAATCAAATAATCTCAGTTGGCAAAACTCATGTCCCAGACAGCCACTTACACTAAAAAAACACATGTGGTATAATTTCTTAAACCCCAGTAATCTATACTGCTTAACCATGTTGAGATATCAGATTAACTAAAACAAAACACACGCTCATATTCTTAGCATAGCAACGCTAAGTGGAATACACTGAATATTAGACAAAGCATCACATCTCATGTAATTCAAACACCAAACTCTGAACCATTTATACACTGAAGAAAAAAACAACCAGTTAATAAAAGTAAAAAGCAAAAAAAAAAGAAAAGAAAAAAGTATTCTTCCAAAATCGATTCTTAAAAACACCAACAGAATAATCATTATCCTTGAAACTGGGGAAGGGGTGGTGTGGGGTTGGGAGATTTTTTAAATTTTATTATTTTAAAAAAAAAATCAAAATCAAATTTATGACCTTCCACCCAATAATGAGTCACACCGTACCAGATGTCAGTTTTTAATCGTAAACAAATTACTCAGCAAATAAAAAAAAAAAAAATCAATAAAGAAACATATTGAAAAACAGGACAAATGTATGAAAAACTATTACAAATTGAAATACCATGTCGCCAAGCAGTGACAAAATGAGAAGTTGGTGAACTTTGTATTACAATAGATGGTCAAAATGAAGAGTGGGGTGATTTTTACATACGTCACAGCTGTCAGTTTCCCCCACTTTCAGCTCCTCTCAGCTGCTATCCATTCCATCCTAGCTGGTGCTAGTTAAAGAAGAAACTGACCGCACTTGGACTTGGTAAAAGGAAGGGGCTAATTTTGACACTGAGCCCTGTACCTTTGACTGAGTTACGCTGAATTTGCGCGCTGTGCTGCATTTTTAAAACAAATGGCAACAACATTGCTCCTCAGTACTTCAGTACAGGGTAGAAAAAAAAATGGTTATAGCTTTTTAATCTATCAAAATAGACAATCTGACCCCCCACTTGCTTATAATTGCTCCTTGCGGAAAAGTGGGTCAGGTGAAATGCGACTCATTTTGTGGTGGAGTGTCATATCTAAGCATCATAACTAAGAAGACATAAAGGTAAAGAAAAAAACAAACCAAAAAAAACATAAAAAATTCCCCAACTTCAACACAGAAACCAAAGATACGGAAACAAAGAAACTAAAAATCACAAAACAAAACAAATTCATAAAGACACACTTAAAAAAAGCTCTGCTTATACAATACAAAATAAAAATATCTCTGATATGTGGGAAAATAAGCACATTAAATCAATGAATGAAACAATACAATAAACAATAAATCATATTAAACAATAAGCACCTCAAACATGCATTTACAAAGGGACTGAACTTTGCATGAAATTATTTAAAATCCAGAAAATAAATAAAATAAAAAAAATTCATACCAGACCTGCTTTTTTCTTCAAACATACATCTTCCACGGTACAATGTGCTTGTTTAACAGAAAAAAAATACATAGAGGCTGTTGTGTCTTTGATACTGTTTTACTGTTCGCTATAATGTTAATAAGGGTATATATAAGTATATCTAAAGATGTTCACCACATATACCAGTCATGGACATTCCAAGAAAATCAATATATATACACTAAATCAACATTCACTTCAAATATAAACATGCCACACATTCATATACTTTTCATATAACATCTTTTATTTTCTTATAGTTTCTTACCAAAACAGCTTTTGCCTTCTTCTATGTTCTTTTTGAGATTTTGGTTGAAAATAATTGCAAAAAAATACTGTAAATACAAAACTGTTTGTATACATCTTTTATTTATTTATTTTTTCAAATCCAACTTTGCATTAAATACTATACAAGAATACTTTGCCATTTCATATACAGCTTGTCTTAATTGAGTACAAAATATCAATGATATATAATATCATATATAATGATATATAATATCAATGATATAATCATTTTGCTGTCAATAAATACAGGCCTACCCATAGACTGTTTCTGCCCAGGCCCCATAATAATCTCTATAAATCAAGCCTTGCATATTCAGGAAGAACATTGTGGAATAACCTACCTCCCTGTCTGAAATCAGTTCCTTCTAAACAAATGTTTAAGAAGCTTTTGAAGAGACATTTGATGGACAAACTGTAAGTCCACGATTATGTTCGATACTACCTCACATTTGGCTGTTTGTTGTTATTCATGCCCATGTTATTTTGTAATTCTATCATTTGTATGTATGACGTGAGCTTATGTTGTACTGTCTTGGGTCTGGGTTTTTTGTTGTTGTTTTTTATCTTGAGAGATTTGTTGTAAAAAAAAAAATCCTCATTTATTTGAGTTTTTCAACAAGGTTGATATTTGTCTTTGCATGCTTTAGAAGTCAACTTTATGACTTTTTTTTAGTGAGGGCAGGATGAAAAAAAGTTGTGTAAACTTAATCTTTTACCCTCAATAAAGATCATTTTGACGACTTGACTTGACTTGACATCATACATAACTTGTTGTAGTTCCACACAAAGATAAAACCTGTATAAAGCAAAGTGTGCCTAAAAAGATATTCAACCTTATCTTGCAAAACAAGCATGCAACTACAGCATGTTTTTTTACTACCTGAATTTGGTACTAAGGATATCACTGAATTCCTTTTCAATTGTATGTCTGTGTATCTACTGCAATGTCTTCACATTCTTTGTACCCTAACCAAAAAGGTTAAAGATAAAGACGTCCCCATAATCAATGTGGTCACAGAGGAGTGAGGTGTCAGAGACCTCAGCTTAAGTGCAGCACCATCTCCTCTCCCTTGCTGTTTTACCTACCCTGACCCTAAAGAGGGCAGGTACCCATTTACAGCTGGGTGAACTGGGGGGGGGGGGGGGGGGGGGGGGGGGGCAACTGTACTGAAGCCAAGGCGCACAAATGGTCACCCATCCACTTGGTAACTATACTCGATGCGCTAACATTGGCTGGGGGAGAAAAGCGAGTGCTCTGACCACTGATCTATCCCATTCCCATCCTGACTAAACTGTACATATATTAATGTTACTCACAGAAAAAAAAGACACATACAAAATAACAGCAAAACAGAAACACACAGAGAAAAAATAGTAAAAAAAAAAAAGCAACTAGTCCAGTCTGATTAAAACAATAAAAATTAGAAAACAGAGTATGTCAAGACGACAATGAAGGAAAGCCTTCAGCACACTTGCAACTGCGTCACACCGGTACAGCAAAACCCGCGATCCAGGGACAATGACTCTTCATCATCACATATGGCAAAAGATGGCGCTGTCGCAATGCTCCATTTGCTTGAATTGTCACATCTTCCAAAAGTGCACCACCCCGATCATCGCTACAGATCTTCCAAACCCTGATACGCTTCCCTCTACCAACCAGCCACCACCACCACACACATGCACATAAATGTGTGCACACATGCGCATCCACAGACACACACACACACAGAC
>CM060349.1:28186326-28191326 GCA_030674155.1 Stramonita haemastoma
CACACACACAAACACCCCCCTCCCCCACCCCCAACACCCCCCCCCCCCCACACATACACACTCACAGCTGGATTTGTCGCGGGTCGTTGGTGTAGGTGAGGGCAGACAGAAACTGGGCCCGCTCTACTCACACGCCCACAGATTCTCTCTCTCACAGACACACACAAGACAAAGATTCTCTCTCTCTCTCTCTCCCTCTCTCTCTCTCTCTCTCTCCTCTCTCTCTCTCTCTCTCTCTCTCTCTCTCTCTCTCTCTCTCTCTGTCTCTCTTTCACACACACACACAAACAAACCCCCCTCACACACAACACAACATACAACCCCTACTTACACATACACACACACACACTTTCTCTCTCTCTTTTACAAACACCCCCCTCACACCCCCACCAACACACCCTCACCACCCCCCCACCAGTCCCCACCCCCCCCCCCCCCCCCCCAACCCCCCCCCCCCCCCCCCCCCACACAACACACTCACAGCTGGATGCGTCGCGGGTCATTGGTATTCTCACACACACACAAACACACAGATTCTCTCTCTCTCTCTCTCTCTCTCTCTCTCTCTCTCTCTCTCTCTCTCTCTCTCTCTCTCTCCTCTCCCACACACACACACACACACACACACACACACACACACACACACACACACACACACACACACCACTCTCTCTCTCTCTCTCACAAACACACACGCGCACACACACACACATAAACACATACACACACACAAGAAACAAACACACACACATATAAACATATACACACACACAAGAAACAAACACACACACACACAGACACACTTACAGCTGGATGCGTCACGGGTCGTTGGTGTAGGTGAGGGCGGTGAGGAGCTGGGCCCTCTCTGTGGGGACACAACCCCCCCACCCCCACCCCCAACCACACAAACACACCCACACACTTACACACAGATGCACCCACACAATACACACAGACACACACAACACACACACAAACTTCCTCTCTGTCACACACACACACACACACACACACACACACACACACACACACACACACACACACACACTCTCTCTCTCTCTGTGTCTCTCTCTCACACACACACACACACACACCCACACACTCTCTCTCTCTCTGTCTCTCACACACACACACACACTCTCACACCCCCCCCCCTCCCCCCCCCCAACACACACAGATTCCTCACAGCTTTCTGTGGGGACACACAGATAGCACACACAGATTCTCTCTCTCTCTCTCTCCTCTCTCTCTCTCCTCTCTCTCTCTCTCTCTCTCTCTCTCTCTCTCTCACACACACTCACAGCTGGATGCGTCGCGGGTCGTTGGTGTAGGTGAGGGCGGTGAGGAGCTGGGCCCTCTCTGTGGGGACGGTGGTAATGGTGTAGTTGTGGAAGAGGGACAGCCAGGTGTCGTCATCCCCATACTTGACTGCCATGTCCAGCACCAGACCACGCAGGTTCTTGGGCACGCTGCACGCAACGTTGTTGTTGATTGATCGGTCAGTTGGTCAGTCGGTCAGTCGGTTGGTCAGTCGGTCGGTCGGTCGGTCAGTCAGTCAGTCAAGCAAGCAGCCAATCAATCAATTGGCACGCTGCACACGTTGTCAGTCAATCAATCAATCAAGCAAGCAAGCAAGCAAGCAGTCAATCAATCAATCAATCAATCGCTGCCACGCGTTGTTGTCAATCCATCAGTCAGTCAGTCAATCAATCAACTGATCAATCAATCAATCAATGAACCAGTCAATCAATCAATCAGCACGCTGCACACGTGGTCAGTCAATCAATCAAGCAAGCAAGCAAGCAAGCAAGCAAGCAATCAACCCAGTGAATCCATTTCATTTCATATTTCATTTTATGTTTTTTTTAATTTTGTCAATCGATCAACCAATCAATCAATTAATCAACCAATCAACCCAGTGAATTCATTTCATTTCATATTATTTTATTTTTTATTTTGTCAATCAATCAACCAATCAATCAATCGATCAATCAGTCAGTCAATTAAGCAATCAATCAACCAACCCACCAATCAATCAAGCAGTCAATCAGTCAGTCAATCAATCAACCAATCAGCCCACGCAGGTTTTTGGGCATGCTGCACATGTCGTCAATCCATCAATCAACTAGTGAATCGACTGATCCAAATCCAATCATGAGTTGTTGTTTTTGGGTTTGTTTTGGGTTTTTTTTTTGGGGGGGGGGGGGGGGGGTTCTAATTTTTTTTAATTTAAAAACTTTTTTTTGCCAATCCAATCATGTTGTTTATAGCCCCACCAACCACACAGGCCATATCAGAGGCTGTCATCTGATCAAATTTGTTTTAAGTTAAATTAAAACTGTACCATTATAATGGATTGATCAATCAAAACTCAGCCATGCACACGTTGTGCCTCATTCACTCGATGAGTCTAACCGTTAGGTCAAAACTGTATGCGTTTTTGTTCATCAGTCAACTACATCCAAGAGTCTAAATTGCACACACACAGTCTCGATCAATCAATCAATTAATCAGTCAATGAATCAATCAAAGCCAGTACTGCACACTTTGTCATGTAGAATTAATGAAAATATCATTCAATCAATCAATCACACTAGCAATTTACCTCGAAGTCAAACCTGCTGCTTACACTGTCAATAAATCAATCAATCAATCAAAACTCAAAACTGTACACATTGTTGGTACCTCAATCAAGGAACCTCTACTTTTGAACTGCACACACTGTTGATCATTTATACAATCCATCAAGCAATTACTCAATCAACTCAACTCAACACAGCGCACTTTGTCAATCAATCAATCAACCAGCCAACCAATCAAACGCAAAAGTTGAAACTAAAGACACTGCCAATCCATCACTCAAAGCACAGGTTCACGGTCTGTCAGTTTGATCCTGTTTATTTTTTTGCAGAAATTGATTAAAAACAAAGCCACCACCAACCTGTCCAGGGCATGGAATTTCTGCTTTGCTTCTTCGATCACTTTCTTGTCATTGTACACGATGGCTGACCCCAGCAGTGCCATCTGTAGGTACCTGCAACATCAGACAACTTGTACATCTGCTTTCTTTTCACTTCCATTCAGTTTTAACCCTCTTAGTCCTGAACCGGGATTGGCCAGGATTGAATAACTGCCCCCTCGTATCCCAAACTGGGATTTGCCAGGATTTACACACAGTAGTTTTCCATCACACTGTGACCATCACTGATCGCTACCATATGTCGAAAGCTCTATCAGGACAGAGGCACAGAGCCTGCTGAGAGTCTGGAAGTAATCATAGCTGCTGGTACGTACTTAGAAGGAGGAGAAGGTGAACGAGCATGTGTGCCTGACCTGATTTCGTGATGGAATGCGAAATCTAGGGGCAATTTGTGTTCAGAGAATCCGAATGCGAAAGGGTTCAGTTAATGTTCCACTTCTATGAACAACCTCCCCCTTCCCCCCTTAAATCAAATTCAATCATCAAATCAATGGCTCCAACTCAGAGCAGAGAAGGACAACTACCCCCATCACAGAAGAGAAGAACAGGTCATCCTTCTAAAGACTCTGGACTGGCCACAACCTACAGGCAAAGTCTACAAAGCTGAAACTTGTTTTCTGCAGGTACGTGCAACATCAAACAACTTGCCATCCGCTTTCTGTTCACTTTCATGAAGTTTTAAGTTCATATTCCACTTCTATGAAAATAACCCCCCCAAAACAATTATCAAATCAATGGCTCACTCAAGGTCTAGTGGAGATGGGGGGTGGGTGGGGGGGGGGAAGGTTTTGGATCAAACGGGGATCAAACCCATGATCCACCACCTGCTTAATGGCAGAGAAAAAATGAGTCTGTCATAATTATCATTATAGGTAGGTGGTGGTGGGAGGGAGGGAGGGAGGAGGGAGGGAGGGAGAGAGAGAGAGAGAGAGAAGGGGGGAGGAGAGAGAGAGAGAGAGAGAGAGAGAGAGAGAGAGGAGAGAGAGAGAGAGAGAGAGAGAGAGAGAGAGAGAGAGAGAGACAAGGCAAGGCAAGGCAAGGCAAGGCAAATTATTTTATTCGAGGATAATAGATAAGCACTCGTGTGCTTTTTTACATCTAGTCCCCGCCCTTTTCAGGGATAACATCATACAAGAAATAAAGACACTATATATGATAAGGTAATAAAAATGCACTCATTCAGAAGACGAAAATCAGAAGTCACAATAAATCGCAAGATGACAAGGTAATGTTCTATCAAAGAGAGAGAGAGAGAGAGAGAGAGAGAGAGAGAGAGAGAGGAGAGAGAGAGAGAGAGAGAGAGAAGAGAGAGAGAGAGAGAGAGAGAGAGAGAGATCAAAATCAAAATCAAGATCAAAATCAAAATCAAAATGTATTTTTCTTGGAGGAAAGGAAAGAATTGTGTACAATGGCTTTTTTCATTTATCCCTCAGGAAAGGTCAATGAATGCTATCACACTATAAATCAATCACCAATCCCGAAATAAGGAAAAAGGCAAACAAAAAAAAGGTGCAAGATGACAAGGTAATGTTCTAGCAAAGAGAGAAAGCGGACGGAAAAAGAGAGAGAGAGAGAGAGAGAGAAGGAGAGAGAGAGAGAGAGAGAGAGAGAGAGAGAGAGAGAGAGAGAGAGAGAGAGAGAGAGAGAGGAGAGAGAGAATGAATGAATGAATGAATGAACATTTTTATTGAGGGAAAAGATTAAGAGAGAGAGAGAGAGACAGAGAGACAGACAGACAGACAGACAAAGACAGAGAGAAACCGAGAAAAACAGAGACAGAGACAGAAAGAGAGAAACAGACACAGACAGACAGAGACAGAGATCAAAAGAAAGGAGAGAGACAGACAGACAGACAGAGGTGGACAGACTGACAGAGAGAAAGACAGCCAGAGACAGAAAAGACAGAGACAGAGAGAGAGACAGACTCAATGACTGACATAGAAAGACAGAAATAGATAGAGACAGACAGACAGACGGACAGACAGACAGACGGCCGGCCGGCCGGCCGGCCGGCCGGCCG
>CM060349.1:28195577-28198077 GCA_030674155.1 Stramonita haemastoma
CCGTCTCTCTCTCTCCCACAACAAACAAAAACAACACTAACTTAAAAGGAGACTTTGCCGAGGAAGCATTGCCATCCTGCTGTGAAGCATTGGTCAGCAGAAAGCGTTGTTGGGCCAATTGCAGGTGAGGGGTACCTGCTTTGCGTTTGACAGTGACCACTGGGTATCCCATCTGCAGGATCCAGGTGTCCATCACATCCTTGACCGTCATGCTCCGAGACATGTTGCTGGCCTGAAAATACACACAGTAGCATGCATGGTGTGTGTGTGCGTTGTTAGTTGGTGCGTAAAATCCGATATCACTCAGTCCAGAGTGCTAAATGGATCGGTGGTCTAGAAGTAATACGCCTGTCTAAATAGCAAAAAGTGTTGCTGGCCTGTGTTACACAGTGGGGTTTTTTTTTGGGGGGGGGGGGGGGGGATTTTTTGTTTTGGTTTTTTGCTAGATAGATGGCTTGATGGAAAAAACAGCAAATTTATTGCTTTCTCAATGTACCAACTGGAAATAAAATTTTGACTTTGACTTTGACAGCAGTGTGTGAAAAATCCAACATCACTCAGTGCTAAATGGATTGGCGGTCCAGAGGTAACATGCCTGTCTAGAAAGTGAAAAAAACTGGGTCGGGGTTACAGTGGTTTGAATCCCGTTTGGGCCCCAAACTTTTCCCCCATCTTTTTTTTTTATGTATTTATTCATTTATTTTTATTTATTCTTTTATATCAAGGATAATGGGATAAGCACTCATGTGCTTTTTTGCATCCAGTCTCCGTGTGTGGCACTTTTGTAAAATATTGTCATCTGTTCCCACCGGCATGCAATGGCCTACTCTTACGTAAAGCGGAACAGGATTTAACATGTGTGCAAGGTTAACTCTCAGAGGATGGCTGTCCGCTATAGCAGATTTGCTGTTTGCAGATTTTTCACGTCGGCGGCCGCATTGATACCATGACTAGTGCAGCTTTAACATAGCTTCCTGAGCCTGTCCAAAGTTGAAGGCAGAGCATTTTCTGGTGATTCAGAGTGTTTCAAACTCTTCGTTTGCGGTTGCAGAGAGTAGCCAGCATGGAGTAGCAACAAGAAGTTCAAAATTCAGAGTATTTTCTTCATGCTTAGTCAAAGCTCAGAATATTAAAGTGAGAGCTTCAATCTTTGGATATGTACTAACCCAGCATGTTATTCATGAGTTCTGAAAAAAAATGTCATTTTCTTTATATTGTGTTTTTTTTTTTTAGGATTTTTTTTTTTTTTTTTTACTAACCATTACAAATAGGCCGTCTGTGGGGAAAAGCAAGGGAGAGAACTGGTCTTCCCAGTGAATTAAGGTAAATGTGTTCCTATAGGCCATCTACTATGGAGGGCGGAGGACCGTGGGGAGTGGAGGAAGCTGGTTGCAAAATTTTCAGTGTTGCCCCCACTCGCGGGGCTACGGGACAGGTGATGGTGAAGGTGAAGTTCCCATAACCTATGTGGTTGTAGGGGAGTGAGGTATCAGAGACCTCAGCTTCTCTAGGGGCCAGCATGTTGAGGGCAGCGCCCATCTCCTCTCCCTCGCTGATATACCTTCCCTGGCCCTTAAGAGGACAGGTACCCATTGACAGCTGGGTGAACTGGGGAACTGTACTGAAGCCAAGGTGCACAAATGGTCACCTGTCCATGAGGTAACCAGGCTTGATACTGCTCAACATTGGACAATTTATTTATTTATTTATTATTACTTTTTTTTTTTTAATTCTTTTTTTTATATCTAGGAAGAAACAAGGATACTTCTTGCAGGGACTTCCAGATATTGTCAGAATGAGCATTGCCATAGCTGTGCTCAGACAGACACACAAACACAAACACACACACACACACACACACACACACACACACAATCATCAAAAAACAATAATAATTAGATAAAGAAAAAGGGGATTACTTCTTGCAGGGACTTCCAGAGATCGTCAGAGCGAGCATTGCCATAGCTGTGCTCAGTCAGACACACAACACAAACACACCACACACACACACACACACACACACACAGTCACACACACACACACACACCATCATCACAAAAACAATAATAATTAGATAAAGAAAAAGGGGTTACTTCTTGCAGGGACTTCCAGAGATCGTCAGAGCGAGCTTGCCATAGCTGTGCTCAGTCAGACATCGACACACCACTCATCACTACACCCTCCAAAACAATATATCAAATAGCATAAGAGAAAAAGGGGGTTACTTCTTGCAGGGACTTCCAGAGATCGTCAGAGCGAGCGTTTGCCATAGCTGTGCTCAGTCAGATAGTTGTGAAGGCCTCGCTTGAATGCTGGTCGCCGATAAAGTTTTGCAGCATGGCGATCAGAGAGGCTCCCTGAATCATTATCGACTTATTATCATCAATACCCTCATTATTATATCGTCATCCATCATCAATATCATCATCATCATCATCATGGTCGTCCACCATCATCAACATCGTCGTCATCATTGTCATCGTCATTATAAAATATTATC
>CM060349.1:28205577-28213077 GCA_030674155.1 Stramonita haemastoma
GTTATGGACGCTATTGTCAAGTGTAAAAGTCTTTGATCCTCCTCCTAAAAAATAGTAACCATCCCAGATTCACCAACATAAAAAAAAATGACCAAGACAACCCAAAAACCATCCCAGCTATTGGAAAGAAGGTTAAATTCATCTAGAGAAGGCGGTCAATAGAAGGTTAAATTCATCTAGAGAAGGCGGTCAATAAGAAGGTTAAATTCATCTAAAGAAGGCGGTCAATAGAAGGTTAAATTCATCTAAAGAAGGCGGTCAATAGAAGGTTAAATTCATCTGGAGAAGGTGGTCCATACCTTGTTTAGGCAGAGGGTAGGGCACTCCAAAAAACTCGTCGTAGTGATCAAGCACTTTCACAGCGATCCGAAGAGCATACCTGGCCTGATCAATTTGATCTGCTGGGGTGAACACACGCACCTGTCACATAAAAAAAAGAAACACAGGGTTAAATATACACTTATGCACACACACAGACATAGCTGATAGTTAAATACACACTTATGCACACACACAGACATAGCTGTTTTCTTTTTCTTAAAAAAGAAACACGTAGTTAAATACACACTTACGCACACACACAGACATAGCTGTGTTCTTTTTCTTAAAAAAGAAACACGTAGTTAAATACACACTTACGTAAGCACACACACAGACATAGCTGTGTTCTTTTTCTTAAAAAAAGAAACACATAGTTAAATACACACTTATGCACACACACACACAGACATAGCTGTTTTCTTTTTTGTTTCTTAACGTTGTTTAATGCTGATAATTGCCTATAATGCAGCCCTTCCCCCTACTCAACCTCACACACACATTCACCCACACACATTTTCTCATCTGATATCACCAGTTAGTGGAGGAATTTTAAACTGAAGAACTAACAGACACACACACACACACACACACACACGTTCGCATGCATGCATGCAGGCATGCACACACGTGCACATGCACACACACTCACACATACACACTCCAGGTAGGTTCTCATCCCAACCCCCCCTCCCTCTCTCCCCCACCACAAACCCCTCCTCCCCCTATCCCCCACCCCCACACAACCCACCCACACACCCACAACCATCCATCCAAAAACAAAAAATGCTCAACTTTTTCTGGCTCGCTCACCAGAGTGTTGCGTTTGGTGGTGGCGCTGATGTTCTTGAAATCACGAACCACGAAGGCCACCAGGTAGGTGCTCATCCCAACCCCCCTCCACCACAACCCCCCCCCCCCCCCCCCATAACCCACCCCCAACACCACCATTCCCACAAACTTTTATTTCAAGGATAATGGAATAAGCATTCATGTGCTGCTGTAAATCCAGTCTCAGTGTATATATGCAGTTTTTGTTATCCATTCCCACAGCACACAATGGCCTACTCTTTCAAAAAAAAGTGACAGGTTTTTAACCTGCGTTTTAACCCCCCCCCCCCCCCCCCCACTCCAAAACAAACCTCCCCACCCCCCAACCATCCAAACAAACAAAAACAAAAAATGCTGAACTTTTTCTCTCACTCACCAGAGTGTTGCGTTTGGTGTGGGCACGGATGTTCTTGAAATCTCTCCCCCCCCCCCATAACTCCTCCTCCCTCCCTCTCCCTCCCCCCATCCACCACCCTCACCCCCAAAATCCCCAACCCTCCATCCATCCAAACAAAGGCACTCGCTCACTCACCAGAGTGTTGCGTTTGGTGTGGGCACTGATGTTCTTAATTTAAAATCTCTCCCCCCAAAAAGACTCCCCTCCCTCCCCCACCCCTGCAACCCACCCTCCCCACCCACCCCCCCAACCCACCCCCCCACAAACCCCTCTCCCCCACCCCCACCACCCACCCCCAAAATTTTTTCTCACTCAACTCACCAGAGTGTTGCGCTTGGTGGTGGCGCTGATGTTCTTGAAGTCGCAGACCACGAAAGCCACCAGGTAGGTGCTCATCTTCACGCTGGTCTTGAACTGGTCCTTGACCAGGCCGTCCTTGAAGGGCAGCGTGACCTTGAGGGGCATGTTGAAGAGCGTCTTGTGGCGGGGTTCGCGCACCAGGGTCAAGGTGAAGTTGGCCTTGAGGTCGGGTTCGTCGAAGCAGGGGAAGGCCGCTCGGGCGTCTGTGGGTTCGAAGTGGGTGGTGGCTATTTCTCTGAGGGAGAGAGAGAGAGAGAGAGAGAGAGAGAGAGAGAGAGAGAGAGAGAGAGAGAGAGATTGATAGAGATTGGTTTATTTCGATTTATTGATTTTATTTCTGAATGTTTGCGTTGTTGTCATTATTGTTATTATTGTTTTTTATTTATTTTTTTTACTTTTATAAAAATTTTATATCACTTTATGTCACAGCAGATTTCTCTGCGTGAAATTTGGGCTGCTCTCTCTCCCCGGGGAGAGCGCGTCGCCACAAGTGCAGTGCCTACCCTTTTTTTTTTTTTCCCCCTCAGGGATGGTGTCTAAACACAACACCTGTGTGCATGCTGGTTTTATATATATATATATATATATATATATATATATATATATATATATATATATATATATATATATATATATATATATATATAAATTTTGTTGTTGTTGTTGTAGTTGTGATTATTATTATTATAATTATTATTATCATTATTATTAATATAAAATATTATTATTATTATTATTATTATCATTATCATTATTATTATTTGTTTGTTTATCCATCCATCCATCCATCCACCCACCTCTCTCTCTCTATCTCTATCTCTGTCTCTATCTCTGTCTCTATCTCTGTATCTATCTATCTATCTATCTATCTATCTATCTATCTATCTATCTATCTATCTATCTATCTACCTATCTACCTATCTACCTATCTTATCTATCTATCTATCTATCTATCTATCTATCTATCTTTCTACCTACCTAACTACCTACCTACCTACCTATCTATGATCTATCTATAAATCAATCTATCTGTCTGTCTGTCTGTCTGTCTGTCTGTCTGTCTGTCTATCTATCTATCTATCTAGGATTGGTCTGTTGGTCTGTCTGTCTCAGTGTCTGTCTGTCTGTCAGTCTGTCTGTCTGTGGGTCGGTCAGTTGGTCAGTTGGTCGGTCTGCCTGTCTGTCTAACGGTCTGTCTGTCTGTCTGTCTGTCTGTCTGTCTGTCTGTCTGTCTGTCTGTCTGTCTGTCTGTCTCTCTCTCTCTATCTATAGCTATCTATTTACTTAAATTTATTTCTTCTTTTATTTCAAGGATAATGTGTAACAAATTGCAGATATTTGATCTGCTGCAACTCTGTACAATTTCTCGGTGACAACAGCACGGTCAGACAGTGGGTTCGAAGTGGGTGGTGGCCATTTCTCTGAGAGAGAGAGAGAGAGAGAGAGAGAGAGAGAGGAGAGAGAGAGAGAGAGAGAGAGAGAGAGAGAGAGAGAGAGAGAGAGAGAGAGAGAGAGAGAGAGCAAAAGGGGGGATTAAAAACGTGTGTGTGTGTGTGTGTGTGTGTGTGTGTGTGTGTGTGTGTGTGTGTGTGTGGTGTGTCTGTGTGTGTGTGTGTGTGTGTGTGTGTGTGTGTGTTGTGTGTGTGTGTTGTGTGTGGTGTGTGTGTGTGTGTGTGTGTGTGTGTGTGTGGTGTGTGTGTGTGTGGTGTGTGTCGTGTGTGAGTGGTGAGTGTGTGTGCAGTGTGCGTTGTGTGTGTTGTTCGAGTTGTGTTGTTTATGTTGTGTCACAGTTGTGTGTGTCAGTGTGTGTTGTGTCTGCGTGGTTTGTCTGTCTGTGTGCATGTGTGGTGTGTGAGTGTGGTTGAAGTATGGTGGTGTGAGTGGATGTGCGTGTGTGCATATGTCTGTGTGTGTGCTGGTGTGCATGATGCTGTGTGTGTGTGTACTGCATTCATGTGCATTATACGTTACATGTATCATTTATCATGTCTGTCTAGGTATATTGATATACGTGGCAACAGGTGCAGAAACTTTCTCATCAGATATACATACATGCATGTACATTTAATGTCATGTCATTCCTGTACACTCACTATATGTATGCAAACCAACAGTAATAAAAGTAGTAAATAAATAAATAAATAAATAAATAAATAAATAGATAAATAAATAAATAAATGAATAAATAAATAAATAAATAAATAAATAAAATAAAAAAATAAAAAAAATTAATGTAAATAAAAGTCATCTCTATTTGTCAATCAGTCAGTCCGTCTGTCTGTCCATCATCCAATCCAATCCAATCCAATCTATGTATCTATACATACATGGGGGACGGGATAGCCTAGTGGTCAGAACATTGGACTCACAATTTGAAGACCAGGGTTCGATTCCCTTTTGAGGGGATGTTTTCTCCTGGAGTTAACAACAGTGCTGACTCCATTTTCGCCAAAAGTCATTCCGATGAGACTATTTTTTTTTTTTTTTTTTAAAATTTTGTATCACTTTATGTCACGCAGATTTCTCTGCGTGAAATTCGGGCTGCTCTCCCCGGGGAGAGCGCGTCGCCACATGTGCAGCGCCTACCCATTTTTTTTTTTCTTTTTCCTGCATGTAAGTGTATTTGTTTCCCTATCAGAGTGGCTTCTTTCTACAGAATTTTGCCAGGGACAACCCCCTATAAAATAAGGCCCCGTGTGCGAACGCACACAGAGTATCTTTCGCACACATTAAATCCTGTTCCGCTTTTCGTAAGAGTAAGCCATTGTGTGCTGGTGCAAACAGATGACATTTACAAAACTGCATACGCACGGGACCTGGATGTAAAAAAAGCATATGAGTGCTTATTCCATTATCCTCAATATAAGATAATAAATAGGTAAGTGAATAAATAAAATATAAATAAATAAATACACTAACTGGAATAAGCTTTCGTTTTGCCATTTTTGTCCTAGACATCATATAGAACATTTAAAATATTTGGATAGTGTGAACATACTGCCTAAAGGTCACCACCCAGAGGGGTGATCACTTTGAAAAAAAAAAAAAAAAAAATGTTTTCTAAAAATACCTGACAGTCTATTTTCTGTGTGGGTATTGTGAATGAATGACATTGATTGATACTATATATAGTGGAAATAAAATGCAGGCATGATTGAATTCCACTGCTGAGAAATTGAAGATTTCATGTTATTTTTACCCCACCACCAAAATAAAGACAAACAACACAAAAAATACCCCAACCCCCCCTTTTCCCCACACACCAAAACAAATACAAACAACATGCACACAAAAATTCATCACCCCCATCACCAACATCCAAACAACAAGGGAAAAAAGCCCAAACCTACCCTCCCTCCCCCCAAAAAAAAAACAAAAAAAAAATCAACAAAATCAACCCAAAACAAACAGGAAAACAAACAAACAAAAAAACAGCTCTTCAAACTAAAACAAAATAAACAAAATACCCTCCCCTCCCCTTCAACCCCCCCCCCCAAAAAAAAAACAACAACAACAACAACAAAAAAACAAAAAAGAAAACAAACAACAAAAAAACATCCCATCAAACTAAAACAAAAAAACAAGAAATTATCCTCACCTCCCCACCCCTTCAAAAAAAAAAAAAACCAACAAAAAACAAAAAACAAACAAGAAAACAAAACACAAAAACAGCTCATCCAAAAAAAACAAAAAACAACAAAAAAATACCCTCCCCTGCCCCCCTCCCCAACCAAAAAAAAACACAACAATTAAAAACCCCAAACAAAGCAAACAAAACAAACAACCCCCCCCCCCCCAAACTACCCTCCCCTCTACACCCCCCCCCCCAACCCCCCCCCCCCCCAATCCCCAAAACAACAAAAAACCCAAACCAAACCAAACAAAAACAAACCAAAACCAGCCCCCCCTCCCCCTACCACCACACCCACCACACACACACCTCCCCCCACACCCCCCTCCACAACCCCCCCACCCCCACACCACCAACACCACAAAACAAACACAAAACACTCACCTGGTCTCCCCAGACGCCGTCTTGTACGTGCTCTTGTAGAAACCGGCCAGCTTCTTCACCAGGGCCGCGCGGAACTCCACCACCACCACCACCCCCCTCCCCGCCTTCAGACCCCCTCCCCCCTTCATCCGCACGTACACCTGCTCGTTCCCCTTGTACTCCATCCTCTCCACCACCTCCACCTCCCCCCCGTTCTTCCCAAACACCCTCACCCTCGTCACGTTCATCTCCTTGGCGTGGAACACCAGAAAATCCGTGTCTTTCACCACTTTCGCGTGAATCCGGACGTTTCCGGCGAACTCCGAGCGCGAGATGTTCGGATGCAGGAAAATTTCGTAGTGGTCCGGAAGGACCGTCCGCGGGAGCCGGATGTCCTTCCAGGGGAAAGGTCGCCCGTCCGTGGAGATGTAGTCTTTTGGGGTCGTGTGGGAGTGGGAGGTAGGGGTAGGGGTGGTGGGGTGGTGTTGTGCGGACCCTTGGTGTTGGTTCGAGCCGTTGAGGGTCTGGGCAGAGGGAGAAAAAAAAAGTCACAGGAAAATAAGTCACAGGAAAAAAAAGTCACAGGAAAAAAAGTCACAGGAAAAAAAGTCACAGGAAAAAGAAGTCACAGGAAAAAAAAGTCACAAAATTGGGTAGGGAAAAAAGTCACAGGAAAAACAGTACAGTCAAAGAAAAAAAAGTCACAGGAAAAAAAAGTCACAGGAAAAAGTCACAGAAAAAAGTCACAGGAAAAAAAGTCACAGAGAAAAAGTCACAACATTGGGTAGGAAAAATAGTCACAGGAAAAAAAGTCACAATCAGGTCAAACAAAGGCCCTGTGTGCGAACGCATGCAGAACATCTTGTGCACACGTTCAATCCTGTTCCGCTTTTCTAAGAGTAGGCCATCGTGTGCCAGTGGGAACAGATGACATTTACAAAACTACATACACACGGGGACTGGATGTAAATGAGTGCTTATTCCATTATCCTCGATATAAAAGAATAAATCAAATCTCTCTCTCTCTCTCTCTCTCTCTCTCTCTCTCTCTCTCTCTCTCTCTCACACACACCACACACACACACACACACACACACACACACACACACACACACACACCTACACACACACACACACACACACACCCACACCCATCCACACACACACACACACACACACACACACACACACACTTTTTGTTGTAGTAGAGAGTACAACACACAGCCACCATTGTGACTTTTTTTCCTGTGACTTTTTTCCTGTGACTTTTTTTTCCTGTGACTTTTTTTCCTGCGACTTTTTTCCTGTGACTTTTTTTTTTCCTGCGACTTTTTTTCCTGCGACTTTTTTCCTGTGACTTTTTTTTTCCTGCGACTTTTTTTCCTGTGACTTTTATTTCCTGTGCCTTTATTTTCCTGTGACTTTTTTTCCTGTGACTCTTTTTCTGGGACTTTTTTCTGTTACTTTTTTTCCTGTGACTGTTTTTCCTGTGTGACTTTTTTCCCTGTGACTTTTTTTTTCCTGTGACTTTCTTTCCTGTGACTTCTCTTTTCCTGTGACTTTTTTTCCTGTGACTCTTTTTCTGTGACTTTTTTTCTGT
>CM060349.1:28218077-28228077 GCA_030674155.1 Stramonita haemastoma
ATGTTTTGTTTTTTTTTTTACTTAGAAAAAGTGTGTACGTCAAATATACACACTTTTTCTAAGTGAAAAGCAAAAAACATTACCTTTTCCTCTCCTCTGTTCTTTTTTCTCTAGTTTTCTTTATCTGTTTTTTTCATTCTTTGAATCCTCAAGTTCATTAGTTTATTAACACTCAAGTTTACGAGTTCAAAAACCTGTTTATGATTCTCTGAACTATCGGGTTTATAAGTTTAACTTTGAAGTTCACAAGTTCATAAACCTTCTGTAATTTCTCACCAGCAAGCGAATCTTCATATGTATGATAATGGGATAGGGTTCAAACTGTTTTTCTTCTACAGCTTTCAAACCAGAAGGTATCAAAATAGGGGGGGGGGGGATGGAGGGGGGAATGTGTGCAAGTGTGAGTGTGTGGGTGTTGGTGTGTAAGTGTAAGTGTGAGTGTGTGAGGGTGTGTGAAGGTGTGTGTGGGTGTGTGTAGGTGCATGCGTGTGTGTGTGTGTGTGTGTGTGTGTGTGTGTGTGTGTGTGTGTGTGTGTGTGTGTGTGTGTGTGTGTGTGTGTGTGTGTGCATGTGTGTGAGTGGTGAGACAGATAGACAGACAGACGGACAGAGACAGAGAGAGTCAGCAACACAGAGAGAGAACAAATAAGTGTTTTGTTGGAATGTTACCCAGTTATTTCCTGCACCAGAGAAGTTAAAGAGTTAGAGTTAGCTCCCATGTCCATAATTATAATAATGATAATGATAACTATTTCAAAACGGCTGATGGATACAAAGCCAGCTCTGCCCTCAAAATCCACGACAAAAGAACACCACAGCTGACTGAGAAAACACAACACAGCACACTTCTGACTTTGACTTTGACACTACATCACACCTCACCACACACACACACCACACCACACCACACCACACCACACCACACCTCACCTACCCCACCCCACACCCTACCCCACCCCACACCACCCCGCACACACCTACCCATCCCACACCACCCCACCACACCACACCCACCACACAATCACACCCCACCACACCACCCCACACACCTCACCACACCACACCAACACACACCCCACCCACCCCACCAAACACACCCAACCTCACCAAACCCCACCCCATCACACCCCAACCACCATACCACACAATACCACACCCCACACACCCAACCCCACACCCCACCCCACCCCAACCCAAACCCACACCACATACACCCCACCCCACACCACACCACACTCTGCCTTGATTTCATCATTCTACACCTAGCTAGGAGCAGCAACACTAAACAGCATGCATACATCCTGATCATATCACAACACAAAATTTTCAGAAAACAAGTGAAGACCATTTTGACACTGGGGATTAGCATCAAACAACAATCACACTATCTCACCTAGCAGCAGCTGTGTTTGCTGCCCCACACACACAATAGTTATCTGTGAAGTTTGCCTACCTCTCCCTCAAACCAGCATCTAGCACTAGGAATAGGATGCCTAACAGCATGCATACATCCTGATCAAATCACACGACAAAGTTTTTGAAACAAGTGAAAACCATTTGACATCATCACACCACACCTCACCACACCACACCATAGCACAGCACAGCACAGCACACCACAACTCACCCCACCACACCCCACCACCCTACCACACCCCACCACACCCCACCACACCCTACCCCACCCGACCATCCCACCAAACCCCACCCCACTTCACCACACACCCACCCCACATCACACCCAACCCACCCCCACCCCACCACACCCAACACCACACCCCACCCCAACCCACACCACACCACATCCCACCCCAACCCAACACCCCACACCACACCACACCCCACCATCCACACCACACTCTACCCTGTTTTCACCTAGCAGCAACAACACTAAACAGCATGCATACATCCTGATCGTATCACACGACAAAATTTTCAAAACAAGTGAAGACCATTTTGACACTGGGGGTTAGCATCAAACAACAATCACACTATCTCACCTAGCAGCAGCTGTGTTTGCTGCCCCACACACACAATAGTTATCTGTGAAGTTTGCCTACCTCTCCTCAAACCAGCATCTAGCACTAGGAATAGGATGCCTAACAGCATGCATACATCCTGATCAAATCACACGACAAAGTTTTTGAAACAAGTGAAAACCATTTGACATCACACCACACCTCACCACACCACACCCCACCACCCTACCACACCCCACCACACCCTACCCCACCCGACCACCCCCACCAAACCCAACCCCACCCCACTTCACCACACACCCCACCCCACATCACACCCAACCCACCCCCCACCCCACCACACCCAACACCACACCCCACCCCACCCCACACCCTACCCCACACCCCAACCCCACCCCACCACATCACACCCCACCACCCCCCACACCACACTCTACCCTGTTTTCACCTAGGAGCAATAACACTAAACAGCATGCATACATCCTGATCATATCACAACACAAAATTTTCAGAAAACAAGTGAAGACCATTTTGACACTGGGGATTAGCATCAAACAACAATCACACTCTCTCACCTAGCAGCAGCTGTGTATGCTCCCCCACACGATAGTTTGCCTACCTCCCTCAAATCAGCATCTAGCATTGGCACTTAGGATTCATGAAAAAAAAAGATTGAAAAAAAAAAGCAAAGTTGTGCCAAAACAGCTGCAAAGTTTGCCTACCTCCCTCGAACCAGCACAACACTAGGAAAAGGTTGCATGAAAAAAAAGGATTGAAAAAAAAACCCAGCAAAGTTGTGTTAAAACAGCTGTGGTTATTGCAGGCATGTGCACGCGCACATGCGCGCACACATATGCACACAGACACAGACACAGACACACACACACACACACACACGAATGCTTATTCCATTATCCTCGATATGAAAGAATAAAGAAATAAAATAAATAAATAAACACACACACACACATACATGCACACACACATATATATGAATGCTTATTCCATTATCCTTGATATGAAAGAATAAATAAATAAGTAAAATAAATGAATAAATAAACACAGACACGGACAGACATAGACAGACAGACAGACAGACACACACACACACACACACACACACATACACACACACACTCACACACACATACATGCACACACACACACACACACACACACAACACACACACACACACACACACACACACACACAAACACACACACAAACACACACAGACACACACAGACACACACACACACACACAGTGACACACACCTATAAAGCTTGTTACTGAGTCAACGAATCAGCACGCCGTTTGCAGCCGTATGGAATTTTCTCACATCAAAAAACTGGATTCTTTTGTTCTCTCTATATAGCATGTATATATACATCATATACATATGTTATATATTGTAGTAGTAGGCACTCATCAGTCTCGGAAGACTATGGAGTTGCGCTCTAGTCTTTCGAGCGCAAAGCCTGGGCAAGTATGTATGGAGGGCAAGCTGTTACCCATGCAGCAGACCCCCCCTCTCCACGGCACTGGAATGATCCATAGGAAGGGCATTGACCGATACGAATGGTTCCAGTACCGTCGCAGGAGCCACCAGAACGTTGCCATATACCTACAGCCCCGAGCCGCTCTGGGACTCCAACTCCCGATTTTTCCTCAGGGATGGTGTTTAAACACGACACCTGTGTGCATGCTGGTTTGTTATAATTTTGTCATCTGCTCCTACCGGCACACGATGGCCTACTCTTCCGAAAGGTGGAACGGGGTTTTAAGGTGTGCGCAAGATGTTCTGCGTGCATTCGCACACGGGGCCTCGGTTTCGAGTCTCATCCGAATGTTATATATTATATGTATATTATATATATATATATATATATATATATATATATATATATATATATATATATATATATATATATATATTATATATATATGTTTATATATGTCTATACATACATACATACATACATACATACATACATACATACATACATACATACATACATACATACATACATACATACATCCATCCATACATACATACAATACATACAATACAAACAATACATACACATTTATATAGTGAGTGGTGGTCTGGGTGCTAGTAGTTTGGATGAGACTTTAAACCGAGGTCTCGTGTGCATCACGCATTTGACATAAGCTATGCAGAGCCGGAGGTATGGATGACACAAACACACCCAGCATGCACCCTGTATCCAGAGAAGGAATGGGCTCCGCCAGGTTCAAACTTGCCTGTGATACAGCAGCTGAAAAAGTCAGTACTTATGCCCTATGACTCCTCTAGAAGTCAAGGAGAAGTCAAGTCACAACATATCCTGTATGGCTGGTGGCTACCCACCCAAGGCTTATATGCTAATTGCTGTTGTGTTCATTGAATCTGTTAAGTTTTCTATATTTTCTCTCTTTCTTTCTTTCTTTCTTTTCTTTCTTTCTTTCTTTTTTCCTTCCTTCCTTTCTTTCTTTTTCCTTTCTTTCTAATTCTTTCTCTCCTTTCTTTCTTTCTTTCTTTTCTTTCTTTCTTTCTTTCTTTTTCTTTCTTTCTTCTTTTTTTTTCTTCTTCCTTCCTTCCTTCCTTCCTTCCTTCCTTCCTTCCTTCCTTCCTTTCTTTTTTCCTTTCTTTTTTCCTTTCTTTTTTTCTGTCTTCCTTCCTTTGTTTCTTCCTTCCTTCTTTCCTTCCTTTCTTTTTTTTTCTTCCTTCCTTTCTTTCTTTTTCCTTTCTCTCTTTTTTCTTTCTTTCATTCCTTCTTTTTTTTCCCCTTTCTTTCTTTCTTCTTTCTCTTCTTTCTTTCCTTTCTTTCTTTCTTTCTTTCTTTCTCTTCTTTCATTTGTTCAGTCATTCATTCATGCTCTTTTTTCCCCTTTCTTTCTTTCTCTTCATCAAACAATAACACACAATCACATGCCTGCAGATGAAGATTCTTCAGACATTTTCATAGCCGCTACGCTTTTTACAGTTCAGATAGTCTGGTTATGACAGCACAGTGGATAAACTTGCAGAAAACTACAGGTCCAAACTGTACACACCTACATACATGGAAAAACACACTCTCCTACATGAAAAATACTGTTTGTTTTTTAATCTTGAGCCTGGAGTAGAAATCATTATGACAAATATAAGACCTAATATATAAGTTATAACATATGACATGACCTCATCTATGATGTCATATCACCGGTTAGCCTGATAATGTCGCTGAGCAGAAGTTATCACCATGGTAAGTTTGATGAGAGCTTAACAATGGCATCACACATTACCTCATCTATGATGTCATGTCATCGGTTAGCCTGATAATGTCACTGAAGAGAAATTATCACCATAGCAAGTCTGATGAGGGCTTAACAATGACATCATGGCATCTCTTACAGAGACCAGATAAGCAACGAAGACGTGCATAACAGAATCCAGCAAACTACTGGTCCCTACAAAAATCTTCTATCAATCGTAAAGAAGCGTGAACAACTTAAATGGTATGGACATGTCACAAGATCAAAATGGACTTGCAAAAACAATACTGCATGCAAGGCACTGTCCAAAAAGGAAGAAAAAGAGGCAGACCAAGGAAGAGATTGGTAGACTGGGGAACAGTACTGAAGCCAAGGCGCGCAAACGGTCACCCATCCACTAGGTAACCACACTCGATGCTGCTTAACCTTGGCTGGGGGAAAGCAAGTGACCTGACCGCTGACCACTGAGCTATCCCGTCCCAATTATTATACTTAAGGCTAAGATGGTACTTCACGATTTCTGACTTTGAGGATATATATATATATATATATATATATATATAATATATATATATATATATAATATATATATATATACAGCTGAAGTGTGGTGAAGAAAAGATCCACACCGCAGCAAACGAAAAGAGAGCCAATCGGAAGGCATGTGCTCCAGCCACCTCAACAAGCCACATCTGCATCAGATGCAACAGAGACTGCCACTCCCGCATCGGACTGACCAGCCACAGCCGGCGTTGTCGCTGAACAAATGACCTGTCTTTTGGCGCGAATTCCATAGTCGACACCGACTGACGGAGGCCTACTACTAATATATATATATATATATATATATATATATATATATATATATATATATATATATATATATATATATATACATATATATATATATACACACATACATATATATATATTTTTTTTTTTAATTAATTTATTTATTTATCCTCACAAAATATCCTCACAGGACAGCCTGGTGGTCAGAGCATTGCACATTGTGCTCGAGATCTGCTGACCCAGGTTCGAATCCCGTTCAAGAGAATGCTTTCCCCTGGAGTTAACATCAGTGCCGACTCTACTAACCCAAAAGTCCTTGAGATGAGACTATGAACCGAGGTCCCATGTGTGAATGCATACAGAACATCTTGTGCACATGTTAAAACCTGTTGCACTTTTCAGAAGAGTAGGCCATTGTTTGCCAGTGGGCAACTGACAAAACGCATACACATGGGGACTGCATGTAAAAAAGAACATGAGTGCTAATTCTGTTATCCTTGAAATAAAAGAATAATATATATATATATATATATATATATATATATATATATATATATATATATATATATATATATAATATATATATAAATGAATGAATTAGACAGAAAAAGAGACATACAGATTAAGTTTTTAAAATTACACTTACTTTCCTTTCATAATTTGTGTCATTTTCTTCTAGTCGTTCACGCAACAACTCGAGTCATTGTTTGATTCCTTCATGAATCCAATTTTGCATATCATTCTCTCATTCGCTTTCTCGTTTCTTTGTTGATTTCTATCTTTCTTTATTTGCCTCTGGTGTTTTGGTCCATACTTTCAGCATAATAATTACATTCCTAAGTTTCCAAAGTTTTCCCCATAGGGGTATCAGAGTCCTGTCAGTATAAACAGCATCACCACCTTCTGGAAAGTCTGTGCTAGGAATTCCCTCTTTTCTATCGCTCTCTTTGTTTCTGCCTTGTTAAATAATCTTCCTGTCACCTCCTTCTCGTCTATTTTGCTGCCTTTTTGGTCACTTCTCCAGCGTTTTGTTTTCCAGAAAGACTAAAATAATAAAAATTTTCTCTCACACACTAAAGTCAGATATGCTGTGCCTGACTTGTCAGGCACATGTTTTAAACAGCAGCGCAACGCATTTTCGCTCATGCAACAGACAACCATAGTTGCTGTCTCATTTTCGATGACGAAAAAGTTTCCAAAGTCGCACATCATCACATCACAGCAGCAGCTGCGATAGTAAAAAATGCCACAACAACTTTTTTGTCTAACATAAACACAATATTGATTTAACCATAAAACTGTTGTTTCAAACTTCGCCAAACTTGTTTGACCGTCCCATATGGCAGAGTCTAGCTCTATCTATCATACCTCTCCACTACTACTCAGAGACACACACACACCCCAAACACAAACAAAACAAGAGACAAAAAGTTACGGAAAAATCACAACAACAACAACGAAAAAACTGCAGCCATCTTCGAAACGGCCCTTCTTAAGGTATGTCCAAAACATTCCACTAAAGGTCAAGTTTGTGACTTTGGTTTAAAAAAAAAAAAAAGACTTACGTTCATTCATCTCTACATCACTCATAGCGGCGGTAGCGGTAGCAGTAGCAGTAGTAGTAGCAGTATCAAGCAGTGGAGAGGAGGAGGAGGAGGAGGAGGAGGAAGAAAAACAGCGTTATAACACCTGTCACTCACAACCACCACGACAAGGGCTCTCCTTTCCTCTCCTCTCCTCTCCTCTCCTTTCCTCTCCTCTCCTCTCCAATCAATAACTTCTTTATAATAGGATGCTGCTCTTGTGTCATGCAAAAAAAAACACACAAAAAACCCAGCTTTCTTCTTCAACTTGGCTGATGATGACAACGATAACGACACACAGGCATGTGTTGCCAACCTCCACCCCCCCCCCCCTCCTCCTTCCAATAACAGATATGCATATGGTGTTTATTATATACACCACTACTGTGTTGAGTGTGTGTGTGTATGTGGGGGGGGGGGGGATTTTATAATGATGACACTGTGATGACTGATGGATGCTGAGCTTTCTAAAACCTCCACTCTTTTACGGAGCAAGCTGTCATCAGTTAAACAGGGATAGACAGTTGGGGAAAGGGGGGGAGGATGGTGGGGGGGGGGGGGGAGGGGGAAGGTAGGGGAGGAGAGGAAAGGGGGTGGGGTTGGGGGGGAGGGGAAGGAGGAAACCGTCCTAGGTTAATAAATTTGTTGGGTTTTTTTTTTTTTTTTTTTTTTTTTTTTTTTTTACTGATTTGAGCATGTAAAGCAACATTGACTGAACATGTTGTGATTTTGTGTGTGTAATGTGTGTATGGTGTGTGTGTTATATATATATATATATATATATATATATATATATATATATATATATATATATATATATATATATATATATATATATACATATATATATATATATATATACATATATATCCACACACATATATTATATATCCCCATATTTATTTATATATATATATAATATATATATATACATATATATATATATATATCTGTTGTGAGTTTCGAAATGTAAAGTTGAGATCTTTTTTTGTCCTCAGCCACAACAAGCTCTTAGCAAATTTAACAAACATGTCCTCTCCATTCACTCACACTCACTCAGTCCCATGTCCCAAAGGACGTAGGGAGGACATGAGAGAAGACGCAACAGAGATCTTTTTCCATGCTTCACGATCCTGTGTGGCAAGTAGGTGTTGCAGGGGAGAACAAAACACACACACACTTTACACACACACACACACACACACACACACACACACACACACACACACACACACACACATACATACATACATAACACAACAACACACACACCTCCACATACACACACATACGCACGCGCACACACACACATACATACAACACACACCTCCACATACACACACACAACCTCTACACACACTCACATACGCACATACACACACACACACACACACACACATACACACAAAACCCACACACACCTCACACACACACACACACAACACACACAACACACACACACACACACACACACACACACACACACACACACACACACACACACAAGAAAGAGATACAGCAAGAGATAAGACCTTTACAGCCACAAAGTGCGTCACCACTGACACAGTCAGATACTGTGTCAGTATTATACTAATAATCATGGCAGAATTCCTCTTCCCATGCCTCGAGAGTGTGTGTGTACTCTGTGTGTGTGTGTGTGTGTGTGTGTGTGTGTGTGTGTGTGTGTGTGTGTGTGTGTGTGTGTGTGTGTCTGTGTGTGTGTGTGTGTGTGTGTGTGTGTGTGTGTGTGTGTGTGTGTGTAAGTGTGTGTGTAGTTGTGTGTGTGTGTGTGTGTGTGTGTGTGTGTGTGTGTGTGTGTGTGTGTGTGTGTGTGTGTGTGTGTGTGTGTGTGTGTGTGTGTGTGTGTGTGTGTGTGGGGTGTGTGTGTGTGTGTGTGTGTGTGTGGGGTGTGTGTAGTGTGAGAGTTGAGAGAGAGAGAGAGAGAGAGAGAGAGAGAGAGAGAGAGAGAGAGAGAGGAGAGAGAGAGAGAGAGAGAAAGAGAAAGAGAAAGAGAGAGAGATTTATCTATTATATATTTATTCATTCTTTTATATTGAGGATAATGGAATAAGCACTCATGTTTTTCATCCAGTCCCTGTGTGTATGCAGTTTTTTAAATGTCATCTGTTCCCACTGGCACACAATGGCCTACTCTTACGAAAAGCAGAGCAGAATTTAACGTGTGAGCAAGATGTTCTGCGTGTGTTCGCACACAGGGCCTCGGTTTATAGTCTCATCCGAAGGACTTTTGGGGAGAGTGGAATCAATTGATGTTAACTCCTGGAGAAAAATCCCTTTGTATGGGAATCAAACCCAGGTTGTCAAATTTCAAGTGCAAAGTTCTGACCACAAGGCTACCCCGTCCCCATTTGCTGTTTGAGCCTTC
>CM060349.1:28245577-28248077 GCA_030674155.1 Stramonita haemastoma
AAGTTCTGGGCCCAAACGGGATTCGAACCACCGCACACTCCTGACCCAGATTTTTTTTTTGCTTTCTAGACAGGCCTAGGTGCGTTACCTCTAGACCACCGATCCACCAGGTTGTAATTTATATATATACAACGCCCAGCTGTGCCGATAATATAAAGCTGGGAGATACAAACGCCACATCACCATGCATATCAATGACCGTGATCACAATGACATATCGGCACGCTTAGTGCAGCAGAGGTATAATGAGGTGGAATGATTGATCATATTGTGTTGTATTGTTCTTTGTACGTACAGTAAAAACTGTGCGTATGGGGTGAGCACAGGTCAATAAACTTTATAGAATGTGCTGTTAGTCTGCATGTGTGTGTGTGTGTGGGGGGGGGGGGGAGAGTGTGTGTGGGGGGGGGGAGGGGGAGGGGGGGTGTGTGTGTGTGTGTGTGTGTGTGTGTGTGTGTGTGTGTGTGTGTGTGTGTGTGTGTGTGTGTGTATGTTGTGTGTGTGTGTGTGTGAGTGTATGTGGTGTGTGTGTGTGTGTGTATGTTGTGTGTGTGTGTGTGTGTGTGTGTGTGTGTGTGTGTGTGTGTGTGTGTGTGTGTGTGTGTGTGTGTGTGTGTGTGCATTTGTGTGTAAGTGTGTTTGTGTGTGTGTTGTGTGTGTGTGTGTGTGTGTGTGTGTGTGTGTGTGTGTGTGTGTGTGTGTGTGTGTGTGTGTGTGTGTGCGCATTTGTGTGTAAGTGTGTTTGTGTGTAAGTATGTAAGAGTGTTGTGTGTCTGTGCGTGCGTGCATGTGTGCATGTGTGCATGCCTGCGTGCGTGTGCATGCTTGTGAAGCTATGGACTGGATATATATAAACATATGCTCTTCTTAGTTACATCTGTGTCATATTTAAAATATCCAGTGAGAGCAGAATACCATTCCCCTGTGTGTATGCATATGTTTTCAAGACAGTATGAATTTTTAAACAGAACATTCAGAAGAACAAATAAATAAATTAATTAATTAATTATTTGATAAATAAATAAATAAATAAATAAATAAAGTACAACCACAGAGTTCTGTTAAACTTTCCATACAGAGGAAAGAAACCCCGAGAGTCATTCCCATACCCTTCTTTGTCATTTTTTTTTTTTTTCACAGAACAGCCAGTGAAGCAGAATATCACTCCTGTATTTTTCAACATCTTTGTCGTCGAATACTCAGACAGCAACTACAGTTTTTGATACAGAGCAAAAATGCTGCCATTAGGCACCTGACAAGTCAGGCCCAGCTCATCATCTGACTTCAGTGTGATTCCTGCATATAATTTTATAACACATTTTTTAGCAGAAAACGACAAAACAAACGCTAGCGTTAAGCACCTGACAAGTCAAGCCCAGCGCATAATTATATGACTTCAGTGTGATTCCTACGTTATTTAATAACGCATGAATTCTTAAGCCGAAAAAGACAAGATAAATAAACCTGAAACAAAATTGTTCACTTTCAGAACAAGGGAAGAAACCATGGATACAGTCTGTGATTTTTTTTTTTTATGCTACTTTTGTCTCCTATATTGACGCTGGGGGGCAACAGCAAAGTGAGAGGCTGTATGATCAGTGACTTTTTTTCCCACTCATGGAATTCCACTTTACAGCTTAGTCTTTAGTGATCCACTATGACTCTCTGACTAGGAGGCTTGACTTGCACAGTCCTTATGCGCTGCAGCCCTGGGGGTTAGTTGGCCTTTGGAGAACGTCTCCAACGCTGACTGTCCTTATGCCCTCTTGGCCGAGAGAGTGGGGATGTACTGTGGGCGAGGCATCTCCACTATAATCAAATTTCTGCCCAGTTTCTGAAACAGCAGCTGCCTCCTCTGCTGTTTTGGAAGTCATCGTCGAACATGACGGACAAAACAAAACAAACATTTGTCTTGTGCAACAGCCAGTGAAGACAGAAGCTGAGAAAAAATAATGTGCTTGCGTTTGGCGACAGCTTGGATTAATAAGCAGAAAATTTTGATGGAAAAGCCAAACAGACAATTTGAAACTGCAGGTGTTCATGTTAGAAAACAAAAAAAATAATAATAAAAATCCAACGACACCTAAACAAACAAATCAAAAGCACAGCTGTTGTTTGCTACAAAAGGGGAAAAAACCTTGGTTCACATTCATGTATCTTGCTTGCAGTTATTTCCCTTGTCTCATCTGCTTGTATAGATTTTTGTCTTTTTTTTTTTTTTTGGGGGGGGGGGGGGGGGTAATTTTTAAACTCATCATTTATACTATGCACGTTTATATTTTCTCATTATTCCTTATTCTTATTATTATTTTCGCTTCTTTTTCCTTCTTCTTTGCTTTTTTGTGTTTGATTCTGTCTTTGCCCTGTGTGTGTGTGTGTGTGTGTGTGTGTGTGTGTGTGTGTGTGTGTGTGTGTGTGTGTGTGTGTGTGTGTTGTGTGTGTGTGTGTGTCTGTCTGTCTGTCTGTCTGTCTGTCTGTCTGTCTGTCTTCTGTCTGTCTT
>CM060349.1:28253077-28258077 GCA_030674155.1 Stramonita haemastoma
CACACACACACACACACACACAAAACACACACACACACACACACACACACACACACAAATGGGGAAAAAAAAAGAAGAAATCAACCAGTTGTTATTAACAATGGGTGTTGGATCAATAAAATCATTCTTAAGCCTTTCCTCTACTTTTCTTTATACATACATATATATATATATATATATATATATATATATATATATATATATATATATATGTGACGCTCCACCACGAAATGAGTCGCTTAGCACATTACCTAATTTTGCACTAGGAGCCTTTAAAGGCAGGTGGGGGTCAAGTTGTCAATTTTGTGATTTTGATTGATTATTTAAACTAGATCTGTTTATTTATCTTATAATGAAATATCAACGTATCATTTTTATATCATGTATATATATATATATATATATATATTATTCCTTTTGCTTTTAAATGTGTTTTGAAAATACCAAAGCACTCATTCTGGCAACCTGTTACTAAAATAAACTTGACCGTTTCTCATTTTGTCAAATCCTGCAGTCTATCATTTCAATTTGTAATAATGTTGCACAGAATTGTCCAATTTTCAATCTGTCTTTTGTATTTGATAGCCACTTTATTGCACATTAATAACATGTCAATAACTAAAAATTGACCTCATGTGCACTCCGTCTCATTATGTGGTGGAGCGTCACATATATATATATATGGGTCATTCTCAGAAACATGAGGCATGATAGTGACCTACTTTACACATCTGCCATTTGGCTGAATTAAGTTTAAAATTGTAGTGAATGCTGTTTACTGGTTGTGTTTAATTTAAAAAAATAAAATTTAAATGTTTTTATGACCCTTTGTGTTTTTGCTTTTAAATATTGTGAATTTATTTCACCAAATTGCTCATTCCAACATGGCGGATTTGTGACATTTTGGTGCATACTTTATTCAGATTGTTCTTCTGACTTGAAAGACTGCTAATTTGAAACACAACTTGTATTAAAGTAATGCCCAGATGTTGTTTCAAGTTCCCTAGAAGAAAAATTGTACTTTCTTTGTCATGGACATTAAATAGAGGGCAGATTAAAAGCTTGTTGCGGTTGTGACGTTGGTTTCCCAAAGTAGGCACAATTTTAACAATTTACTCACAAAGAACTATATGTTATCATCAACACATTATAGCCACAAGGGATGAATTAAACTGTTAACAGTATAAAGAAAACATTGTTTTTGATCAGCTGGAGCTCCTATCCTCGTAAATTGCTTGAAACCCCAGATGACCAACATGGTTTCCCTTTTTTCATGTCACAACCAAACGATGTAAATCTGTTGCAAAATCCGGCACATTCTTTCACTGACCGAGATTTTCAGGTATGTACTTCATCTTGACCTTAAATATCTCTGACACATACTTTTTCCCGCCAAAGGAGTATCGCGATGCTATAATTAGAGTTCCAGTCTTTGGTTTCTCCCAGCTTTTTCATGTCACACAACCAAACGCAGCATTTGATCAATAATAATATTGATTGATATATCACTTTAATTATATAAATCAATGTAGATAATGTTAACAGAATGCATTGTTTCTAATTTAAGATGGTGTTTTTTTTTTCCATTTGTGTTTAAATTGCTACACTTGGGTGATTTGTGGTTTTGAAGGGTGTGGTTTCCATGTCACAACCAAACGGTTTCCATGTTACAGCCGTAACAAAAAACATCTAACTCTAAAATGACAAATTAGTATAAATACTGTTAATAGAATGCATTGTTTCTAATTTAAGATGGTGGGTTTTTTTTCAATTTGTGTTTAAATTGCTTCACTTCAGTGATTTGTGGGTTTTGAGGGGTGTGGTTTCCATGTCACAACCAAATGGTTTCCATGTCACAACCAAACGGTTTCCATGTCACAACCATAACAGATCACTCTAAAATGACAAATCAATGTAAATAATCATAATAATGCTAATAGAATGTATTGTTCCCAATTCAAGTAGGTTGTTTTTTGGATTTAATTTGTGTTTTCATTGCTACAATTTCAGGTTTTGTGCTTTTGAAGGGTGTGGTTTCCATGTCACAACCAAATGGTTTCCATGTCACAACCGAAACATATTACTTCTATAAGGCATTAATATTAAACAGCTTCCATTCTTATGTAAAGAAAACTGTTTAGTTTAATGGATATCATTCTGTGGTTTAAGTTCAGGATAATCTGGGGGATGCTTGCTGTGGTCATTTGTACAAAAACCAAACTTTAAATCTGGGTATACAAAATGTCTTAGGGTGTCATTACAAAAAAGCAAAAACATATGCTTTGTCGATGATTGTCATACTTCCAATTGATAGTGTTGTTTTAAAGATAAAAACAAAAGCATTTGTAAGTGTTTTTTGTTTGATATTTTGTGTAAAAAGATGTTTTAATGCTACTTTTGGTTTCCATGTCACAACCGCAACACAGCTAAAAATAGAACCTTTATGCCTCAATTACAAAAAAAACAATTAATGATTCATAATTTTTTCAACAGATTGCACTTTGCAACAGAGTACTCTAATATATGACAAGAAGGCAAAAACTTCCAAGGACATTTATTTTTCAAGGTCTATGTCACAAAAACCTCACATGTTTCTGAGAATAACCCATATATATATATATATATATATATATATATATATATATATATATATATATATATATATATATATATATATATATATATATATATATGTGCGTGTGTGTGTGTATGTATATATGTATGTATGTATGTATGTATATATATATATATATATATATATATATATATATATATATATATATATATATACATACATACATATATATTGACCTAACCTACATTGTCACATTCTCTGATCAAAACTTCAGAATGTCTTTATTCCCACACATTTATTCCCACCTGTTGAAGCTTTAGAGACATGAATAAATTTTTGGCAGAAAACTAGCTCATAATAAGAGACTCTTGTTCAAAGTGAAATAAACACTTTAGCCCCCAAACAAACATTCAAACTATAGAATGTGATCCTCTCTCTCTCTCTCTCTCTCTCTCTCTCTCTCCTCTCTCTCTCTCTCTCTCTCTCTCTCTCTCTCTCTTTCTCTTTCTCTCTCTCAGTGTGTGTGTGTGTGTGTGTGTGTGTGTGTGTGTGTGTGTGTGTGTGTGTGTGTTGTGTGTGTGTGTGTGTGTGTGTTGTGTGTGTGTGTGTGTGTGTGTGTGTGTGACCTGCGTGGCAATTAGATTGTGCAGTAAAATATGTAAGTGCGAAGTGAGAGGAAAATTTGAAAAAATGTTGTTATGTTACACAAATTTATCTGAACTTGTTATTCCCCATTGTCTACAGGGCTGTAATGCTGTATGGACAATAAACTGTGTCAGTGTCAAGTCTCTGTCTATGTCTCTCTCTCTCTCTCTCTCTCTCTCTCTCTCTCTCTCTCTCTCTCTCTCTCTCTCTCTCTCTCTTCGCACACCCCCCCAATTTGACAACCCGAGTTTGATTCCCGTTGGAGGGGATTTTTTCCCCTAGAGTTAACATCAGAGCTGACTCCACTCTCCCTAAAGTCTTTTGGATGAGACTGTAAGTGTAAACCGAGGCCCCATGTGCGAACACACAGACAACATCTTGCGCACATGTTAAATCATGTTCCGCTTTTCGTAAGAGTAGGCCATTGTGTGCTAATGGGAACAGATGACAATATTTACACAACTGCATACACATGGGGACTGGATGAAAAAAAGCACATGAGTGCTTATCCCATTATCCTCAATATTAAAAGAATAAAATAAGAAATAAATAAATAAGTAAATCTCTCTGCCTGCCTACCTGCCTCCCTCCCTCCCTCTCTCTCTCTCTCTCTCTCTCTCTCTCTCTCTCTCCTCTCTCTCTCTCTCTCTCTCTCTCTCTCTCTCTCTCTGCTATGCTATTCCTCAGCTAAAGCTCCAGCATTGGTGAGATTTTGTGTGTATAGTAGTTATCTTTTTCGCTCACCGTGAAGTAGGAGGTTTTAACATACACGTTTGGTCTTCTGCATGTGTATTTATAGCCACAAACGGGAATTAAGGCACTGGCAGGTCTGCCCTTGAAGACAACCTGGGAAATCATTAAAAAAAAAAATCCCCACCCTTAATTCACCAGTTGCAACCTGAGATTCAAACCCATGACTTCATAGACTCGTGGAATTGAAAATGAACGGTTTTAACCACCCAGCTATCAAGTCTGTAGAATGGGAGGTATGAGAAGTGTACTATCCAAAAGTTTTGCATCTTTCTGGATCTGTGGTCTAAAGGTAACACGCCTGACTAGAAAGCGAACAGTCTAGGTCGGAGTGCGCAGTGGTTCAAATCCTGTTTGGGCCCAACACTTTTCCCCCCATCCATTACACCATGAGTGATGGTCTGGGTGCTAGTTTTTCCGATGAGATGATAAACCCGAGGTTCCGGGTGTTACACATCATTATTTAGCGCATGTAAAAGAATCCACAGCAACAAAAGGGTTGGCCCTGGCCAAATTCTGTAGAAAAAAGCCACTCTGATTGAGAAACAAATACAGTTGCAGACAGGAAAAAGAAAAAATAATAATGGGTAGGCGCTGCACTTGCGGCAAGAGAGCAGCCCAAATTTCATGCACAGAAACCTGGTGTGACATAAAGTGTATACGATATAAAAAACAAAATAATAAAATATGAATATAAAAATATTGTTCACAACAGACAAGGCAAACAAAGGACTAAATATCACACCTTCAGTTCAGAGATGGGATAAATAATCATTTATATGGGCTTGAAAAGTTGTGATGGAGATGATACAGTGAATAACTACTAGAGGGTGTATGTGAGTGAGTGAGTGAGTGTGTGTGTGTGTGTGTGTGTGTGTGTGTGTGTGTGTGTGTGTGTGTGTGTGTGTGTGTGTGTGTGTGTGTATGTGTGTGTGTGTGTGTGTGTGTGTGTGTGTGTACATGAGACAAATATAGACACACATTCACAGAGTAGCATATGGGTCACTCTTCTGAAACCTATGCAGGAGAG
>CM060349.1:28278077-28283077 GCA_030674155.1 Stramonita haemastoma
TATATATATATATATATATATATATATATATATATATATATATATATATATATCCAGGCGCAGTAGATCTAGTACCGGTAGAGCTAGCGTGTGAGACAGCGCGACAGGGAGTTATCTCCCATGTGTGTATGCATGTGTGTGTGTGCGTGCGTGCGCGTGTGTGTGTGTGTGTGAATGAGTAAGAGATTTTGTAAATAATATTGTTTGTATGCTAGATGTAGTGTGCTAGACTTAGCGCGACAGGAGACTTGATTAGATAATATTCCATGCAATTTTATCGATGTGCAGTACTACTGTTTTCTGACACCTGTAAATTGTGAGACACTTTGTATCTTTAAATAAGCATCCTCAAGTTAAATGATTTGTCTTTTTCATAAGACGGTTTTCACCTATACCTGAATGCTGAGTAACAAATAAAGAATGACCAGCCGGCTACCGTCTTCCCCTGAGTCTTCTGTTGCCCAAGTCGTTGCTTGAGAATTGTTGTTCTGCTCTTTCCCTAACTTGTTTATTCCTTACCTCTCGGTACCATCACAAGTGGCGCTGCGAGCAGGATTAGGGAAGGAAGGTGGAACTTGTGGGTGACGGAAGACTCAGTCCAGTCCAGACCAGACCAGGAAACCATGATGCCTGCCAGCAAGAAGAAGGCTGCCAGCAAGAAAACCAGGACCCCTAACACGAGCAGGAAGACGAGACGGAGAGACCATGCCTACCTCCCCTACGAAGATGAAGATCCGGAGACGAGTGACGAAGAGCCAGTGAGAGACCATGCCTACCTCCCTGACGAAGAGCCAGTGAGAGACCATGCCTACCTCCCTTACGAAGATCTTCAGACGACGGGAAGATCTTCAGACGACGAGTGACGAAGAGCCTGACCAGATCAGCCTGACCAGATCAGCCTGACCAGATCCGGAGACGAGTGACGAACAGATCCGAGACGAGTGACGAAGAGCCTGACCAGATCAGCCTGACCAGATCAGCCTGACCAGATCCGGAGACGAGTGACGAAGAGCCTGACCAGATCAGCCTGACCAGATCCGGAGACGAGTGACGAAGAGCCTGACCAGATCAGCCTGACCAGATCCGAGACGAGTGACGAAGAGCCTGACCAGACCACCTCTTGCACCAAGAAGCAGCCCAAGCTTCACAAGTTCACTGGAGACCATGCCTACCTCCCCTGAGACGAGTGACGAAGAGCCTGACCAGACCACCTCTTGCACCAAGAAGCAGCCCAAGCTTCACAAGTTCACTGGAGACCATGCCTACCTCCCCTACGAAGATGAAGATCCGGAGACGAGTGAGACAGTGACGAAGAGCCTGACCAGACCACCTCTTGCACCAAGAAGCATCCCAAGCTTCACAAGTTCCCTGGCGAAGAGGATGCAGAGGACTTTATCAGAGAGGCTAAAATAATACTGAAGATACAACCAAAGAAGAAAGCAGATGCAGCAGCATGGTTACTGAGGGCACTGGAGGGCCGAGCACGAATAGAAATCCTCTCCAAACAAGCTGAGGAGATAGACACGCCAAGGAAAATCTTCGCCATCCTGGAGAAAAACTGGGGTGAACAACGGGGCCCTACGACACTGTCTTCAGTATTCTTCCAGAGGAAGCAGGGCCTTGCTGAGCAAATCCATGAATATGCCTCTGCTTTGAAACTGCTGTGGTCCAAGGTTAATGCCACACCAGAATTTACCATGACTCCAATCATACTGACAAATAAATTCATCAATGGGCTTCATCCAGTTACCTTGCTTGGATGCCATCCAGCTGATATGCCATCCAGCGGTTAGAAACGAAACGATATTACAACCCTCAAAGGGAAACTACAAGAATGCCAAGCCTTGGCACGGCAGGCCAGCAACAGCCAGTGGAGAGGTCCACGCCCTGTTTTGATCTGTTGGTGGTGCCAGCACCCAGGCCACCATGAGGCAGACTGCCAAGCAAAATGGGAGTACCAGCATCAGGCTCAACACCGATGTCCAACAACAAACCCTTTGGAACGCAGGGCTCGACAGCAAAGGCCAGTGAACTCTTTTGAACGGCCAGTGAACTCTTTCGAACAGCCAGTGAACCGGCCAGTGAACTCCTACCAGCGTCGGGTTCAGCAACAGCCATCGGCCTACCAACATCGGGGCCCTACATCAAACCCCAGGGAATGCCTTCCAACAGCCACGCCAGACCCAGGAAAACTAGAAACCCCCGTTGCCTGGCTGTGGGCAACGGGGGCCAGGAAGCAGACCAGCCTAGCTGGAAAATGCCCGACAGCCACCATCACTATCGATGGCACGGATGTGGATGCCCTCATAGACACTGGAAGCGAAGTGACGACGGTTACGGACACCTGGGCAGCAGAACACTTGAGATGTCTGAGTAGAGAGGACTGCCATGTCACGCTACGAGCAGTAAATGGAGCAGAGGTGCCTTACTCGGGAATTTTCTTCGTGGACATTGTGGTTTTTGGCACTCTCGCATCCCAGTGTCCCCATCCTGGTGGTGAAGTAGCCCAGGGAACCATTTATGCAGTCTCGCAAAAGGCAACTGCAGGTTCTCCTGGGCATGATCGTCCTTGGCCCCTGCTTCTCCCAGTCCCCTCCTGGCATCCCCCCTTGTCTGCAGGCTGTTGCCCAAGAAGCCCGCAGAAACGCCAGGGCTACACGAGGAGTAGCGCATTCCACCACTCGTCGCTGCATCCCTGCCCACTCCATAGCCACCATCCAGATCTCCCGTGGCCAACGTTCATCTGGCCCCCTCATAGCATCCCCTCTCTCCAGACCCCTCCCAGGAAGACTCCTGACCATCCCCACCCTGATCAGTGAAGACCCTTCGGCACGCTTTGTCAGGATTGCCAACCTGTCTCCAGAGGACCAGTTCCTGCCGGCACGCTCTCCTGTGGCCATTCTTGAGGCGGTCAACGCAGTGGAAGACAAGGGCAAGCCTCAATTCACACTGGGGATCAATGAACTGCTCATCTCCACCACCAGAGCAGAGCCAGCCTCGCCGCCACCACCAGTGCCATGCCCACAGTTTGATGGCACTACGAACCAACGCCACCAGCTGCAGGAGCTGCTGTCCAGGCGATGGGAGGCCTTCATGCAGGACGAGAACGACCTGGGCTACACTGAAGCCGTCTTCCATCGCCTGAAGACAGTGGACGACAAGCCGGTCAGCCAGCCATACCGCCGCATCCCACCTCACCAGCTCCATGAAGTGCAGGAGCACATCAAAGAGCTCCTGGCCAGAGGAGTCGTCACAGAAAGCCACAGTCCTTATGCTGCACCTGTAGTCATCGTCAGGAAGAAGGACGGCAGCATCCGCCTCTGCGTTGACTACAGGCGCCTCAACAGGAAGACCATTGGTGACGCCTTCCCTCTGCCAAGGATCCAGGAGTCCTTTGATGCCCTAGCTGGTGCGCAGTACTTCTCCACCCTTGACTTGGCTTCAGGCTTCCACCAGATAGCCATGCACTCTGATGACCAGCAGAAGACGGCCTTCACCACTCCAGTGGGTCTGTTCGAGTACACCAGAATGCCTATGGGTCCGACTACAGCACCAGCAACATTCCAGAGACTGATGCAGACTACGATGTCAGACTTTCTGTTCGAGTTCCTACTCGTCTACCTAGACGATCTTCTGGTGTACTCAAAGACATTCGAAGAACACTTGGCTCATCTGGACCGACTTCTGCAGAGAATCATCAGTGCTGGCCTGAAGCTGAAGGTGGAGAAGTGCCAGTTCCTGCGGCGCCAAGTGACCTACCTGGGGCACACCATCTCGGCGGAAGGTGTGAGCTGTGAGGATGGCAAAGTCGAAGCAGTCAGAGAATGGCCAGTCCCAAAGTCGACCTCTGAGCTCCGAAGCTTCCTTGGCTTCGCGAGCTAATACCGGAGGTTCACCCAGAACTTCGCCAGGACAGCTGGACCTCTGCACGATCTGATAGCGAAGGCCACCGCCAACCAGAAGAGGAAGCAGCCAGCAGACATCTCCGGGTTGTGGGATCAACGCCACCAGACTGCTTTTGACTCCTTGAAGGTGGCCCTTACATCTGCGCCTGTCCTGGGTTTTGCCAACTTCAGGGCTCCATTCATCCTGGAGACGGACGCCAGCCATGATGGCTTGGGTGCCATTCTCTCTCAAGACCAGGACGGGCAGCGCAGAGTCATTGCCTATGCCAGCCGTCGCCTCCGGCCCACAGAGAAAAACAAGACTAATTACTCCAGCATGAAGCTGGAATTCCTGGCAATGAAGTGGGCGATTGCAGAGAAGTTCAGGGACTACCTACTGGGGTCCTGCTTCACCGTCATCACCGACAACAACCCCTTGGTCCACTTCCGCACGGCACATCTGGGAGCTCTGGAGCAGAGATGGGCTGCACAACTAGCGCAGTTCAACTTCGACATCCAATACAGACCAGGAAGACTGAACCCTGCAGATGCCCTCTCCAGGCTGCCTTCCAACCATGGTGCTCCCCCATGCTCGATTGCTGTGCCACCACAAATTGCCGTGGCACAGGAAGCTACGTGTCGGAGACAGACAGCAGCTGTTCCTGAACCCCTTGTCCCTGAGACTCCCTCATCGACCCAAAAAGTCCCCACGACTCGAAAATCTCAGTCTGAAATCCTTGAACTCCAAAAAGGAGACCCCCTCATTTCCCCCTTCCTGGAGCACTGGCCCTCCAGACCTCCCACTGGAAAGGACCGGGACCAGCGATGCTTACAACGGCAGCATCCCCGCCTAGCCCTGAGGGAGGGCATCTTGTATTGGTGCATACAAGACCAGCAGCATGGGACCCTGGAGCAGCTGGTCCTTCCAAGTGCCCTGAGTACAGAAGTCCTTGTGTCCCTGCATGACCAGATGGGCCACCAGGGATTAGACCGCACCCTTGGCCTCCTACGCTCCAGAGTCTACTGGCCGGGCATGCACCGAGATGTCAAAGACTACATCAAGTGCTGCGAACGCTGCATGCTGGGTCGACAGCCCCCTACTGTAAACACCACCTC
>CM060349.1:28290577-28295577 GCA_030674155.1 Stramonita haemastoma
TGCTGGCCCCTAGAGAAGCTGAGGTCTCTGATGCCTTGCTACCCTACGACCACATTGGTTATGGGACACCATTACCTTTAAAAAAAATTTTTTTACCTAATTTGTTTATTAAGTCATCTTTTCTGAATTTTTTTTTCTGTCTGTGTAGTTGATTTACTTCTTTCCGAGCTTTTTTTTCTTTTCTTCATTTTTCTCTCTCCTCTGTTTTTCCTTCTTTCCTTCTTGAATTTTCTTCTTTTTTTAAAATTCTTTGTATCTTTTTCTCTTTTCTTTTTCCTTGTGTCCTTTCTAGTTTTTTTCTTTCTTTCTTTTTAAAAACTGTCTTCTTTTTTTTTTCTTTTTTTTCTAAAAAAACGTATGCTGTTTTTATGTCTTAATTTTTGTTTTCATTTCTTCTTTCTTTCGTTTACTGTGCATTTATTTCTTGATTTGTTTTACGCGATAAAAGCATCTGTTTACTGTCTCTAGCTCTACTGTTTCTATTGTTCTTCATCTATATTGCATATTCATATTTATCAATCTTTACTATTCATATTGCTATTATAGTTTATCAATCTGTTTACTCATCATATATTTGCATATTCATAGTTTATCAATCTGTTTACTCATTCATATATTTGCATATTCATAGTTTATCAATCTTTTATCATTCATATTTGCATATCATATTTTCAATCTGTTCACTCATTCATATATTTGTATGTTCATTTGTTCATTCCTATTTTGTTCCTTTATTTTTATGAATTAAGCCTTCTAGCATTTTCTGATTTGTTGATATATTCTCGAGTTGAAACCCTTTTTAATGACTGGGAAGAAATACAAACTCAGGCAGATAGATAGATAGATAGATAGATAGATAGATAGATAGATAGATAGATAGATAGAAGATAGAAGATAGATAGATAGATAGATAGATAGATAGATAGATAAATGATGATCGAATCGATCGATCGATCGATCGATAGATAGGAATAGGTAGTATAGGTATAGTTAGGTAGATAGATAGATGATAGATAGTAGATAGATAGATAGATGATAGATCGATAGATAGATAGATAGATAGATAGATAGATAGATAGATAGATAGATAGATAGATAGATAGATAGATAGATGATAGATAGGATAGATAGATAGATAGATAGATAGATAGATAGATAGATAGATAGATAGATAGATAGATAGATAGATGATAGATGGATGGATCGATAGATGGATGGATAGATAGATGATGGATAGATAGATGATGATAGATGATGATCGATTGATGGATCGATTGATGGATCGATGATGACGATGGATGGATCGATGATGGATGGATGGAGATGGATGGATGGATGGATGGATAGATAGATAGATAGATGATGGTGGATGGATGGATGGATGGATGGATAGGATGGATGGATAGATAGATAGATAGATAGATAGATAGATAGATAGATAGATAGATGCATAGATACATAGATACATAGATCATAGATAGACAGAAGACAGATAGACAGGCAGATAGGCAGATAGAGTAGGCAGATAGATAGTAGATAGTAGATAGATAGATAGATAGATAGATGAAGATGAATGGATGGATAGGATGATGGATAGGATAGATGGATGATGGATAGATAGATAGATAGATAGATAGATAGATAGATAGATAGATAGATAGATAGATAGATAGATGGATGAATGGATAGGAAGATAGGTAGATAGATAGATAGGTAGATAGTAGTTAGAGTAGATAGATAGATAGATAGATAGATGATAGATAGGATGGATGGATGGATAGGATGGATGGATGGATGGATGATAGATAGATAGATAGATAGATAGATAGATAGATAGATAGATAGATAGATAGATAGATAGATAGAGTTGTTGTTGGTGTTTTTGCTCGAACGGGATAGCCTAGTGGTCAGAACATTGCGCTGGCAATTTGACGACCCGGGTTCGATTCCCGTTCGAGGGGATTTTTCCCCTGGAGTTAACATCAGTGCTGACTCCACTCCCCCCCAAAGTTTTTCGGATGAGACAATAAACCGAATCCCCATGTGCGAACGCACGCAGAACGTCTTGCGTACACGTTAAATCCTGTTCCGCTTTTCGTAAGAGTAGGCCATCGTGTGCCGGTGGGAACAGATGACAAGATTTACAAAACTGCATACACACGGGGACTGGATGTAAAATAAAGCCCATGAGTGTTTATTCCATTATCCTCGATATAAAAGAATAAATAAATAATAGATAAGTAAATAAATAGATAAGTAAATAAATGATAAATGAATAAACAAATAATAAATACTTAATTAATTAATCAATTATTGATTAATCAATTAATTAATTCAATAATAAACTTGGGGCTGTCAGATCGTAAGCGCAAGGCTTGCACCAGCCAGACTATTTATTCCCCGTGTCCCAACAACTTCCCAAGAAGTTATTAATTAAAGAAGTCAGTTTATTTTTATTTATTTATTTTATTTTTTTATATCGAGGATAATGGGATAACCACTCTTGTGCTTTTTTTGTTTTTTTACATCCAGTTCCCGTGTATTTGCAGCTTTGTAAATGTCATCTGTTCCCACCGGCACACGATTGCCTAACTCTTACGAAAAGCGGAACAGGATTTAATGTGTGCGCAAGATGTTCTGCGTACGTTCGCACACGGGGCCTCGGTTTATAGTCTCATCCGAAAGACTTTTGGGGAGAATGGAGTCAAGCATTGATGTTAACTCCAGGAGAAAAATCTCCCGGAACGGGAATCGAACCCGGGTCGTCAAAATGAGAGCGCAATGTTCTAACCACGAGGTTATCCGTCCCGTCATTCAGTCAGTCAGTCAGTCAGTCAGTCAGTCAGTTGGACAAAATGCGCATCAGCTTTTCGCATCAATTCCGTCTTTGTTTTTCTCTAACTCATCCTTGATTAATTTGACACCTTGTGTCATTCCTCCTTTAAGTGTCATTGTGTCAATAATACAAAACGTCCCATATTATTATCTTGACGCGTCAAAGTCTAGCCCTCTACAAACAAATAACTTAAGTTGGCGGGTGTGGGATGGATTGGATTAGAGATTGGAGGAGGGTGTGTGGGTGGGTGGGGTAAGGGGGGGGGGGGGGAGGAGGAGGAGAGAGGAGGTTGAGGGGATGAGGGGGGGAGTGAAGAAGATCCTTGATGATTAATTTTTTTTTTTGGGGGGGTGGGGGTGGGGTGGGGGGGGGGCCTTCTTGAGGTCAATGGTCAAGAGAGGAGGGCACTTTGTAGGTCGTAACAAAGGCATGACTAATCAATAAAAAAGAGATTAGTTGGGTCACACAGCCTAGCTCCTATTAAAGTGCATGTGTTTGCAGGGCAAGGCACATTTTGCACGTACGTTTGTACGCACTCACACACACACACACAGAGACAGACAGAGATACAGACACAGACACAGAGACACGTACATACATACACAGGAGAGAGACGTTTGGTTAGATTTGCGAAGAAGATTTTTTTTTTTTTGGTTGTGGAAAGGGAAAAGGTGAGATATTGAGAGTGAGAGGATTTTTTTTTTTTTTGCTTAAAATTTTTTTTTATATAGTTTTTTTTGTATGTGTGTTGTTGAATTTTAGGATTAAAAAAAAAAAATGATGGTGTTTTTTATTTCGTTTTGTGGAGTTTTTTGTTTTGGGTGGAGGGGTGAGGTTTTGTTTTTTTTCTTGGCTTATTTTTTGTTTCACTTTTTTTGTGTATGGTTTTTTTGGTTTTTTGTTTTTTTTTTTTTGTTTTTCTTTTCCTTCTTTTTTTTTTCTGTTTTTTTTTCTTTATCTGTTTTTTTTCTTTTTCTTTCTTTCTTCATTTTTCTCTTCTTTTTTTTTCTTTCTTTTTTCGTCTTGCTTTTTTTTTTCTTCTTTCTTTTTTTCATTTTTCTTTCTTCTTTTTTCTTTCTTTCTTTTTTTTTTTTCTTTCTTTCTTTTTCTTTTTTTTTCTTCGTTTTTCTGTTCTTTCTTTTCATTTCTTCTTTTTTTTTTCTTTTCATCTTTTCTTCTTTCTTTCTTTCTTTCTTTCTTTCTTTTTCTTTCTTTCTTTCTTTTCTTCTTTCTTTTTTTTTCTTTCTTTCTTCTTTTTTTCTTTCTTTCTTCTTTCTTTTCTTTCTTTCTTTCTCTTTCTTTTCTTTTCTTTTCTTTTTTCTTTCTTTCTTCTTTCTTTCTTTCTTTTCTTTTCTTTCTTTCTTTCTTTCTTTCTTTCTTTCTTTCTTTCTTTCTTTTCTTTCTTCTTCTTTCTTTCTTTCTTTCTCTTTCTTCTTTCTTTCTTTCTTCTTCTTCTTTCTTTTCTTTCTTTCTTTCTTTCTTTCTTTCTTTCTTTCTTGTATCTTTCTTTTTTCTTTCTTTCTGTCTTCTTTCTTTCATTTCTTTCTTTCTTTCTTTCTTTCTTTCTTTCTTTCTTTTAATCTTTCTTCCTTTTTTCTTTCTTCTTTCTGTCTGTCTTTTTTTCTTTCTGTCTGTCTTTTTTCCTTTCTTGTTTTTTTTTTTTTCTTCTTTCTTTCTCTCTTTTTTCTTTCTTTCCTTCTCCTTTCTTTTTTCTTTCTTTCTTTCTTCTTTCTTTTCTTTCTTTCTTTCTTCTTCGTCTGTCTTCTTTCTTTTTTCTCTTTATTTCTTTCTGTCTTTCTTTCTTTTTTTTTTTCTTTCTTTCTTCTTTCTTTCTTTTATCTTTTCTTTCTTTCTTTCTTTCTTTCTTTCTTTCTTTCTTCTTTCTTTTAATCTTTCTTTCTTTCTTTCTTTCTTTTTAATCTTTCTTTCTTCTTTCTTTTCTTTTAATCTTTCTGTCTTTCTGTCTGTCTTTCTTTTGTCTGCCTTTCTGTCTTTTCTTCTTTTTCCGCATTTCCCTTTCTTTCTTTCTGTCTGTCTGTCTGTCTGTCTGTCTGTCTGTCTGTCTGTGTCTTTCTCTCTGTCTTTCTTTCTTTCGTTCATTCATTCGTTTGCTTCTCTCTCTCTCTCTCTCTCTCTCTCTCTCCTCTCTCTCTCTCTCTCTCTC
>CM060349.1:28300577-28303077 GCA_030674155.1 Stramonita haemastoma
TTACTTACTTACTTACTTACTTACTTACTTACTTACTTACTTATTAGTAGTAGTACGCGCCCATCAATCTCGGAAGACTGTGGAGTTGCGCTCTAGCCTTTAGAGCGCAAAGCCTGGGCAAGTATGCATGGAGGGCAAGCTGTTACCCATGCAGCAGACACCCACCCCCCCCTCTCCACGGCACTGGAATGATCCATTGGAAAGGTAAAAACCGATACGAATGGTTCCAGTACCGTCGCAGGACCCACCAGAACGTTGCCATATACCTACAGCCCGAGCCGCTCTGGGACTCCCAACTCCCCGATTTTTCGTCAGGGATGGTGTCTAAACACGACACCTGTGTGTGCATGCTGGTTTGTTATAATTTTGTCATCCGCTACTACCGGCACACGATGGCCTACTCTTCCGAAAGGCGAACGGGGTTTTAACGTGTGCGCGTGCATTCGCACACGGGGCCTGGGTTTATAGTCTCATCCGAATGACTTTAACATTCAGTTCGATTTTTTCGTCAAACTGGGAAGAAACGGCGAGGCTGGGTACGAACCCAGAACCTCACGGTTTACATATTGGCAGGCGAACGTCTTAACCATCCTGCCACCGTCCTTACTATCTTACTAACTGTTGCAATACTGATTGATTTTGTGTGACAGAAGGTCAAACAGTGGTGCAGCAGACACCTATTATGTTCAGCGTGGCAGATCTAATGAGGGCAGTTATGCAGAGGTGAGTGTGTGTGGTGGGGGGAGGAGTAGGGGGGAGGGGGGGGGGTTGTGTGTGATGATGATGTGTTTGGGGGGGTGGGGGGTGTGGGGTGTGTGTGTGTGTTGTGTTCCGGTGTGTGTGTGTATGGTTGTGTGTGTGTGTGAGGGGGGGGGGGGTTGTGCTCGGTGTGTGTGGGGTGGGTGGGTGGGGGTGTGTGTGTGTTCGGTGTGTGTGGTGGGGGGGGGGGGGGGGTCTGGTGTGGTGTGTGTGATTTGTGTGTGTGATGTGTTGTGTGTGTGTGTGTGTGAGTGGGTGGGGGTGTTGTGTGTGATTAGTGTGTGTGTGTGTGTGGTGTGTGTGTGTGTGCGGCGCGGCGCGCGCGCTAAGTATTATTCATCCAAGCGTATGCACAATTACAGGTCTATGTATATGTATACATTTATAAAGGGTAAAGAGGTACGTTTGATTTTTGCCGTTGCTTTTGAATGTTACTGTTTCTTTTAACATAGAAAATAAAAAAATTCTAAAAGCTTTGAAAATTAGATAAAAATGACAGACAAACAAACCACCATCATAATCACCACCACTACCACCAACAACCAACCAAAAAGTAATGATAACAAAAATAACGTGTTTTTTTTACTCTTGTTTTTCCATTGTGGTTTTTCTGTACCACGAAAAGGAACATACCAAAAACACAAGCCATACTTCACCAGGCTATGGCAAAGGGATGACAACAAAGCAACAACAAAAACCAACGACAAAACAAACCAACATCCCCCACTACCACCGACTATCGCCAACCACCACAACCAACCAATATTAATTCAATTAAGCAAATCAACAGTAAAAGAAAAAAAAAAGAAAAAAAAAAAAGATACAAACTAACGTCCCATTCCACTCTGGGCTTTTCCACTTTTTTCACCAGTAATTCACCACCAGGCAATGGAAAAGCTTTTTTTTTTTTTTAAAGCAAATAAAACAAACAAACAAAACCCCAACAACAAACAAACCACTACCAATATGCCACCAACCATCCACCCAACCACCCAACCAACCAAAAAAAACAAAAAAACAAAAAAAAACGAACTCAAAGCAAATCAATGAATAACGTCTTTTCTAATCTCCTTTTCCCGCTTTTCTTTTCTTTTTTTTCTTTTTTTTACAAAGAAAGCAAGATCTTACATACACCAACATCATCACCACCACTACCAGCCAACCAACCAACCAACCAACCAGCCAATCCATCCACCAACCAACCAACCAACCAACCCATCCACCAACCAACCAACCAACCAACCAACCCATCCACCAACCACCCAATTAACCAACCAAGCAACCAACCAACCAACCAAACCAACCAGCCAAACAAAAAAACCCAACAAACACTAATAACAAACAAACGTCTCTTTCCAAATCTTGACCTTTCCCGCTTTTCACCCCCCCCCTCCCACCACACCAAAAAACGCAGACGACACACGACACACCACCACCACCACCACCACCACCACCACCACCAACAGAAGCAAGGAAACACAACAAGACTATGCCGAAAGATAAAGACGAATCTCCTGAGGAGAACAGTGAAGATGTGAACGGACCCGTCTTTTCACAGCACCAGGAACCTCCAGAAGCCTCCGCAGCAGTTCCATCGCCATCCTCCTCCTCCTCCTCTTCATCCTCCTCCACCGATGGTCAGTGGTCGTTGCTGTCGAACATCTTGCAGCTCAACACAGAATTCAAGGAGCCAGAGGCAGAAACAGAGATGGAGACGGAGATGGAGACGAACAATCAGCCT
>CM060349.1:28310577-28315963 GCA_030674155.1 Stramonita haemastoma
TTGGGTGGAGGGGTGGAGGGTTGGGTGGGTGGAGGGGTGGGTGGAGGGGTGGGTGGAGGGGTGGGAGGTTGGGTGGGTGGGTGGAGGGGTGGGTGGAGGGTGGGTGGAGGGGTGGGAGGTTGGGTGGGTGGGTGGAGGGGTGGGTGGGTAGGTAGGAGGGTGGGTGAATGGGTGACTAGCTGGGTGGAGGTTTGGGTTGTGTGGGTTGGGTGGGTGTAGAGGTGGGTGGCTGGGTGGGAGGGTTGGGTGGGTGTAGATGTGGGTGGCTTGGTGGCTGGGTGGGTGGGTGAATGGGTGACTGGATGGGTGGTGGGTAAGTGGGTGGGTGTCTAGGTGGGTAGAAAGAGAGGTTAAATGGTGACTAGCTGGGTGGAGGGGAGGGAGTGTGTGTGGGTGGCTGACTGGGTGGGTGGGAGGGAGGGTGGGTGAATAGGTGATTAGGTGGGTGGGTGTCTGACTGGGTGGGTGGGTGGGTGGTTGGATAGAGGGTGTGTGTGTATGTGTGTGTGTGTGTATGTGTGTGTGTATGTATTTGTGTGCGTGCGTGTGTTAGTGTGTGTGTGTGTGTGTTAGTGTGTGTGTGTGTTAGTGTGTTAGTGTGTGTGTGTGTGTGTGTTAGTGTGTGTATGTTAGTGTGTGTGTTAGTATGTGTGTGTGTGTGTGCGCACGTGTATGTGTGTGCATGCGTGCGTGCGTGCGTGTGCGCGCGCGCGTGTTTTCTGCGGGTATACCTTTTAACTCATAACCATACATTTACTCTACTTCTTGAAAACAACAATAAAAACCACTAACTAACTTCTAACTTACTACTGTTTTAATTATTATTTTCAATCCATACAGGTTATATTCTCGCTTCATATCCCGTATCCATCGCACGCCAGAGCTGAAGAAAGCCACGTCCAAAGATTTTCACAACTACGTGGTTCAGAGCACACAGCTGTACACCAAGTGTTTCCAGAGAAAGTCCATACGACAGTGCGCCTACGACGTGGATTTGTTCAGACAAGCTATGGTGAGAGAGGGTGGTGGGGTTGTTGGGGTGGGGGTGGAGGTGGGGGAGTGGTTGGGGTGGTGAGGGTGGTTTGGGGGGAGTGGAGGAGGGTAAATGATAGTGGGTTGGTTTGGGTTGTTTGGTTAATTTGGTTGGTTGGTTGGTTGGTTGGTTGGTTGGTTGGTTTAGTTGGTTGGTTGGTTTGGCTGGTTGGTTGGTTGGTTGGTTGGTTGGTTTGGCTGGTTGGTTGGTTGGTTGGTTAATTGGGTGGGTGGTTGGTTGGTTTGGTTTGGTTGGTTTGGCTGGTTGGTTGGTTGGTTGGTTGGTTGGTTTGGCTGGTTGGTTGGTTGGTTGGTTGGTTGGTTTGGCTGGTTGGTTGGTTGGTTGGTTGGTTGGTTTGGCTGGTTGGTTGGTTGGTTGGTTGGTTGGTTTGGCTGGTTGGTTGGTTTGGTTGGTTGGTTGGTTTGGCTGGTTGGTTGGTTGGTTGGTTAATTGGGTGGGTGGTGGTTGGTTTGGTTTGGTTGGTTTGGCTGGTTGGTTGGTTGGTTGGTTGGCTGGTTGGTTGGTTGGTTGGTTGGTTGGTTGGTTGGTTGGTTGGCTGGTTGGTTGGTTGGTTGGTTGGTTGGTTGGTTGGTTGGTTGGTTGGTTGGCTGGTTGGTTGGTTGGTTGGTTGGTTGGTTAGTTGGTTGGTTGGCTGGTTGGTTGGTTGGTTGGTTGGTTGGTTTGGTTCTTCGGTTCTGTTGGTTGGTTAGTGAGTGAGTGAGTGAGTGAGTGGATTGTTTGTTGGTTGGCTGGCTGTTTTGTTGGCTATTTGGTTGGTTTGTTGGTTGGTTGGTTGGTTGGTTAGTTACTTTGTTGGTTGCTTGCTTGGTTGCTAGGTTTGTTGGGTTTGGTTAGCTAGTTACTTTGTTGGTTGGTTGGTTGTTGGCTGGCTAGTGGGTTAGTTGGCTGGCTGGTTGTTTAGTTATAAGTTCACTTCTAAACTATATCCCAGAAATCAGAATGCAGCGACGTTAAGTGGTGGGCAGAAACAAATTTTGCATTCGCCAAAAAAATTCCAAAACAAAGCAAAAGCAAACAAACAACCAGAAAACCCAACCCCTAAAACTGACACCCAAACCACTTATCAAAAACAGTCAAGGGAAGCAGCAGTTCATCGACTTCTCTAGAAGTCAAAGACCGTGCTCAATTCCCGGTCGAGGGGATTTTTCCTCTGGAGTTAACATCAGTGCTGACTCCACTCTCCCCACAAGTCCTTCGGATGAGACTTTAAACCGAGGCCCCGTGTGCGAACGCACGCAGAACATCTTGCGTACATGTTAAATCCTGTTCCGCTTTTCGTAAGAGTAGGCCATCGTTTGCCGGTGGGAACAGATGACATTTACAAAACTGCATACACACGGGGACCGGATGTAAAAAAAAAAAAAAAAGCATATGATTGCTTATTCCATTATCCTCGATATAAAGGAATAAATAGATGAACAATAAATAAATAAATAAATAAATTAATTAATTAAAATAAAAGAAGAAGTCAGGATGAGCGGGTGGGGGGTTGGGTTGTTGGGTTGCAGGTGAGGCTAGTGGAGGGGATGTACCCGGTGTTCATGCAGGATTGGCTGAGGATCTGGCCCCCAGAGCAGCTGTTCATCATGAGATACGAGGACTATCAGGGCCATGAGCGCCAGAGGATTAGTGAACTCATCCAGTTCTTGGGGCTCCGTACGTATCTGTGTGTTCGTGTGTGTGTGGTATTTTTTGGGGGTGGGGCTCTGTACGTATCTGTGTGTTCGTGTGGTTGATGTTTTTGGGGTTCCCTACGTATCTGTGTGTTCGTGTGGTTGATGTTTTGGGGGTTCCGTACGTATCTGTGTGTTTGTGTGGTTTATGTTTTGGGGGTTCCATATGTATCTGTGTGTTCGTGTGGTTGATGTTTTGGGGGTTCCGTACGTATCTGTGTGTTCGTGTGGTTTATGTTTTGGGGGTTCCGTATGTATCTGTGTGTTCGTGTGGTTGATGTTTTGGGGGTTCCGTACGTATCTGTGTGTTTGGGTGGGATAGTTTAAGGGTTTTTTTTACTCTGTCTGTCTGTCTGTCTGTCTGTCTGTCTGTCTCTGTCTGTCTGTCTGTCTGTCTGTCTGTCTGTCTGTCTGTCTGTCTGTTCGTTTTTGGTTGTTTTCTTTTGTTTCTGGTTTTGTTGGGTTTTTTGGGTTTTTTTTAATCTATTTATATCTCTCTGCCTTTTCGACTGTCTTCTTTTACTCTTTCCTGTTTTGTTCTCGAGTTCTTTTCTCTTTTTTTTGGAGGGTGGGGGGGGGGGGGGGGGGGGGGGTCAGGAGTGTTGTTTCCCAAGTTAGGAATAACATAGCCTACATGAAATGCTCTGTATACAATAATGACATTTCCTACAAAAAAACAACTGAAAACTGAAAAATCTATCTATGTGTCTCGAAGTCTGGCGACCGTAGGGGCACCCCTGAAGACTTGACAACCAGTTTTCTCCATTCCTCTCTCTGTGTTCTGCCTTTCTCAGGGTTTTGTTGAGTTCTAGGCCTGTCCATTCGCTGATGCTGTCCTCCCAATCTCTTCCTTGGTCTGCCTCTTTTTCTTCCTCCTTGGACAGTGCCTTGCAGTATTGTATTTGCAAGTCCTTTCGATCTTGTGACCATTTAAGTTTACGCTTCTTTACGATTGATAGAAAGTTCTCGTAAGGACCAATGGTTTTGCTGGATTCTGTTATGCACGTCTTTGCTGCCGTTTATGTGGTCTCTGTAGGAGATGCCAAAAATGGAGAAACAAAATGTTCTTGTCTGTTTTTTCTTTTTATAGGCACCCTGGACCAGAAAAGCATGGACAAAATGATGGTGATGGACATCGTTAACTCTGGACAAGAGGAAAACTGGAAAAACAAATGAATCTCCTTGTCTGTTTTCCTGGTTTGCAGGCACCCTAGATAAGAAAATAACGGACAAAATTATGGTGATGGACATTCCCAAAGAGGAAAACTGGAAAAACAAAATAATCTTCTTGTCTCTTTTTCTTGTTTACAGGCACTCTTACAAGAAAAGCATAGACAAAATGATGGTGATAGACATCGTTAACTCAGGGCAAGAAGAAAACTGGAAAAAACAAATAATGTTCTTGTCTGGTTTGTGTGTGTGTAAGATTCAAGATTCAAGATTCAAAATATTTTATTGCCATTTGTCATTGTGTGTGTGTGTGTGTGTGTGTGTGTGTGTGTGTGTGTGTGTGTGTCGTGTGCGTGTGTGTGTTGTGTGTGTGTGTGTGTGTGTGTGTGTGTGTGTGTGTGTGTGTGTGAGAGTATGTGTGTGTATGTGTGTGTGTGCGCGCGCGCGCGCGTCTGTGCGTGTGTGTGTGCGTGTGTGCGTGTGTGTGTGTGTGTGTGTGTGTGTGTGTGTGTGTGTGTGGTGTGTGTGTGTGTGTGTGTGTTTATAGGTACCCTGGACCAGAAAAGCATGGACAAAATGATGGTGATGGACATTGTTAACTCGGGACAAGAAGATTACCTGAAGTATGGCCAAATGCTGCCAGAAACCAAAGAGGTCTTGGACCAGTTTTACCAGCCGTTTGTCGATCAGTTTGCCACGATTCTCAACGACGAACGGTTTTTATGGAAAGACGTGTATCAGTAGTGTTTCAGAGATTGATTAATTTATTGCGTACAGTAGTTTACTGATGGTTTCTTTCTCTTGGGGTGGGGGGTGGGGTGGGGGGGGGGGTTTGTTCCTTTCTATCTTTCTTTTGACGGTATCATTCTTGAATTCACACGCGCAGAAACGCGAAGGTCAATTTGGAATTGTTTACGTGATGTTTATTTAAGGGGGGGGGGGGGGGGGGGGTCTTTCGGATGAGACGATAAACTGAGGTCCCGTGTGTTACACATCATTATTTAGCGCATGTAAAAGAACCCACGGCAACAAAGGGTTGACCCTGGCAAAATTATGTAGAAAAAACCACACTGATAGGGAAACAAATACAGTTGCATGCAGTAAAAAGAGAAAAAAAATGGGTAGGCGCTGCACTTGTGGCGACGCACTCTCCCCGGAGAGAACAGCCCGAATTTCACGCAGAGAAATCTGCTGTGACAAAGTGGTACAAAATTCAAAATACAAATATTTTTCTTATTTTTTCTCTGGTTATTGTCATGCAAATGAAGTGAAAACTAATGTGTGTGTATGAAGTTAAGTTTTTGTATTGAAAATGTGTGCCATGTTTTTCCTTAATGATAATTGTCTGCTACTTACACCATTAATTTCAAACTGTCTCACAAAGAAAAAGGACTAAAATTGTGTATGAATTTAGCTTCGTTGATCATCATAATGTGTTTTGTTTTCCGTATGTGTTGTATCTTTAGCTTGTGTTTTACCTTTATGTTTT
>CM060349.1:28323563-28331063 GCA_030674155.1 Stramonita haemastoma
TATTATTATTATTATTATCTATTTATATTATATTACTTTTATTAATCATTATTATTTATCTCATCTCATCATATCATCATCATATCATATCATATAGTAGTATAGTAGTATAGTAGTAGTAGTGTTGTTAGTAGTAGGTAGTATAGTATATATTCTGTTTTGTTTTGTTGTGCTTTTTATTGTTGTTGTTGCTGTTGTTGTTTTCATCATCATCATCATCATCATCATTCATCATCATCATTCATCATCATCATCATCATTTGTATGTAGTATTAGTAGTATGTAGTAGTTAGTAGTTAGTAGTAGTAGTAGTAGTAGTAGTAGTAGTAGTAGTAGTAATGATAATATTATTATTGTTGTTGTTATTATTATTATCATTGTTATTATTATTGTTATCATTGTTATCATCATCATCATCATCATCATCATCTCATCATATCATCATCTCATCATCATCATCATCATCATCAACTCATCATTATTATTATTATCATTATTATTATTATTATTAGTAGTTAGTAGAGTAGTAGTAGTAGTAGTAGTAGTAGTAGTAGTTTGTAGTAGTAGTAGTAGTATCATTATTATTATTTTTCTGCTTTCTCCAGAACCGTAGCCTTGACCAACTACCAGAGGGACAAAGAACAGACATTCATCGATCTTTGGCTGCAAGATCGCCACAACCACAGCACACAATGTCCATCGAAACTAGCTGAATAAATAATACATCCTCTCTTCACTGCTCAATAATTCATCTCAACGGTTACTGTGTCGTGTGTGTAGCCTACTAGGCTAACCCATCAAAGGGAGAAACAGTGTTGGCTTCGTCTTCTGAAAAACAAAACCAAACCGTCTTCTATAATTTTATAACGAAACCAAACCTTTTTTGAGTGTGTGTGTGTGTGTGTGGCGTGTGATTTTTTTCTGAAAAAAAAAGAAGAAGAAATAATTAACTTACGTGTTTGTGAATTTTCGAAACTCCATCTTTTTTTTTTTTTTTCTTTTTTTTTAGTGACTCTTGCTTTGAAATTATCATTCACTTGATTTGTAGCAGTTTGAAAACTTAGTAGTCTATTTTGTTGTTGTTGTTTTGTTGAGGTTTCTGCTTTTGAAATAATTATTCCCATTTTGTTAATAATTGTGAAAGTTAGAGCAAATACTTTTTTTTGTTTGTTTTTTAAATCTATTGTCTGTGAAAGTTGTCCACCATCTTTGTGACGTAGCCTACGTCTGCCGGAACTATCTTATTACCATGGGTAAACCCAAACAGTTCCACATCACCTTCAACAACAATACGGCCGTTTTCTATGGCGGTCAAACTGTGGCAGGGGGTGCTAACTCTGGAGTTGGAGGAACCGATAACCACGAGAGGTAATGAGATTTGATTTGGTTTGATTGATTTATTCTTTTATATCGAGGATAATGGGATAAGCACTCTTGTGCTTTTTTACATCCAGTCCCCGTGTGCATGCAGTTTTGTAAATGTCATCTGTTCCCACCGGCTCACGATGGCCTACTCTTACGAAAAGCGGAACAGGATTTAACGTGTGCGCAAGATGTTCTGCGTGCGTTCGCACACGGGGCCTCGAGAGAGAGAGAGGAGAGAGAGGAGAAGAGAGAGAGAGAGAGAGAGAGAGAGGAGAGAGAGGAGAAGAGAGGAGAGAGGAGAGAGAGAGAGAGGAGAGAGATGAGAGAATGAATGAATGAATGAATGAATAATTTTTATTTTTCAAGGGTAACAGAGTAAGCATTTACATACTTTTTTTCATTGGGCCCTTGGGGAGAGAGAGAGAGAGGGGAAGAGAGAGAGAGAGAGAGAGAGAGAGAGAGAGAGAGAGGAGAGGAGAGAGAGGAGAGAGAGAGAGAGAGAGAGAGAGAGAGACAGACAGAACAGACAGACAGACAGACAGACAGACAGACAGACAGACAGACAGACAGACAGAGAGAGAAAGAGAGAGAGGAGAGGAGAGAGAGAGAGAGAGAGAGAGAGAGAGAGAGAGAGAGAGAGAGAGAGAGAGAGAGAGAGAGAGAGTTTTGTCACTGTAATTTGAACCCCATTGTTAAATCATCAGCATCTATAATGAAGATTTTCCTCCCCTCTGTAATTTTTTTTTTTTTTTTTTTTTGGGGGGGGGGGTACTTTGCATTGCAGGTTGTAATTATTCTCTCACAAACCACGTACATCTTCATCAATACAAAACGTTCTTTTCTCCTCCAATTTCCCTTAACAAGTGTGTTTATGTATGTATGTTACAGGCGTACGTCTCGAGTACAAAGGGGGGTCCAGAGTGCATTGGACGGAGCAGAGAAGCACCGGGCAATCCACGTACACTGTGGTCTACCATAACGAAGAACACTACTTCAATGGCAAACTGCCCTTATGGACTCAAGGTACCTTTTTATTTTATTTTATTTTATTCATTTGTTTATTGTTTTTATTTCATACCACTTTATGTCACAGCAGATTTCTCTTGCGTGAAATTCAGGGCTGCTCTCCCTTGGGGAGATTGGTATTATTTTATTTTATTTTATTTTATTTCATACCACTTTATGTCACAGCAGATTTCTCTTGCGTGAAATTGGGGCTGCTCTCCCTGGGGGATTGGTTTTATTTTATTTTATTTTATTTTATTTTATTTCATACCACTTTATGTCACAGCAGATTTCTCTGCGTGAAATTCGGGCTGCTCTCTCTCCCCGGGGAGAGAGAGCACGTCGCCACAAGTGCAGCGCCTACCCATTACTTTTTTTTTTTTCCCTCTCAGGGATGGTGTCTAAACACGACACCTGTGTGCATGCTGGGTTTTTTAATATATAATTTTGTCATCCGCTCCTACCGACACACGATAGCCTGCTCTTCCGAAAGGCGGAACGGGATTTTAACGTGTGCGCAAGATGTTCTGCGTGCGTTCGCACACGGGGCGTCGGTTTATAGTCTCATCCGAAGGACTTGGACATTCAGTTCGATTTTTCCGTCAAACTGGGAAGAAAGGGCGAGCTGGGTACGACTCCAGAAACTCGCGGTTTACATATTGGCAGGCGAACGTCTTAACCATCCTGCCACCGTCCTTCCTACCCTTACCTACCTTAACAATCTAAAGGGGACGGGATAGCTTAGTGGTCAGAACATTGCGCTCCAATTTGATGACCTGATCGAGTTCGATTCCCGTAGGAAGGAAATTTTTCCCCCTGGAGTTAACATCAGTGCTGACTCCCCTCTCCCCAAAAGTCTTTCGGATGAGACTGTAAACCGAGGCCCCTGTGTGCGAACGCACGCATGATAACATCTTGCGCACACTTAAATCCTGTTCCGCCTTTCAAAAGAGCAGGCCATCGTGTGCCGGTAGGAGCGGATGACAAAATTATTTTTTAAAAAAAAAAAAAAAACCCAGCATGCACACAGGTGTTGGTTTGGTTGTTGTTGTTTTTTTTTACACCATCCCTGAAGAAAAATCGGGAAGTTGAAGTCCCCAGGGAGGCTCGGGGCTGTAGGTATATGGCAACGTTCTGGTGGCTCCTGCGACGGTACTGGAATCATTCGTATCGGTCATTGCCCTTCCAATGGATCATTCCAGTGATGTGGAGAGGGGGGGGGGGGGGGGGTCTGCTGCATGGGTAACAGCTTGCCCTCCATACTTACTTACCCAGGCTTTGCGCTCTAAAGACTAGAGCGCAACGCCGTAGTCTTCCAAGACTGATGGGTGCCTACTACATAGGGGAGCGAGGCGTCAGAGACCTCAGCTTCTCTAGGAGCCAGCATATTGAGGGCGGTTCTCATCTCCTCTCCCTCGCTGACTTTACCTTCCCTGACCCTAAAGAGGGCAGGTACCCATTAACAGCTGGGGGAACTGTACTGAAGCCAAGGTGCACAAATTGCCACCCATATATATAATACTATAAGTTTTCATATTATATTATTTGTGTGCAGGAACGCGCGTGCGCGCGTGTTTCTGTGTGTGTGTTTCCCTTTCTTTCAAATAGTGTGCCCTTTCTTTCAAATAGGGCCAATAAATTATTCTGAAACCAACCTACTAATTACGCTTTGTGGTGTGTGTGTTTTGTGTGTGTGTGTGTGTGTGTGGTGTGTGTGTGCACGCGCGCGCGCGCGGGCGTGCTTGTGTGTGTGTGTGTGTGTGTGTGTGCACGCGGCGCGCGTGGTGTGTGTGTGTATTATTATATTTTTATTTCTGTGAAATTCTGTGTATGAACAGTATTCTATTAATGCAAATTGTGTATGTTACAGTTGATTTTGTTTTCTGAAATCCTCCATGCCCCAAGAGGGTCAAAGGCGAATGAAATCTTGAATCTTGTGTGTGTGTGTGGTGTGTGTGTGTGTGTGTGTGTGTGTGTGTGTGTGTGTGTCGTGCGTGCGTGCGTGCGTGTGCGTGCGTGTGTGTGTTCTCTGGTGTGTGTGTGTGTGTGTGTGTGTGCGACGTGCGGCGTGCACGTGTGTGTGTGTGTTCTGTTACCTCTGTGGCAGAAAAGAATGGGTCGGACGAAATGCCCAAAGGCTTCCACACCTTCCCTTTCTCTTTTACCCTTCCTGAGGGATTGCCATCCTCTTTCGAAAGTGACATAGGCAGGGTTCGCTACGTCATCAAAGGTGTCATCGACAGAAGATTCCGTTTTGACATCACCACCAAACAAGCCTTCTCCGTCATCCGAGATTTGGACTTGAACACTCATCCTGATGCCGCGGTGTGTTACTTCTCTCTGTCTGTGTGTCTTTCTGTCTGTCTGTCTCTCTGTCTCTGTCTCTGTGTCTCTCTGTCTCTGTCTCTGTCTCTTCTCTTCTGTCTCTCTGTCTCTCTCTCTCTCTTCAGTCCGTGTCTCTGTCTTCGTTTCTGTCTCTCTGTCTCTGTCTCTGTCTCTCTGTCTCTCTCTGTCTCTCTGTCCTTTCTCTGTCTCTGTCTCTCTCTCTCTCTTCTGCTCTGTCTGTCTGTCGTCTGTTCCTGTCTTCTTCTGTCTTCTGTCTGTTCTCTCTCTCTCTCTCTCTCTCTCTCTCTCTCTCTCTCTCTCTCTCTCTCTCGTCTCTCTCTGTCTGTCTGTCTGTTTTGTTTTTGTTCCCTTAGTGACCATGTTTCTGTACAAAATTATTTTAGGATTCAGAAAGGTAGGAGATTGTTGGTAACTATCATAGTGGTCTTGTTTTGTGGTTACTTCTGTGTCTGTCTATCTGTCTTTCTGTTTGTCTATGTCTGTCTGTGTGTCTGTTTTTGTTCCCCTTAGTAACCCATGTGTCTGTACATAATCATTGTAGGATTTAGAAAGGTGGGGGGTTGTTGGTAACTATGATAGTGGTCTTGTTTTGTTCTGATCACTTTCTCGGATGTTTTTTTGTGTGTCTGGTTTCCTTGCTGTAATTGGTAGTTTGTAATAGTTCATGTGATTGTGTGTGTGTGTGTGTGTGTGTGTGTGTGTGTGTGTGTGTGTGTGTGTGTGTGTGTGTGTTGGGGGGGGGGGTATTTTTCCAATTTATGTGGGGGGTTTTGTATTCTACTTTCACAATGACGATAAATTTAGGTCTGTAATACAACTTGAGTACTACATAAGTGACCTATAAAATAACTCCCTTTGTTTAGGAGTCTTCCAAACTGTTTTTTTTGAGTAAACATGTGATGGAATTCAGTAAAAATGTCGTATATGTTATTTATCTATTCTTTTGTGTCGTTGATAATTATTCATTTATTTAAATATTCATTATTTTATATCTTTTATAATGGAATAAGCACGTATGTACTTTTTTTTTTTTTTTTTTTTTTTTTACAGCCAATTCCCGTATGTATACAGTTTTGTAAATCTTGCCATCTGTTGTCACCGGCACACAATGGCCAACTCTTACGAAAAGTGGAACATGATTTAACGTGTGTCCAAGATGTTCTGCGTGCGTTCGCACACAGGACCTCGGTAATTAATTTTATAGTCTCATCCGAAGGACTATCAGGGAGAGTGGAGTCAGCACTGCAGTTAATGTACAATATATATGTGTGTGTGTGTGTGTGTGTGTGTGTGTGTGTGTGTGTGTGTGTGTGTGTGTGTGTTGTGTGGTGTGTGTGTGTGTGTGTGTGTGTGTGTGTGTGTGTGTGTGTGTGTGTGTGTGTGTTTTACGTTTTTTTTTCAGACGGAAGTAGTGGATAGAAAGCATAAATTTCTCTGCTGCCTTTGCTGCAAATCAGGGCCCATCACTGCGTCTGTGCGTTTACCCCGGAAAGGATATGTGCCAGGGGAAGCCATTCCTGTTGACTCGGAAATTGAAAATTTGTCTTCGAGAAAAATGGCGAAGACTACTGTTAGAATTATTCAAGTAAGTTACAAAACTTTTTTGTTTTGTTTTTAAAAATAGATACAGGGGTAAAATCATGTTTTGAGTGTGTTTATTTTTTTAAATCCTGAAAATATCTTTCGCTGATCAAACAGAATTTTAAGTGCAAACCAGCTTTGGTACTTCGACAATGAAGTTAGATCTACGGTACTAGCTAAGTCTAAAACTTTAAGTTTTGCAAGATAATGAGTTAGATCTAAAGTCTAGATTTTGAGATACATCTGTGATGTTGTCTTCTCATCGTTTTCTCAATCTGCCTCTTCGTCTCCCACCTTGCACTGTTCCCTGTAGGACATGCAGTCTTGGCCAGTTCAGATGTTAGGTGACGAGCCCATACCGTTCAAATGTTTGAGCTGAGATATTAGAGAATCCTTGACGGTGTCGTCGTCGTCGTCGTCGTCGTCGTTGTTGTTGTCTCTTTTGTGTTTGTTTTTGCTTTGGATTTTTTAAGTTATTTTTCAAGTAATCCTGAGTCTTCAATCCAATCCAGTCTTGTTGTTATTTTTCAAGTCATCACGAGTCTTCAATCCAATCCAGTCTTGTTTGTTTTATTTATAGCCCCGCCGACCACAGAACCCATAATCATAAGAGCCGTTGAACAATAGCAACAACAGCAACAAGAACATCACCAACAACAAACAGCATTCTTACTTTATATTTTTTATTGTTTTTTTTTATTATTATTACTTTAATTCTTTTTTTTTTCATTGAGGATAATGGAATAAGCACTTATGTGCTATTTATTTTACATCCAGTTTCTGTGTGTATAAGTTTAAAAAAAAAAAAAAGTAAAGGTTTCCCATAAACGAAGTGGTCGTAGGGGAGCGAGGCGTCAGAGACCTCAGCTTCTCTAAAGGGCCAGCATGTTGAAGGTGGTGCCCATCTCCTCTCCCTCGCTGCTTTACTTTCCCTGACTCTAAAGAGTGCAGGTACCCATTTACAGCTGGGTGGATTGGAGGAACTGTACTGAAGCCAAGGCGCGCAAACGGTCACCCATCCAACTGGTAACCACGCTCGATGCTGCTTGACTTGTAGAAAGCGAGCGCTCTGACCACTGAGCTATCCCGTCCACAAGTAATCTTGTCATCTAGTCTTTTGGATGAGATGAGGTCCATTACATAGCGCACGTTAAAGAACCAACGGCAACAAGAAGGTTGTCTCTGGCAAAATTCTGCAGAAAA
>CM060349.1:28347972-28362972 GCA_030674155.1 Stramonita haemastoma
CCCAAAACAGGGCACGCACATAAATGTATTCATGTGCATGCACACACATGATGTATACATGTAGTTATGCGCACACACACACACACACACACACACACACACACACACACACACCAAAAGAAGAAAATAAAGTTGTCTAATTTTTGCCTTCTTGGTCCATTCTTCTGCCTTCTCTCTGAAACATTTAAAAGAGAACAATTCTCTCCCATGCCGAAGTCGGACAGAAACAAAGCTATGGCATCTGGCAGTGACTTTGGCAGTGATCTTGACAAGTGTGCAAGACACTGAAAACATTTTCATGTTATTTTGTGACACTTGACAATTTCACAGTGTAGCTTTAAAACTGATCTTAATATTATACCATTATTTGTTAAACCACATTATATCATTATTTGTTGAACCAAAAGTAATATTCAACACTTCTTTTTGTCAGTGTGTGTGTAACAAAACTAAACCTTGAAAATAAATAAGCATGATAAAAATATAAAAAAATCCCACCTCCTCTCCCTTATAGTACACACAAAACCCTGAAACAAAACAACACATTACAGAATACGGTTGTAACATTACACAGTCATCATATAATTTTATGACTTTTAAGTATTATTTCAGAACTTCATGTACCCTAGCTCACTGTGACGGCCTTATCTGAACATGATACCATGACAGATAAAAACAATACTGATGATAACTACTTAATAAATTATACTGAAACCACCCACTGACTGATTGAAAACCAACTCATCAGATTGTCTTACAAATGCAAAGAGCAATCTCGTTTAGCCTAAACCAATACAAAAAATATAATGAGAATCAGGAAGAAAGAGTGTAAGACTTTCAACTGAAAAGTCTAGAAATAAAATGGACTATGTATACATGTACATACCTGGCATGGGCTGGATTATAATTATGCACCTGATGTGGGCTGGATTATGTGATCGTTATCAACTATGGCATCCCACAAGCTGGAATGCAGAGCTCTACCTGAATGGAGTGCAAAAAACGGTTGCATTATATGCAAATCTTATCCGAAGAACTTTTGGGGGGAGTGAAGTCAGTGCTGAAGTTAACTCCAGGGTGAAATCCCCTAAAAACAAAAGGGTGCCTCCATGGTGGCTTGACCCCGGGTCATCAGATTATGGGCACAAAGTTCAAACCAACAAAGACAATCACAATCAATCATACTACCCTTGGCTTACAAGGCAGATACTACAAACCAACATATCAATCATACTAGTATCTTTCTTACACACACGCTACAAGCCAATATCACAATCATAACACCCTTCCCACACACAAACGCTACAAGCCAATATCACAATCATAACACCCTTCCCACACACAAACGCTACAAGCCAATATCACAATCATACACCCTTCCAACACAAAGCTACAAGCCAATATCACAATCATAACACCCTTCCCACACACAAATGCTACAAGCCAATATCACAATCATAACACCCTTCCCACACACAAACTACAAGCCAACATCACAATCATAACACCCTTCCCACACACACACACTACGAACCAACATCACAATCATACCACCCTTCCCACACACACACTACAGGCCAACGACCCAATCATACCACCCTTACAAGACAGATGCTACTAACCAACAAAAACAATCAAAATCAATCATAGTACTACCTTTGCTTACAAGGCAGATACTCCAAAACCATCAATCATACATATCTTCTTAATGACCAACACACAATCACCCACTTCCCACACACTACAACTAGTACTGTAACCCACCTTCACAATCACAATCATTCACCACCATAAAAAATCCCACATCATCACCACCCTACCTCTCTCCTGCCGCGAATCCCCTACACCCTGATCCCTCCCCCTACACAAATCCCTCACCTTCACCTTCACCTTCCCAGCAGTCTCGCTGTGGTACGACCGACTATGTTTGGCCAGCAACGACGGCCGGTCAAACGATCGCCCACAATCCTCTTCCGGACAGGGAAAGGGGTGGGTCCCTGCGTGAGACCTCAGGTGATACCGTAGATGCTTGTTCTGGGTATACGCCTTGGAGCAACCAGCCTCGGACACCGGTACGGCTTTTCCCCTGTGTGAGTTCGCATGTGGTAGCTGAGCTGAATGTTCTGGGTGAAAGACCGCCCGCACCCGGTTTAGGGCAGCGGAACGGTTTCTGACCGGTGTGGACCACTTTGTGGTCTTTTAAATGGTCCGGGCGGGCGAACGATTTTCCGCATCCGGGCTCCGCACAGCGGAAAGGTCGCTCGCCCGTGTGGATCCTCTCGTGCATGACCAGAGCCGCTTTCTTGAAGAACGCTTTCTCGCAGTCAGGGTCCGAACACCGGAACGGCTTTTCCCCGGCGTGCCTCATCAAATGCTCGCGAAGAACCGACGGCCGGCTGAAAGCTCGGTCGCAGCCGGCTTCCGGGCAGAGGTACGGCTTCTTCTCTGGCTTTGCGGGCGGCTTCCTCCTCCTCCTCCACACGGGCTTGACCCCCAAGTGCGTGAGTTGGTGTTTCCGGAAGTTGGACCGGTCGCGGAAGCGTCTCCCGCACTCAGCCTCCTGACACAGAAACGGCTTGGCCCCGGTGTGGATTTTCCCGTGCTCTTTCAGCACGAAAGGGTGGGCGAAAAGACTTACCGCACGACGGTTCAGGACACAGGTAGGGCCGGTCCCCGGTGTGAAGCAAAGCGTGGATCTTCAAGTCCTCGCCTCGCTTGTACGATTTCCCGCAACCGGCCTCCGGGCAGCAGTAGCGTCTCTGCCCGTCCCGCATGCCCACGAACGCTTCCAGGTCGGCCCGACCTCCTTTGTTCCGGTTGAACACCGCTCTGGCACCATTTTCCGCGATGTAGGCGGCGAAGGAATCCGAGTCCGAGTCTGAATCCGAGTCGGACAGGGGCTCGGCTTTGATGACGCACCACGGCTCTTGGTCAGCCCCCCATCCTTGAAGCACCAGGGGGCTGACCCTGACCGAGGCAGGGTCAGAATGCAAGGTGTCGGGGTCAGCAGGAGGAGGAGAGGTCGAGGCTGAGGCAGGGTCACAGAGCAAGGTGTTGGGGTCAGCAGGAGGAGAGGTCAAAGATTTGACCCGAGACTCCCTGAGAAGGGCGGGGAAGCTGTCGAGGTCAGCGGGAGGAGGAGAGGTCAAGGCTGAGGCAGGGTCGCAGTGCGAGCTGTCGGGGTCAGCGGGAGGAGGAGAGGTCAAGGCTGAGGCAGGGTCACAGTGCAAGCTGTCGGGGTCAGCAGAAGCAGAGGTCAAGGATTTGACCGAGATTCCCCGAGGAGTGCGGGCATGGGTCCATCTCTGAGACACGCGGAGGTCAGCACAGCACTGGTGTAGAGGTCAGTCCTGCAAGGGAGAGTAGCGACAGCGGTGTTGTTGTTGTTGTTGTTCATCCCCCTTGCTTCCCTGCCCATGTCTGGCACGGAGGGAGTCTTCAGGCACAGTGGTGTTCCGGTGGAGTCTCCTTCATCATCGCTCCTGCTTTCTTCTTTCCAGTCTTCAAGGTCTCTGCCTGCAAATATAGTAGTAACAGTATGTTCTTTGGCAATCAGAAAAATAACTCACATGAATGAATGGACGATGCGATTTGTTTTTTAAAAAAAAAACTGTTGCTTGATTTGAAGCTCTAAAGTTGTGACTGGTGGTAGAAAAAAAAGAAAATGTGACAAATTTGACACATTCAATATCATTTTGCTAAAAAATTCTTGATACTGTCAGTTATTAATTGAATATTTGATTATTTCATTATTTGTATCATGCACTCAGTTATGTGCTCCTCCACCCCCCCTAAATACCCATGCACACACACACACACACACACACACACACACACACACACACCACACACACACAACACACACACATACACACACACACACACACACACACACACACACACACACACACACACATACACACACACACACACACACACACACACACACACACACACACACACACACACACACACACGTATGCATTGTAATATAATTTCAGAGGATGATTCACAAAGTCTGAAAGTGTTTACAGTCTGACAACAGTTAAATAAAAGGATAACTGGGAAAGGGCTGTGTGTGTGTTGTTTTAAAAGCAGTTTTCCATGATAACAAATTGAAATGAAATGAAATCATTTTCAATAACTGAGTAACCCCAAGCACTTTCCATTTGATTTGTTGGGAAAAAAAAGGTTATCATATAAACAAAGTTTGTGTACTGTATCTTCTCTGGAGTAGGATGGAAACATAATAATTGATATTTCACTGCCTCATCTCATCTCTGCTTCATCATAACCTTCCTATCTTTCTTAAAATTTTTAGTAAAATAACAAACAGTTGAGGACAACTTTCCCTGATTTCTACAGTGGAAAACCTAAGTCACATTACAAATTAAACCAAACCAAATCAGCCCAACCCAACTTAACCTAACACTAACCAAAACCATACGAAACCTGATCAACCCCACCCAATCCAACTCGACCCATACCAAATAAAACTAAATCACCCCAAATCAATCCAACCCAGCCCCATCCAAGTCAACTCAACCCAAATCAAATCAACCCAACACTATCCAACTCAACAGCCAACTTCATCCAAACCAAACCTTGGAATCAACCCAACCTTACTCAATGGCCAACCTAACTCAAACCAAACCAGACAATACCAAATCAATCCAGCTCAACAGCCAACAACACCCAAATGAAATCAAATCAGATCAACCCAACCCAATCTGACCCAAACCAACCCAAAGCAACCCAACCCAAACAAATCAACTCAACCTAACCCAAACAAATCAACTCAACCCAACCCAAACAAATCAACTCAACCTAACCCAACCCAACAGCCAATCTAACCTAGAATCCAAACCTAATCAACCCAATTCTACTTAACTCAACCTAACCAAAAAACCCAAAATCAACCCCAACCCAACTTTTAATTAATTAATTAATACATGGAATTTGTATAGCGCTATCTCTTGTAAAGACAAATCAAAGCGCTTGCATTTGACCTACAGAGCCACAGATCATGCTGCCACCAGGCGCAAAGATCCCCAACTCCAACTCCCCGATTTTTCTTCAGGGATGGTGTCTAAACACGACACCTGTGTGCATGCTGGTTTGTTATAATTTTGTCATCCGCTCCTACCGGCACACGATGGCCTACTCTTCCGAAAGGTGGAACGGGGTTTTAACGTGCGCGCAAGATGTTCTGCGTGCATTCGCACACGGGGCCTCGGTTTCGAGTCTCATCCGAATGACTTAACCCAAACCAAATGAAATCAAATGAACCCAACCAAATCCAACTCAACCCCAAGGCCAACCTAACCAAATCCGAAAATCCAAACCAAATCAACCCAAACCAAATCCAACTCAACCTAACCAAAACCAAACCAAATCAACCCAAACAAACCCAAACCCAAATCAATCCAACCTAACCCAACCCAAACCCAAACCAAGCAAGCAACTTACAGTTAAATTCAGTGGCCGGCTCCTCAGCAATGTCCAGTTCCAGTTCCACTTTCAGACCAGCCACCACCTCAGGGTCATACTGATGATACTCACAGTCACCACCGGAGCTGTCCCCACCAGGCAATGCATCACAACCCTGGCGCTCTGCTGATGGAACGTATGCCCGCCATTCTTTTTCACCATACCCAGGATCTACCACTTCTTTCTTGATGGTGATTCTCAGCAGGTTTTTCTTCGGTGAGTGGTTTTTTAGGGTGAAGGTCTAGTTCTGGTCTCGAGTCTTTGTTTGCTACCATTTTTTTTCTTTTTTTTTGATGTTGTTCGATGATGGTGGTGTAGTCCATTATTTGTAGCGTTGGTGCTGGTTTCACTTTGACTGAGACTACTGAGAGATTTCAGTGATTGATGGTGGTTTGAGTTTGTTGTGGCAGTTTTACTTGACCATGGTCTGCAGTTGCTGGTGTGTTCTGTTTGAAAAAAACAGAAAAAAAAGTATGGACTAAATCAGTAAATGAATGGTTTGAGTTCATGGAAAAAAGAAAGGCTTTGTGATTAAAAAAAAGAAGTGTGTGTGTGTGTGTGTGTGTGTGTGTGTGTGTGTGTGTGTGTGTGTGTGTGTGTGTGTATCATTGTATGTGTGTGTGTGTGTGTGTCACTGTGTGTGTTTATGTGAGTGGGTGGGTGGGTGGGTGAGTGCTGTGTGTGTGTGTGTGTGTGTGTGTGTGTGTGTGTGAGTGGATGGGTGGGTGAGTGCTGTGTGTGTGTGTACATGTGTGTGTGTGTGTGTGTGTGTGTGTGTGTGTGTGTGTGTGTGTGTGTGTGTGTGTGTGTGTTTAAAATGTGCACACGATAATCATGAAACCAAACACAATATATGGTACCTTAGTTTATACTGTCCTCGAAAAAGAAATTGAAGGGGTCGGGGAAGGGTGGAAGGAACAGAATATAAACTGATGCATTGTATTTATAAATTAGGCCTACTTAATTCAGTTTAGAAATTACTTTAATTTTGTGTGTCAATTGATTTTGTTTAGTTTCTTATCCTTTCCTTTTGCTTGCAATATATCTTGTCTGAAATGGTCTTGTCTCTAGTTTGTGTGTGAACTGAAAGCAAAATTTTTTTAGAAGCCTGGTGTTATCAGTACAACAACAAATATTGTTATGCTTTCTTCAAGCGATTACATACATACATACTGAAATGCCAATAGATAAATAACGGAAAAACCATCCTGTCGCTTTGTTGAATTTCAGCTCACGAATTGTGCAATGCCAAATAAACTTACTCGAGAAAATTGTACAGCCTCCTCGTCCACCTGCTACTTCTGTCGACAGCCATGTTGATGTTGAACACGATAGACAACTCTGGACGCAATATGGGCTCTTTTCGTCTTTTCGGCGAAGATTGCGCTTGCTCACCTTTGACCTCTCGCTGTTGGTACAAGCGTACCGATCGCTAGGCAACAGTTTCGTTACAAGTAACTGTTGCTTGATGCTGACGTCCCATTAATTGCGTTTTTGTAAGCGCTAGGCCTAAAGGCTAAATTGCGATCTGGAAGCCATACACTTGAAATTAAGTCCTTCAGATGAGACAAGAAACCGAGGCCCCGTGTGTGAACCCACGCAGAACCTCTTGCGCACCCGTTAAATCCTGTTCCGCTTTTCGAAAGAGTAGGCAATTGGGTGCTGGTGGAAACAGATGTCAAAATTTACAAAACTGCATACACACGGGGACTGGGTGTAACAAAAGCACGTGAGTGCTTATTCCATTATGCTCGATATAACAGAATAGATTGATAAATAAATCAACATTTAATATAAATTTATCAGTTTTATTCAGAGGTAGATGTGTATTGCTGCCGTTTGTTTGAATGGGAGAGGAACATGTTCGACTTTAAACCTAATGTTTACAAATAGATGCTAAGCCTTCACAATACTACACAAAACCACCAGCAAAGAATGAATGCAAGTTGCAAAAGGAAATAAAATGAAATGCAATGGGATGTGTTTTAGGGTAGGCCTATTACATCTGTCAAGTGAAATACACACACACACACACACACAACACACACACACACAGTGCAATAAAAGTACTACACTATATGTTAAAGACCCCCCCAAAAAAAAAAAAAAGAAAAAAACAATTACTGTGAAAGGAAGGTGTGCATGTGTTATAAGTATGAAACATATCAAAAGTAAATGAAATCTCTAAAGAGTGCTTTTTTACCAAATTTTTGATGCACAGGTACAGCAAATTTCGTATGGTTCTGAGATGTGAGAATTTCATAGGTAAAGGTGAAGGTAAAGGTGTCTGATTTTGATTTGATTTAATTTTTTTTATTTATTCTTTTATATCAAGGATAATGGAATAAGCACTCTTGTGCTTTTTTTACATCCAGTCCCCGTGTGTATGCAGTTTTGTAAATGTCATCTGTTCCCACCGGCACACGACGGCCTACTCTTACGAAAAGCAGAACAGGATTTAATGTGTGCGCAAGATGTTCGAGTGTATTTGCACACGGGGCCTCGGTTAAGTCTCATCTAAAGGACTTGTCTCAAAACCTATGTGGTCGTAGGGGCGCAAGGCTTCAGAGACCTCACTTCTCTAGGGGCCAGCATGTTGAGGGCTGCGCCCATCTCCTCTCCTCTCGCTGCTTTACCTTCCCTGACCCTAAAGAGGGCAGGTACCCATTTACAGCTGGGTGAACTGGAGGACTGTACTGAAGCCAAGGTGTGCAAATGGTCACCCATCCGACCAGTTACCACGCTCAATGCTGTTTAACCTTAGCATGGGGAAAGCGAGTGCTCTGACCATCGAGTTATCCTGTCAATTCTCTGTGTGTGTGCACGAGTGTGTGTGTGTGTGTGTGTGTGTGTGTGTGTGTGTGCGTGTGTGTGTGTGTGTGTGTGTGTGTGTGTGTGTGTAAATACATACACATACATACATATATACATATTATACATATATATATATATATATATATATATATATATAATATATATATATATTACTATAATATCCCGAAGAACTATAATTATAGTTCCCGAAATTTTTCTAATGCAGAGAAATCCCTGCCATGGACTTGGAAAGTTATGTAAAATGTTTAAAAAAACAACAACAAACAAACTTTTAAAAAATGTAAGGTCTGTGGTTAAATTCCTGTCTGTACCTGAAACTTTTAACCCCCTATGAACCACTGGAATGTGAGGACCTTTGAGTGCATGGCTGTTACTGGATACGTTATGACTCTAGTCTTAACTCTAGATAAGGACCGAAATCCGATAAACACATCAGGTTCCACGATGTGCAAACAATTTTACACACTAACCACCACACATAAAAAGACCCACACAACAAACCAGTTGTCCTGGAAAAATTCTGTAACCCCCAAAAAAAACAACAACAAAAAAACACCACTCTGATAGGAAAACAAATATACATACAGACAGGAAAATATATAGAATAATGGGTGAGGCTGATCTTGTGGCAGTACACTCTCCAGGGGAAGGTACTCCAAATTTTGCATAGAAAAATCAGTCAGGACATAGAATGGTATACAAAAAGAAATCTCATTCTTCAAACTGTGCGATGTTAAAACAAATAAAATAAAAATAAACAGCAACACCAATGCTGGTTTTTCAAAGTCATATTTTATTTTCTAGCTACAGGTAACACAATATTTGAGTGAAAGGAAATTTGAGGAAGACTCGTAGAGAGATGCAATCAAAATTTTGTCATATTGCTCACTAATGAAACAGTGTACAAATTTAATGGGTATTTGTCTTATCATCTAATATGTTTTAACGATTTGGCTTATGTATCAAAATGTGTGCGCATGTGTGCGAATGTTTTTAATATTGTGTGTATGTGTGCGTGTATGTGTGTGCGGGCCATGTGTGAGTGTGTGGATGCGTGGGCATACTGGTGCGCACACAAACGTTTCTGATATTACGTGGGTGAGTTTACAACTGGCTGAGGTATTGCTGACTTGTGGGTGCTTTTTACACTGTGATGGGTGCGTGCTGATGTTCAGAACCTGTGTTGTGCTATACTGATTTTATTTTTTACGTGGTTTTTGTTCTTAATTATGGCTTGAAACCCACTGGAATTTCTTTGTTTTAGAAATAATATAAGAATTTTGAATTTGAATTTAAATTTGAATTAATGTCAAGACCAGCATACTAGCTTGTTGAAAAATAGCAAAACAAACAAACAAAAAAACACCACACAACAAAACACAATGCTGCCTTGACTGTAGACCTTTAAAAGCAGAAATTGCTGTACATTGCAAACAAGTCATCCCAACAACTTTAAAGCAACAGGTATAAAATTGATCAGCAAAAAGTTGGTTCAAAATGTTTTACATCATGCCTGTGTAACAATGTTCACTGCTGGTGGTTCTTAAGTAACATGCACTGAAAATCTGACAACAGTTCTAAATTTCTCTTTGTAGAATGATCAACAATAAACCTTTAAAAAAAAGCACTTTTCTGGTATATTTCTGAAAATATAAGATATATATATATAATATATATATACATACATATACAGAGACACACTGAGATGGAGACCCGTTGGTTTGTGTGTGTGTGTGTGTGTGTGTGTGTGTGTGTGTGTGTGTGTGTGTGTGTGTGTGTGTGAGTGTGTGTGTTAGTTATATATTCTTTCATATCGGAGATAATGGAATAAGCACTTGCGTGCTATTTTATATCCAGTCCTTGTGTGTATGTGGTTTTGTAAATTTTATCATCAATTTTGTTTCCACCGGCACACAATGGCCTACTCTTCTCAAAAGTGGAACAGGTTATAATGTGTGCGCAAGATGTTCTGCATGCATTTGCACATGGGATCTTGGGTTTATAGTCTCATCTGAAGGACTTTTGGGAATGGAGTGGAGAGAGAGAGTGTGTGTGTGTGTGTGTGTGTGTGCGAGCGTGCGTGCGTGTGAGCGTGCGTGCGTGCGTGCGTGCGTGTGTGTGAGAAATGTGTGATGTACATGAGTTCTTAGTTGATAGTCTCATCCAAAAGACTTGCACTCGGACCACCACTTCTCCAGTGAACAGTGGTTCTATGAGGCCATAGATGAGACCTAAAAAACCTGAGGCATGAAGAAATGTGAACAACAATTCAGTATTAATGTTTCCCACAGGCAACATACAGATACTTAACAATACTATGCATAGTAGAAACAAGACACAAGTATTACAACCCCCCAAAAAAACACAACAAAAACCCCCACAAACGAACAAAACAGTTTTTCATTTACAACAACAGAAATATAAACAGCAGTTTATCACAGTTTTTAAAACAGCTCAAAACATAGAACCAATGATTATTATATATAAGAAAAGTGTATTAGCTTTCACATGTTTTGCTAAAAATGTTACAAAAAATTGTCAACAAATTATCAAGAATAATTCATTATAAGCAGTTAGATACAATTTCATCAATATGCATTCTATGTTAAAGTTAAGAATAATTACATATATATCAAAATCAATCCAAAAATTTAGAAGCAGTATCAGATTATGTCAGTTTCACAATGTGGAAAAAAATGAATGACAAAATATTATTGCAAAATTCAACACCAACAACAACAACAAAATTATATCCAAAATCTTTACAAAAAACACATTGCAAAAGAAACATAACAAAATCTGGAGAGCTTTGATTTCAATCGGTAAAAACCCTTTAACAACACACACACACACACACACACACACACACACACACACACACACACACACACACACACACACACAACCATTATACTCAATATAAAAGAATAAATAAATAACTAAAATGAACACACATGCATGCATGCAACCCCCCCCCCCCCCCCCCCCCCCCCCCCCCCCCCCCCACAACACACACTCACACTATCCTCGATATAAAAGAATAAATAAAAAATAAAAAACATGAATGCAACCCCCCCCCACACACACACACACACACACACACACACACACACACACACACACACAAAAACCTACCCAATTTTATATTGAGACCATTAAATATTTTTCCATGAAGAAAAAAGAAAAAGGGGGAAAAGGGGGGGGGGGGGGGGAAGAATCAAGAAAATGACTTTACCATTACCTTTAACAGAAATCTTAACTCCTATGCTCTGATATCAGTCTCTTAAAAAGCATTCATCAGCAATGATGATTTCCTTAACCCTTCCGCTGCTTTCATATTTTGCTCAGGCACATGCTGGACGAAACAGAGAGAGAGCGTTGAATCATGACAAACAGCGATCGTCAACTGAGCATTGCTAGGTGGCGGTTTCTATGACAAACGCTGTTCGTCAACAGCGCAGTAATGAGGTCAATTAAATATGTATCACATTTTTTAAACCAAAGTCAAACTAATTAGTTAGTAAGTACCCCCCCCCCCCTCCTACCTCCAAAACGACAACAAAAACCACATCAAGTTTATCTGTTTTCCTTTGCTTGCTATCTGTATAAAATTCCATGAGTATCTAATGGTTAGATCTATTTTCCCTTTTATCGTCCATTCATTAGTCCAAACACACACACTGACGGTAACTTCTCATTTCTTTTCCCCCTCCACATTACCTGTTTAATATCACTTTATAGTGGACAGATGTTGCACGCACACACACACACACACACACACACACACACACACACACACACACATACATTGCAACCCCCACCCCCCCCCCCACACACCATATACCATAATAAAAAATATCACATGGTGTATAACAGATGCCTATTTTTCTTTTTCATTCTTTATCCAACACTTTGGACACTATAGTAGACAGATGTTGCCACACACACACACACACACACACACACACACACACACACACACACACACACACACACACACATTGCAACCCCCCCCCCCCCACACACACACACACACACATATACCATAATAAAAAATATCACATGGTGTATAACAGATGCCTATTTTTCTTTTTCATTCTTTATCCAACACTTTGGTGCAGACCAAGGAAGAGATGGGAGGACATCAACAAACGAACAGGCCTAGAACTTAACAAAACAGAGAAAGGCAGAACAGAGAGAGGAATAGAGGGAACTGGTTGTCAAGTCTTTGTGGGTACCCCCATGGTCGCCAGACTATGGGACAGATAGACAGATAGATAGATCCAACACCAACCAAAATTGTTAAAATCATAATTTCTTTTGTTCACTTCCAAATAACCTTTACCCTAAGGGTAACCCACTATAGGGTAACCAACCATCCACTAACCCTTCTCTCCATAGCATCCACTACTGGGTTATTAAAAGTTAAGTTAAAGTCTGTCCCGAGCCTAAGGCTCATCAGGCCGGTGCTCATCCCGGTTTCTGTGGCGTTAAGCGACTGAGAGTCATAGACTCCCCCCTGGATAGGACGCCAGTCTGTCCCAGGGTTAACCCCCAACACAAGGTTGGTACCCCCTTTTGCACCTGGGTGGGGTGAGAAAATAGCCGTAAAGTGCCTTTTCCAAGGGCACAACGTCCTAGCCGAAAGCTGGGATCGAACCCGCAACCTTTAGATTACGAGTCCAACGCCCTAACCACTAGACTACTGCGGCATCTACTACTGGGTTATGGTAGCATTCAAATACTACAATGCGCATGTACTAGGAAAGAAGAGTTCTGGCTATGGTAGCATTCAAATATATACAATGCACATATACTGGGAAAGAGGAGTTCTCTCCTTTGACGTAGGGATAGTGATAACCTAATTGTGACGCTCCACCACATAATGAGTCAGATTGCACAAGAGGTCAGTTCTCAGTTATTGTCATGTTATTAATCTGCAATAAAATGGCTATGCAATACAAAAAAACAAAACCAGATTGAAAATCGGACAATTCGATGAAAAGCTATTACAAGATACAAGTTGAAATGATAGATTGCAGGAAATGACAAAATGAGAAACTGACAAGTTTAGCTTCATAATAGGTGGTCAGAATGAGGGCTACAGGATTTTCAAAACATGTTTAAAGGCAAAATATACAAAATGATGACTTGATATTTCATTACAAAGTAGAAAAAGGGCTATAATTTTAAAACCAATCAATGGCTATAGTTTTAAAATCAATAAAAAAAATCTCAAAATCGACAACCTGACCACAACCTGCCTTAAATAGCTCCTAGCAGAAAAGTGAGTTAGATCCTAAGCGACTCATTTCATGGTGAAGCATCACAATTCTTATTCTTTCCAACAACTTGACTTCAAACTATTGTCTCTTTAATGCCGCTTCTCTCCTCATTGTTTCTCAGTTCCGAAGCTCAAGAGAAGATGTCCCCTCTCACAGACAGAATCCAGTCGTTGAGAAAACGAAAGTTTGGTCGTTCGGGAAGCCGGGTGTCTCGATTGGCCAGTTGTCTCCTCATGTCCTCGTACTCATTCGTAGCTTTCTTCAGAATGCTCTCCCTTGACAGGTCTCCCTGCGGAATAGAGGTGGGTGGTAAGTAAAATTTTGTTTGTTAAGTTTGGGAAAAAATAAAATGGTGAAGTTTAGTTGTTTGTTTGTTTGGGGGGGGGGGGGGGGTTTAAAACATGTATTTTTATAGGTAGACTTGAATGGATATATATGTGTACATACAAAATGCATACAAACAGACATGAATGATTGTATATCTAATACATGCCAAAACACACACACACACATATGGTAAGCATGCGTGCACACACACACACACACCACACACACACACACACACACACACCCCACACACACACACCACACCACACCACACCACCACCACACCACACACAGACACACACACACACACACACACACGCACCACGACGCGCACACACACACACACACACACACACACACACACACACACACACACAACACACACCACAACCAAGACACCACCCCACTAAAAAAAAAACCTGAGCTAACAAGCTCCCCATACCCTCCTAAAAAAAAACCCATACCCCCCCTTTAAAATACCCAAACAAAAACAGAGAAGCAACTCCTATCTCCTTTCCTCCTGAAAAAAAAAAGCACCACAAACCATAATCCTATACCCACCCCAACCCCCAAGGAAAAACCCCAAACAAACAAAACAAACAAGCAAACAACCCCCTATCACCCTTTTCTTCTAAAAGACCCGAAAACAGAGCATACCCCCCCAAAAAAACAACACAAAACAACAACAAAAAAACAACAACCAAACAAACAAACAAAACAACCCCCCCCCCCCCCCTAAAAAAAACAAAAACAACCCAACAACAACAAAAAACAAACAAAACAAAAAACTGAACAAACCACAAACAAACAAGAAAACAATCTCCCCCCCTCCCTCCAAAAATGAATAAAAGAAAAGAGAATTTTCTTTTTTAAATCACCATCATTACCCTCACCACCAAACAGCATACCTCTAAAGGCTTGGTACGAACGTCCATGATGAAATCTCGGACAGGGCCTGTAACTCTCACAGGGGGCGCTTTTCCAGCCATCATGTGACGTACGCTGTCCATTTTGTGAAAGACCTGAGACACACACATGGACACGCACACATGCACACATGCAC
>CM060349.1:28367972-28395472 GCA_030674155.1 Stramonita haemastoma
CCTGAAGTCAGTATGTGGCTATACCTAAATGATCGCTGGGAGGGGGGGAACAAAGGTAAAATGAAGGTGACATTGGATTTATTCATCCCTGAAGTGAGAGTGCGGCTACCTAAATGATCGCAGGGGGTGGGTGGGTGGGTGGGGTGGAATGGTTGGATGTATGTGCAAAATTCTCAGCATTGGTGGATCTTGGAGGTATAGCTGAGAAATGGGGGAAAAAAACAAAACAAAAAAACTCACACACACTATGCATGTACACATACATGCAAGCACGCACACACACACGCATGCACGCATGCGTGCACACACACGCGCGCATGCCACACACACACACACACACACACCACACACACACACACACACACACACACACAAACACACACACACAAACACACCCCCCCCACACCCCCCCCCCCACACACATACACATTCATTTCCACACTCCCATCCTACCAAATCTTCCACACACATACAACACATTACCTCGGTCTTTTCCCGGAAGATCACCACATAGTCCACATCACTCTCAGGGGTAGACAACCCATACATGTAGCTTCCCGCCCGGGCCACCAGGAGGAGCTGTTCCGGGGCCAAGCGGCACACGGGTCCCCCAATCTCCTCCATCAGCTGCGAGAGTCTGGAGTTCGAATCTTCCGGCCCTGAGACAGAGACAGAGGCAGTTGTCAGTTTTTCAATTCAAAATTTTATTTCAAGAAAAACCCCCAAGGGGTACATGAAATCTGACAAAACCAATGCTTGCAGATATGGGCGTGTGAAAAATACTCACAACAAAAATCCTAACACAATGGATGGCACAAAAAAGAAAAAAGAAAGAGTATTCACAATACAGTAGAGGAACAAAAAAAAACCACAAAAAAAAACAAAACCAGCATGATGTTTAGATGACTCGACAATTAATGATGATTAAGAAAAAACAACAACAACAAACTCTTCTCTAATGATTTGGAAAAAAACCCAACTCTTCACTGATGATGAAGAAAAAAAAAACCCGACAAACTCTTCACTGACGATTAAGAAAGAAAAACCCAACAAACTATACTGGTGATTTGGAAAGAAAACCCAACAAAGTATACTGAAGATTTGGAAAGAAAACCCAACAAACTATACTGATGATTAAGAAAAAAACCAACAACAAACGCTTCACTGATGATTAAGAAAAAAAAAACCAACGAACTCTTCTCTGATAATTAAGAAAAAAACCCCAGCAAACTCTTCTCTGATGATTAAGAAAAAAAACCCCAAACAAACTCTTCACTGATGATTAAGAAAAAAAAAAACCCAACAAACTCTTCACTGATGATTAAGAAAAAAAACAAAAAACAAACTCTTCACTGATGATTAAGAAAAAAAAAAACCAAACAAACTCTTCACTGATGATTAAGAAAAAAAAAACCCAACAAACTCTTCACTGATGATTAAGAAAAAAAAACAACCGACAAACTCTTCACTGATGATTAAGAAAAAAAAACAACCAACAAACTCTTCACTGATGATTAAGAAAAAAAACAACAAAAAAAACTCTTCACTGATGATTAAGAAAAAAAAAAACCAAACAAACTCTTCACTGATGATTAAGAAAAAAAAAAAACCCAACAAACTCTTCACTGATGATTAAGAAAAAAAAACAACCAACAAACTCTTCACTGATGATTTGGGAAAAAAAAAATCATATAACTCTTCACTAATGATTTGGAAAAAAACCCAACTCTTCACTGACGATTAAGAAAGAAAAACCCAACAAACTATACTGGTGATTTGGAAAGAAAACCCAACAAACTATACTGATGATTTGGAAAGAAAACCCAACAAACTATACTGATGATTTGGAAAGAAAACCCAACAAACTATACTGATGATTAAGAAAAAAACCCAACAAAACGCTTCACTGATGATTAAGAAAAAAACCCAACAAACTCTTCTCTGATGATTGAGAAAAGAAAAAACCCAACAAACTCTTCATTGATGATTAAGAAATATTTTTTAAAAAGCTCTTCACTGATGAATTAAGTGTTGTTGCTGTTGTTGTTGTTTTAGCATTGTTTTAGTGGAACTCCTTGGGATTGTGGTGTAACTCCACCTACAACACTAACTACACTTTAAAACACCGTGTCATAACTATTCAAACCTTTCTTTTTCACTTAATCATGCTAGCTGAATTATTTGGCAGAGGCGGATAGCCTAGTGGTCAGAACATTGCGCTGGCAATTTGAAGACCCAGGTTCGAGTCCGGTCGAGGAAATTTTTTTCCTGGAGTTAACATCAGTGCTGACTCCACTCTCCCCAAAAGTCCTTCGGATGAGACTTTAAACCGAGGCCCCGTGTGTGAACGCATGCAGAACATCTTGCGCACACGTTAAGTCCTGTTCCGCTTTTCTTAAGAGTAGGCCATCGTGTGCCGGTGGGAACAGATGACAATATTTACAAAAACTGCATACACACGGGGACGGATGAAAAAAAGCACATGATTGCTTATTCTGTTATCCTCAATATAAAAGAATAAATAAATAAATAAATAAAAAATAAGTCTCACACGTTAAATCCTGTTCTGCTATTTGTAAGAGTAGGCTTTTGTGTGCTGGTGGGAAGAGAGGACAAAATTTACAAAACTGCATACACTGAACTGGACGAAAAAAAAGCACATGAGGTGCTTATTCCATTATCCTCAATATAAAAGAATAAATAAAATAAAAATTTAAGCCTTAAAAGTTTTTTTTTCCCCAACCCCAAACCCCCAAACCGAGGGGGGGGGAAAAACCCGCAAAAAGGGTGGAAAAAAGCCCCGGGGGTGTTATTCCTTTATTTTACCCCTTGGAGGTTTAAACCAGGCCTGTCACCCCCAAAATCTCGACTTAAAACCGCCCGTTTTCGAAGGGGCCATTGTGCCGGTAACGTGAAATTTTAAAAAATTGTTTTCCCGGGGCCCGGATAAAAAAGCACAAGGTTTTTTTTTAACCGTTGAAAATAAAAAAATTAAATAAATATAAAAAAAAAAATTTAATAAAAAAATAAAAAAATAAAAAAAAAAAAAAATTTTTTCCTCCCCTTTCTTTCCCTCTCTCCCCCCCTGCCCCCACCCAAACCAAAACCACCCACCCAAACAAAAACCCAAAAAAAAAAAAAACCCAAAAAAACAACCCCCCCAAACACAAAACCAAAAAAAAGACCCTCCCCTCCCAAAGATTTTTCAAAGCCCCTTTTAACCATAAAAACTTTTGGACTACATGGTTTTTTTTAAAAAAAAAAACCCAAAACAACAAAAACAAAAAAACCCCCAAACACCCACCCCAGAGGGGCATCCCCAAAGGGTAGCTTCTGGAATTTTAAAAAGGGTATTAAAGACTAATTAACGTCGGGGAAACCACCCCCAAAAAGCCTTCGGTGGATTTAAAGGGGCCCCGTGGCCCCCAAAAATCTTTAAAAGTTAAACCTTTCGCTTTCTGAAGGCTTGGTTCGTAAACAATAAAAACAAAAACGAAAACCGGGGAAGGGTAAAAAAAGCCTCTTAATTATCCTGAATAAAAAGAAAAAAATTAATTAAAATAAAATAAATAAATAAATTTTTTTTTTTTTTTTTCTTTTTTTTTTTCCCCTTCCCCCTTTACAAACAAATTTTTAAAAAAAACACCAAAAAAACCCCCCCAAAAACAACCAAAAACACACCAAAAAAAAATAAAAAAAACCCAAAACCCCCAAACCCAAAAACCCCAAAACCACCACCCCCAACCATATCACGGGGAACCACTCAGAGTTCAGTGGGTGTTTTTTTTTCCCATTTTTTTCCCAGTGTTTTTGAGCAGTAGCACGGGAAAAAGGGGTTCCAAAAGGGTCTTCTAAAAAATTTAAGAAACAAAAATTTTGTGTTTGGGTTTATTTTAAAAAATTCGTGAATGGCAAAAAAAAAAAGAAAAAAAATTAAACAAGTCTGGGGAAAAACAAAATAGAATTGAAATTTTTCGGAATTTTAACAGAATAGGGTTGGGGGCTTTTAAAATTTTTTTTAAAATAAAATAAAAAAAAATTTAGTTGTATTGGAAAAGGGAAGAATCACCTTTATAAAAAAAAAAAAAAAAATAAAAGGAAAAGGAAAAAAGGGAAAGGAGAAGGGAAAAAGGGAAAATTGGTCCCCAATGTAAATTAAAAAAAATTAATAAGAAAAATTTTGGGAAATTTATTGTGAAAATTTGTGAAAAAATGAGATTAAAATTAAAATTTTGTTAGGGGAATTTTATTTTTTTTTTATATAGTTATTAATTTGGGTGGGGGGAATAGTGGGGGGGGGAAAAAAACTTTGAATAAATAAAATTTATGGAATGAGTTGTTTTGGGAGGGAAAAGCAATTTTGGGAAATGTGGGGGGGTCCTTTGGGGAGGTAGGATTATTTTAAAGGGTTTTGGTGGGGGTAAAGGGGATTTTTTTTTTTTTTTTTTTTTTTTAAAAAAAAAAGGGTTTTTTGGGGGTTTTTTTTTGGGGGGGGGGGGGGGGTTTTTAAAAAAAAAGGGTTGTGATTGTTGGGGTTTAGGGGTTTTTAAAAATGGAAGGGGTTTAAATAAGAGTAAGGGATTTTTAAAAATTTAAAAGAGAAAAAATTGGGATTGGGAAGGAAAAAAAAAGGGAAAATTTTTTAGGGGGGAAAGGGGGTGGAAAAGAAGAAAAAAAAAAAAGGGAGAAAAAGAAGAAGAAGAAAGGAAGAGGAAAAGAAAAAAAAAAGAAGAAAAGAAGAAGAGAAAAAAGAAAAAAAAGAAGAAGAAGGGAAAAAAAGAAGAAGAAAAAGAAGAAAAGAAAGGAAAAATTTGGAAGAAGGAAAGAAGAAAATTGAAAGAAAGAAAGAAGAAAAAATTTAAAAAAAAAATTTTTAAAAAAAAAAAAAAAGAAAAGAAAAAAAAGGGAAAGGGGAAGAAGGGGGAAAAAAAGAAAAAGGGAAGAAAAAAGAAGAAGGGGGAAAAGAAAAAGAAAGAAAAAAAGAGGGGGGAAGAAGAAGGAAGAAGAAGAGGGGGGGGAAGAAGAAAGAAAAAGAAAGAAGAAGAGAAGAAGGAAGAAGAAAAGAAAAAAAAGAAGAGAAAAAAAAAAACAAAAAAACCCCCAAAAACAAAAAAAAAACCCCCCCAAAAAAAGCCTCCCTTTAAAATGCAGATTTGGGAGGGTGGACCCCCGGGTGGGGAGCTGTTTTTTTTTGGGGCTCCCCCCATGTTGATTGAAGAGTGGAAAGGAAAAGTGTGAAAAAACCACAGATGTTTATGCATTGATGAGGGCAAGGGAAAAAGGTTGTAGTGGCAGCGCGGGGGGCAGGCAGAGAAATTTGCAGGGCATTCGATTTTTTTTAGTTAACGGTTTTTTTGGACCCATGCTTAACAAAACCTAAAAAACCCACAACACAACAAAAAACAATGATCATTCCAAAATTGACCACCCCCAAAAAAAACCCCATGCACCCTGCACAAAAACCACAAACCAAAAAACCCCCAAAAAAATTTAAAATAACAACAAAAACAAAAACACAACAACCCACAAACACCACCAAAAAAACACCCCACAACAAAAACACAAAAAATTTTAACCCCCAAACCACACACAAATTTTAAAACACACTACCCCCCCCCCAAACATTCCCCCCCATACCCCCAAACACCCCACACACCCCCCCCCCCCACCCCACCCATCCACCCACCCCCCCACCACACCCAAACCCCTCCCAAACCCCAAACAACTTCAAAAACAACCCCATCCCAAAAAACCCACACCTTGGAAAAAAATGGCCCACAAACCTCCCCCTTCCCCTAAAAAACTTTTCCCCCACCATCCCTAATAAAAAAAAAAAACTTCAACAAAACCCATTTTTATTATTAAAAAAGAAAAATTTAAGTTGTGTTCGATTGCCCCCCCTAAAGGAAACACAACGCCGGCGAAGAAGCACAGGCGGGGGGCAACAAAGCCCAAAAAACACCAAAACCACCACACCATATCGATGACAGCCCCAGAAATAAATAAATAAATATGTTGGTTTGTTAAAGTCTGTCCCGAGCCTAAGGCTCATCAGGCCGGTGCTTATCCCGGTTTCTGTGGCGTTAAGCGACTGAGAGTCATAGACTCCCCCTGGATAGGACGCCAGTCTATCGCAGGGTTAACCCCCAACACAAGGTTGGTACCCCTTTTACACCTGGGTGGGGTGGGAAAATAGCCGTAAAGTGCCGTTTTCAAAGGCACAACGCCATAGCCGAAAGCTGGGATCGAACCCGCAACCTTTAGATTACGAGTTCAACACCCTAACCACTAGACTTCAGCGGCAGCTAAATAAATACATAAATAGATTAATTAAATTGAATTAAAAATATAGCAGCACTAAATTCTCAAAGTATCTATCTTTCTCTCACTGACCATATCGATCACGGCCCCAGTGTCTTTAGTATGGAGGTTGGCCGGGGAGAAGAACTGTCGATCCTCGTTCATGACCACGACCTGCAGGATGTTGTGTTTGGCTTGCTCCCCGCGTTCCTTCTGGGTCGCTGCATACCAGGGGCAGGTAGCACCACAGCCGCCAGGATCTTCTTGCAGCGACCTGGGCGATTAAAAGCTGGTCAATTTATTTTGCTGGTGAGACGGTGGCAAGTAGTGGTATGTGTAGAATTTGGTTAAACTAGCCAAAAGGTGTTGTTGATTTCAACAGTCTTAAACTAAAAACGTGAAAAAAAAAAAAAAAAAAATTTTTAAGCGAAACATTTTGGGGGGTTAAATTAACCCTCTTCGTCCCGATCTGGGATTTGCTGGGATTGAATAATTACCCTCCCCCCCCCAAGTCCAAATCCTGGATTTGCCGGGATTTACACACAGTAGATTTCCATTACACTGTGACCATCCCTAATTGCTACCACATGTCAAAGCTCTATCAGGCAAGAAGAAGAAACCCTGTAGAGTGTCTGGAACTAATTATAGCTGCTGGTATGTACTTAGAAGAAGGAGGAAAAGGCCAGCCAGCATGTGTGCCTGACCTGATTTCGTGATGGAATGCAAAATCTAGGGGCAGTTTGTGTTCAGAGACACCAAATGCAAGAGGGTTAAGAGAAACTAGTGTTAGAAAAACAAAACAATAAGCCTCCCAACCCCCTCCAAACATTCAAATATGCTAATAATGTAATATTGTGTAATATATTACATCCTATCACATGGTAGAACAGTTATCAATCCAGGAATAACAAACATTCCATATTTGGAAAAGAAAAGATTCCTAATTAAATTCAGACTGAAACAAGACTTTCCCATTACATCCATCACACCATAAATAATAATCCAGGAGCTAACACACAAAACAACACACAGAGACAAGAATGGTGTCCCCAAACAAAATTCTGTACTGAACAAAGTCACTTTTGGAAATGTTGAAATATATACAAAGAGTCTTTGAAAGACAGAAAAACACATTTGAACCAACCCAAAAAAGACACAATCTGACCTGACCTGACCTAAAAAGATACAGTTCAACCTAACCCCAAAAGACACAATCCCATCCAACCCAACCCAACCCAACCTAAAAAGACACAATCCGACCTAACCTGATCTTTAAAAGACCCAATTTTACCAAACCCAAAAAGGCATAATCCTGTCCAACCCAACCCAAAAGACACAATCTGACCCGACCCAACCCAACCCAAAAGACACAATTTGACCTGACTCAACCCAATGCAAAAAAGACACAATCTGACCCGAACCAATCCAATATGACATTAATTTATACTATAGATCTACACTACACAACAACACAAAATAGCACCACTAACACACCATCAGCCCACACTGACACAGCTAGCTGACTCTCACCTGCAAGAGCCTTGTCTATGAGCTGCGAGAACTGGAGTCTGGCCTTTTCAGTGATGGAGGAAGGCACGTGCATCAGCAGCAGTTGCTTCAACTCTGTCAGCGGTTTGTCGTCAACGGACAAGGGAACGAACTCCTCGCAGCATCCCTCCACCATTGCTTTGATCTCTCGCATCTGATCCAACGCCGTGTGGATTTTTTCTTTCACTGCATATGTAATGATGTATGCTTTCAGTGAGTGAGTGAGTGAGGATTTCAAAAGAAGAGGTAGTAAGGGTAACAGTAATGCAAAGAGTATAGAAGTAGTAGAAGTAGTAGAAGTACTAGAAGAAGTAGTAGTAGTAGGAGTAGGAGTAGGAGTAGTAGTAGTAGTACTAGTAGTAGTAGTAGTAGTAGTAGTTAGTAGTAGTAGTAGTAGTAGTAGTACTACTACTACTACTACTACTACTACTACTACTACTACTACTACTACTACTACTACCAGTAGCAGTAAGTCAGTCAGTCAGTCAATCAGTCAGTCTTCAATTTTAATGTCTTGCCACTTTAGATGATACCAGATGACCCTAAGAATAAGATAGGAGACTGGATAGGAGAGAGAGACAAGGCAAGGCAAGGCAAAATTCTTTTATTCGAGGATAATAGATAAGCACACATGTGCTTTTTTTACATCCAGTCCCCGCCCCTTTCAGGGATAACATCAAGATAAAAAGACAGCCTCAACTAAAACAAGAACAATTATAATGATCCAGTTACCAAGAGCAAATCATACCAAGTATCAAACAACAGATAAGAAATAAGACAGAGATACAATATTAAGGTAATGTTATTAAAAAAAAAAGAAAAGAAAAAAAAAAGGTATTCATTCAGAAACGAAAATAAGAAGTAAGAATCAGTGATGATCAGAGAGAGAGAGAGAGAGAGAGAGAGAGAGAGAGAGAGAGAGAGAGAGAGAGAGAGAGAGAGAGAGAGAGAGAGAGAGAGAGAGAGACAGACAGACAGACAGACAGACAGACAGACAGAACAGACAGACAGACAGACAGACAGACAGACAGACAGACAGACAGGGACACAGAGAGTGAGAGATCATAGAGATTTGTGTGTGTGTGTGTGTGTGTGTGTGTGTGTGTGTGTGTGTGTGTGTGTGTGTGTGTGTGTGTGTGTGTGTCACTCTGTGTGTGTGTGTGTGTGTGTGTGGAGAGAGAGAGAGAGAGAGAGAGAGAGAGAGAGAGAGAGAGAGAGAGAGAGAGAGAGAGAGAGAGAGAGAGAGAGAGAGAGAGAGAGAGTGCACTCATATGCATGCATGTGTGTGTGCTGTATGTGTGTGTGTGTGTGTGTGTGTGTGTGTGTGTGGTGTGTGCGTGTGTGCGCGTGCATGTATGTTGTGGTGTGTTGTGTGTGTGTGTGTGTGTGTGTGACTGTGTGTGTGTGTGTGACTGTGGTGCGTGGTGTGGTGCGTGCGTGCGGTGCGTGTGTGTGTGTGTGTGTGTGTGTGTGTTGTGTGTGTGTGTGTGGTGTGTGTGTGTGTGTGTGTGTGTGTGTGTGTGTGTGGTGTGTGTGTGTGTGTGTGTGTGTGTGTGTGTGTGTGTGTGTGTGGTGTTGTGTTGTGTTGTGTTGTGTGTGGTGTGGTGTGTTGTGTTTGTGTTGTGTGTGGTATGTTGTGTGTGTGTTGTGTTGCGGTGTGTGTGTGTGTGTGTGTGTGTGTGTTGTGGTGTGTGTGTGTGTGTGTGTGTTTGTGTGTGTGTTGTGTGTGTGTGGTGTGTGTGGTGTGTGTGGGTGTGGTGTGTGGGGTGTGTGTGTGTGTTGTGTGTGTGTGTGTGTGTGGTGTGTGGTGGTGTAGAACTTTCCTAAAAATGATAAGAAAAAACAAACAAATTAAGTTTGTTCCACGACGACGTTCCTTTAGATAAACGATAAGGAAATGTAACAAATCTTTGGTGAGAGTTACTAGGTTCTTGAGTAAGACGAAGAGGAATGAATCACTTACGTTGTACATTGTTGCTGTCAGAGTCGGGTAAATTTCTGGAGTTTAGATTCAGTCTCTCCAGAGCTTGAAGAGATGCCGTTGCATGCTGTCTTCTCTCCTCGTCCATTCTGAAATATTTCAGCCTCTGTCACTAGAAACTGATCACTAAACTTGTAGATTATCGATCCCGATCCTCTGTCTTCAGGAAGCACTTAAAAGTTTGTGTGATGAAAGCAAGCAGAAACCAAGTGGCGAAGGGAAGGTACTCTAAGGCATCAAGAAATGTATCAACAAGAATAGCGTCCCTTAGGCCTAGAGCTAAAAAAAAGTTTGTAATATTCTTTTTGTACAGTTAGATGGATACGTATGAAAAATAAGAATAAAACTACTAGCCTCTATTTCATATAAGTACAAAATCAAAACGTCCAGAACAAAAATATCAGTTCTTTCAATTAACCATAGGGATTGCTACACGTTGCGCAGCAGACAACATAGAACCTCTTTTGTGATGAAAAACATATTTCGTCATAAGAAACGAAACATGGCGGGCCACCGGGCATGTCTACTTTTTGTCTGTCTTCTTTTGCACTTATCAACTTCCTGGGGGAAAAAAGAAGATAAAGAGGAGAATGAAGCAAACAAATGGAAGAAGAAAGACGTTCGTGACTACACTGATGCGGACGTGGAGCGTCTGTACGATCAGTGGGAAGTAAGTTTTCCGGGTACAGACTGAAGGTAGACACCCAAGTCAGTCATTTCACTCTTAGGTAGTTTACGTTAACTACAACAATCTTAATAACCGTAAAAAATTGTGCAGTGTTGTTAGCCGTATTCAAATTACTTCAGTACATTATTGCACAAGCATACGGGCCTATTAATTGTATTATTTGTGGTTAACTTTGCTGGGGGAAAAAATACAGTGATCTCTGAAGATTTTAGGAAGTAACTTTTAGTAAACTTTAAGTTTTACTGTTTTAATAAGATGCTTTATTTATTTATTTTTTAAACAACAAATCAGTTGGTCTCTGATGACCACAACAGAAGTACAACATGCACAAATGGTGAGAGCACTGAAGTCGTGATGACAAAAGTGCAAGTTGCTATCAAAATGGCTGGGTTTTACTTTTTTCTTTTAGAAGTGTAAGTTTGAGTTTGATTCCATTAAGTAATTAACACTATATTTTATTCCTTCCAAGAAAGTTACATCTTGTGGACAAATGAATAATTTGTAAATATATATACTATTTACTGTCACCTGGGCCATCACCACTTCAGCTTGCATTTTTTTTCATACAGCCATGTGTATCAAGTGGCGAGTTGCTTTTTCAGTTCTGGTTTTCACTTCCTTGTTAGTTATGTACCATCTTAGTGATCTCTGAGATACTAAGAAGTTTGTGCATTTATTACATCTCTATTGCCTTCGTTCTTCTTTGAATGTTTGCTATTAATTATTATGGCCCACGTTCTCTAAATTTATATTTAAACAAAAATGGACATGACAAGGGAATGCATCACTCAGTCTGATTTTGAAGCTGATGGTAATACATGTACTTGTTGTTCTATGACTTAAGACGAGTCATGGCAGAGAGGTCTTTGGTCTGGGGTATCTTGGAGAGAACTTCAGATTTTGATTCTTTATCAAATACTAACACCCAGATCAGACTCAAATGAGTCAAAGCTAGGGACAGTCTCAATTTTCTTGTTTGCTAATGCATGCCACTGTCAGTGCTGATGTCACTATTTGTCATCAACTTTTTATATTTATTTGTAACTGTTAACAGTACTTTACAAGATTCTAGAAAGATTACCCAATACACTTTAAATCAATCATTTCTTGATGATTGATTTTAAAAGATACATTATGCAATATTATTAAATACTACTACAGTACTAGTGCTACAAGGTTATGGGGCTCCTACTACAAATTACTACTCGTGTTTGAAGCCTCAGCAGCAAAAATCAGTCCATGATCATGATGGTGTTAGTCAATGAGTTGGTCACTTCATATCATTTACTTAGCGAGATTTTTTTTTCATGAATATATCTGCCATCATCCTGCTCCTGATTAAAAAAAAAGCATTGTCTCAGATCATAAACCTAGCTAAATTCTCTTTTTTTCATGAATATTTGCCCATCATTCTGCTCCTGACTTAAAAAAAAAAAAAAAAAATTCTGTTGCTAGGATACAGATGAGGATGAATTGGAGCCGGACGAACAGCCAGAGTGGAAGAGAGAGCCCCCTCCGGTGGACATGTCGAAGATTGACCCCAGCAAGCCTGAAGAGTTCCTCAAGGTCTCCAAGAAAGGACGCACTCTGATGATGTTTGCCACAGTGGCGGGTAAGGGACTGTGTTTTTTTCTGGAAGATCTTGTGGTTCCACTTTCACTGTTAGTTTCAGGTTCATGAATATTGCTTGCATGTAAACAGTGTACAAAGTTTGCAAGACCCCAGCAAGCCTGAAGAGTTTCTCAAGGTCTCCAAGAAAGGCCGCACTCTGATGATGTTTGCCACAGTGGTGGGTAAGTGGCTGTGTTTTTCTGCAAGATCTTGTGGTTTCACTTTCCCTGTGTAGTGTCAGGGTCATATCATTATCAGTTGCATGCTTGTATACAGTGTACAAAGTTTGTAAGACCCCAGCAAGCCTGAAGAGTTCCTCAAGGTCTCCAAGAAAGGCCGCACTCTGATGATGTTTGCCACAGTGGCGGGTAAGTGACTGTGTTTAACTCTGCAAGATCTAGTGGTTTCAGTCATTTGGATGAGACTATAAGTGGTAAGTGATTACAAGTGTTTTCTCTGCAAGATCTTGTGGTTTTTACTTTCACTGCTAGTTTCAGGTTTATGAATATTGCTTGCATGCATACAGTGTACAAAGTTTGTAAGACAGTTCAGTGGTAAAATTAGAGATTCATTGTTGTAGTAGTTGTGGACTTGCTGCTTGATTCTTAAGAGCTTTTGAGCCTACTCAGTGAAATGTCTGTGTGTGAGTGTGTGTGCATGTGTCTGTGTCTGTGTCAACGTGTCTGTGTGTGTTGTTAAGCTTAATGTCCTTCCACTAAATAGTGAAATTAGACAGGAATGTATGTGTGTGTGTATATGGTGTGTATGTGTTTGTGAGTGTGTGAGTGATGCGTGTGTGTGTGCATGTGTGTGTGTGTGTGTGCGTGTGTGCATGTGTGTTTGTGTGGTGTGTGTGTGTGTGGGGGGGGTACACACATGTTGTTGTTCAGTTTAACGTCCTTCCACTAAATTAATAGTGATATCAGACAGGAATGTGTGTGTGTATGTTTATGCATGCACGAGTGAAGTGCCCCTCTGTGTGTGTGTGTGTGTGTGTGCATGTGTGTGTGTGTGTGTGTGTGAACGTGCATGTGTGTGTTTTTTTGTGTGTGTGTGTGTTTGTGTAGTTTTTTTCTGAGTGTGCATGCATGCACGTGTGTTTGTATGGTGTGTGTGTGTGTGTGTGTGTGTGTGTGTGTGTGTGCACGCACGTGCGAGCGTGAAGTATTGTTGTGTATAAAGCATGCTTCAGAAGGATATGTTTGTAAATTTAAAACCTAACATATTCTTGCACTGCATGTCACACTGCACATACTGTGTGTTCTGTCCCACAGGTAACCCCACGCAAGCACAGACTGAGAAGATTTCAGCATTCTGGCATACCAGTCTTTTCAACGCCAATATAGAAACACAAAGGTTGGCTGTGGTTTTCATCATATTCATGTCTGTATCAGTGAGTGTACGAATATATTTTGGCTGGGGTAATTAATGGACATATTCATGGGGTTTTTTTTTGTTTATTATTTTATTTTATTCTTTTAATATTTTTTATTTTATTGTTTTATAATTATATTGAGGATAATGGAATAAGCGCTCATCTTTTTTTTTCATCCAGTTTCTGTGTGCATGCAGTTTTTAAAAAAAATATTGTCATCTGTTCCCACTGGCACACAATGGCCTACTCTTACAAAAAGCGGAACTGTATTTAACGTATGCTCAAGATTTATGTATCATATGTTGGCTGGGATACTTATCAAGTTATTGTATCCATCCCGGTTCAGGACTAAGAGGGTTAACATGTGCAAACCCCTTGTGTCCATAATTCATTCAATCCTGGCAAATCCTAGTTCGGGATTCAAGGTGGAGGGGGAGGGGGGAGCAATTATTCAATCCCGGTAAATCCCAGTTTGGGGCTAAGAGGGTTAGTTAACATGTGCAAAACCCCTGGGCTGGACTCCCGGTCAAGGGGATTTTTCCTCTGGAGTTAACATCAGTGCTGACTCTACTCCCCCCCCCCCCCCCCCAAAAGTCCTGCGGATGAGACTAAAAATCAAGGCCCCATGTGCGAACGCACGCAGAACATCTTGCACACATGTTAAATCATGTTCCGCTTTTCTTAAGAGTAGGCCATAGTGTGTCGGTGGGACCAGATGACATTTACAAAACTGCATACACACAGGGAGTGGATGTAAAAAAAAAGCATAAGATTGCTTATTCCATTATCCTCAATATTAAAGAATATAAAATAAAATAAATAAAAATATTTTTAAAATGTGTGCATGTTTCTTCAGGTTTAATCTAAAGGTTTCGGGTTCAATCCCAGCTTTCGGCTATGGCGTTGGAAAAGGCACTTTACGGCTATTTTCTCACCCCACCCAGGTGTAAAAGGGGTACCAACCTTGTGTTGGGGGTTAACCCTGAGATAGATTGGCGTCCTATCCAGGGGGGGAGTCTATGACTCTCAGTCGCTTAACACCACAGAAACCGGGATAAGCACCGGCCTGATGAGCCTTAGGCTCGGGACAGACTTTAACTTTTTTTTTTTTCCTTCAGGTTTGTGGTGGGGGAGGACCGTGTGCTGTTCATGTGTCGGGACGGGTCCATGGCCTGGGCGATCAAGGATTTCCTGGTGACCCAGGACAGCTGTGCCAGCGTGGAGATAGAGGGACAGACCTACCACGGGAAAGGGGGCACCGGGGTGAGTGTGGGAGTGGGGGGGGTAGGTGGGGGGGTGGGAGGAGGGGGGAGGTGGTGGGAGGAGGGGAGGAGGAGGGGGTGGGGGGGGGGGGGTAGGTGGGTGTTGGGGGTTGTATGTTGGTGTGTGTTGTGTGTGTGTGTGGGTGTGTTGTGTTTGTGTGTTTGTGTGTGTGTGTTTGTGTGTGTGTGTGTGTGTGTGTTTGTGTGTGTGTGTGTGTGTTGTGTGTGTGTGTGTGTGTGTGTGTGTGTGTGTGTGTGTGTGTGTGTGTGTGTGTGTGTGTGTGTGTGTGTGTGTGTGTTTTGTGTGTGTGTGTTGTGTGTGTGTGTCTGTGTTTAGGTGTGTTGTGTGTGTGTGTGTGTTGTGTGGGTGGGGTGGGGTTGGGGGTGTTTGTGTGTGTTTGTGTGTGTGTGTTGTGTGGGGTGGGGTGGGGGATGTGGGTGTGTTTGTGTGTGTGGGGGTGACCCAGGACAGCTGTGCCAGTATGGAGGTAGAGGGACAGACCTACCACGGGAAAGAGGGCACCGGGGCAAGTGACAATGTGTGTGTGTGTTGGGTGGGGTGGGTGGGTGTTGTGTGTGGGGGGGGGAGGGGGAGGGGGGGGGGTTTGTGTGTAGTCTGTGGGGGTGGGGGTGTTTGGGTGGGTGGGTGTTTGTGTGGATGTGTGTATGTGTGTGTGTGGGGAGGTTGTGTGTTGTTGTTGTTTTTTTTTGGGGGGCGGGGGGGATTGTGTGTTTGTGTGTGTGTGTGGATGTTGGGGGGTGTTTGTGGGGGGAGGGGGGGGTTGTGTGTTTGTGTGTATGTGTGTTTTTGTGTGTGTGTGTATATGTGAGAATGTGTATGTGCGTGCATGTGTGTGTGGGTGTGTACAGGTACTTGTGTTCTTGTGTCAACGGTCCTCCTCTTGTTAAATCACCTTGATTATTTTGCTAAAAGTGCTCAGAACATTTTCAATTCATTTGTGAAGTATGTATATTCTTATTGGTGTGTTTGTTCCAGGAAACCAACGACACAAAAAGCAAAAAGAAAGACACGGCCCAGAAAAAGAAGACGGAGAAAGACAGCAAGAACGACATCAAGAAGACAAAGAAGAAGAAAGAGGAGCTTTGATTCTGTATCGATAGATGTAAGAAAGTTAGGTTTGGTGGAGGATTGTGGTTTTTTTTGTTTTTGATTGAGCTGTAAGACCAAAGTTGTCATATTTCAGTTTGCTGGGAAAAATTTATTGTTATGTTTTGAGCTGTTGAGCCGAGGAAAGACCATAAAAAGTATTCATGATTATGTTACAAAAGAATTTGTGCTGTTTTATTTATTTTAATTTATGTTTTGTATTCTTTTATATTGAGGATAATGGGATAAACACTCTTGTGCTTTTTTACATCCAGTCCCCGTGTGTATGCAGTTTTGTAAATGCCATCTGTTCCCACCGGCACACAATGGCGTACTCTTACAAAAAGCGGAACAGGATTTAACGTGTGCGCAAGATGTTCTGCGTGCGTTCACACATGGGGCCTCAGTTTATAGTCTCATCCGAAGGACTTTGGGGGAGAGTGGAGTCAGCTCTGATGTTAACTCTCAGTAAGAAAGTTAGGTTTGGTGGATTGAGTGTTTTTGTAATTGAACGAACTGCAAGACCTAAGTTGTATATTTCAGTTTGCTGGGAAAAACTTTTTGTTATGTTTTGAGTTGTTGAGCCGAGCGAAAGACCATAAAAAGTATTTATGATCATGTTACAAAAGAATGTATGCCGTGAAATAGCCTATGGATGCTTTGGTGAGTTTGTTTCTTTTTTTGGTGTTTTTTTTGTTTATTGTATTGTAATATATTGTATTGTTTTGTATTGTATACTACTTTCAGTCACAGCAGATTTCTCTGTGTTAAATTCGGGCTGCTTTCTCTGGGGAGAGTGTGTTGCCACAAGAGCAGTGCCACCCATATTTTCTTTCTTTTCCTGTCTATATGTATTTAGTTTCCTATCAGAGTGGCTTTTTTTCAGAATTTTGCCAGTGACAACTCTCTTGTTGCCGTCTTTTAAAAAAAAATTGTACATGCACTTAATGATATACACACGGGACCTTGGTTTATCATCTCATGCGAAAGACTAGCACCCAGACTACCACTCACTGTCTTATGGATAGGGGAAACGTTTTTGGGGCACAAATGGGGTTCGAACCACCGCACTCTTGAATCATGGACTTTTCACTTTCTATTCAGGTGTGTAACCTCCAGACCGCTGATCAACTGATTATTCCAGGTCATTTAGTAGTAGTAGTAGTAGTAGTAGTAGTTAATAGTAGTAGTAGTAGTAGTATTCAATTTTGGGTAGTGCTGCAAAAGTTTTTTAATGGATAATTTTGCCAGTTTCTGGAATTAGTATTCTGTTGTTGTATTCCTTTTTATGTTACTGTTTAAATACGGAGTTCTTTGTTGTTGAACACTTTTCTTCTTGTTGTTTGAAGTCAAAACATGGCTTTGTAGTTTAGTTGTGTTTTGAGAGTTACAAGCATTGGTTTTGATTTCTGGTTGAATGTATGTCAACCAAGCCATAAGATATGGCTTACAAGGTTTATTTTTGTTGTTAGGGTACTTATATCTCACTTTTTTTTGTATATTATCGAATAACTTTTAAAAAAAAATTACAGTCTGAAGTTTATTTACAGTCTGAAGAGTATTGTTTAAAAAAAGAGTTTTTAAATATTTGCAAAGAGAGAACAAAGTGTTTTTTAATCAACTTCTTTTTGAAAAAAAAAATGGATTGTCAGTTATGGTTTTGTTTGTTTATTGTTGTTGAATGGAAGCAAGCTGCAATTTTGTTTTATTTGGATATTTTTGTTGGGGGGTGGGGTGGGGGGGGGGGGGGGAGATCATTTCAGGCTCATTCTGTTTCTGATAGCTTTACCAGTCTCTGATTCTTCTTTTTTACTTCTTGTTGTTGTTGTTGTTGTTGTTGTTTTATTTCTTAAATACAGTCGTCCTGCTCTCTTGTCAGCAGTTTTCAGAAGCTACTGTCAGTCACAAATATTTCAAGTATAATAATCAAAGTTGATGTAAAATGGTGAATTTATTGTTTGTTGGTGATGGCAGTCATATTGTTGCAAATGATATTAACAAGAGAGGTGATGGTATGTGTGCCTGCAATTTTGCTTACTACGCCAGTTGTTTTATCAAGGATGTGTATATACTGCTTACTATGAAGAAACAATAATAGTAGAATTTCTGTACATGTTTTGAAACATTGAATTAGTTTTATCTGTGCATGGAATTGTTGAGAAAATAGAGGCACTGTAGTGCATGATTTTTTAGAAACTTATATTGTTTATATTTATTTGCTTCAGGATTCAAAGTAATAATTACAGACTGCCTAAATCATGCCAGAATGATTTTGTTTGTTGTTTTTTAAAGAAAAAAAACCTTTAGGTTGAATGGTTGGCTTCCATTCCACATTTGAGTGGTTGAATGTTTTCAGTGCTCTGTGTGTGTGTGTGTCTGTGTCTGTGTCTGTGTCTGTGTTCGTACCATTTTCATTTCATTTTAAATTCTTTTTCATTTCATTTATTTTTTTATATCAAGGAAAATGGAATAAGCACTCCGGTGCTTTTTTACATCCAGTCCCCGTATGTGTGTGTGTGTCTGTGTGTGTGTGTCTGTCTGTGTGTGTGTCTGTGTGTGTGGGTGTGTTCATACCATGTTGATTGTGTGTATGTGCATTTGCATGGAATTTTTTCTCAATATATATTTATAGGAGTGCATATTGTCAATAATTGGTGCTGTTACAGGTTCATCATAAAGAAAAACTTCAGTATTTCATCAAGAAAGAATCACTGTAAAATAATCACATACATGAAAAAAATAGCAAGACATATATCGTATTTATGAAAAGGAGTTACCTGCCAAAAGAATGTAGGAATTTCTTCTGTTACAGTGACATTTTTTTTTCTCTTTTAACAAATTAATTACAATGAGCATGAACTTTTGCAAAATACTCATCATGTTGTTATTTGACAGTTCAAGTTTGAGTTAATGATGAAGTTTGCCAAAAGTTTGCATGCATTTTTTTGTTTATGACGACTCATATATGTATATAATTATATGTGCCTTAGTCGTAAACAGTCATTTACATTGCCATTTACATACTTTATCATCACATGATTTGTTTTGGTGGTTGCGTGTGATGATAAAACTTTTGTTTTCCGTGGAAGTCATATTTTGAATTGTAAGCCATACGTACACACACGCACAAGCACGCACACACACACACACACACACACCTACACACACACACACACACACACACACACACACACACACACACAACACACACACCACACACACACACAACACCTACACACACCTACACACACCTACACACACACACACACACACACACACACACACACTTTTGTTTTCCATGGAAGTCATAGTTCGAATTGTAAGCCATGTGTGTACACACACACACACACACACACACACACACACACACACACACACACACACACACACACACACACATGCTGTGTACATACGACTAAATAAAAAATACTGTTGGTTGGTTATTGTTGTTGATGTTTCTAAAATTGATCTGGATGCTTTGTACGTTTGAACACATCATTACTTATTTTCATGTGAATGGAGGAGTCATACGTGTGTGTCTGTATTTATGCAAAATGCATGTGTGTACTTTTTCTGAGATTCTTGTCTCTCCTTATATATCTCCTGGTTTCCTAAGGCTAATCTGTAGAGGGGCTCTGTCTGTCTGGTTTCTTCAATCAAACGATTATTGTTGATGGTATGACTAGAAAATCAAACAATTATTTTAATTTGTTTTTATCTTTGTGCCTCGGCTATAGCTCTGAGGTTCACCTATAGTGAGATTGTGTGTATGCGACCTTTTTCGTTTGCCCACCATGAAGGTAGCTGCATTCCGACTTCAGCTATAAATCATTCAGTGATCTGTCTTATGTGTTATCTTAAATCTCGTCATGTTCTTTTAGGTGTAGTATCACAATGTCATGGGTGACCGTTTGCACGCCTTGGCTTCAGTACAGCCCCCCTAGTTCACCCAGCTGTGAATGGGTACCTGCCCTCTTTAGGGTCAGGGAAGGTAAAGCAGCGAGGGAGAGGAGATGGGCGCCACTACCCTCAATATAGCTGGCCTCTAGAGAAGCTGAGGTCTCTGATGCCTCGCTCCCCTGCAACCACTTTGGTTATGGGACACTTTTACCTTTACCTTTTATCACAATGGTCAGTTAGTCCTACTGCAGTAAGTACAGCACAGCTGCTAAGCTGAATTTGTTGAGAGGAGAAGGGAAGTGGGGATGGAGGGGGGGGAGAGATACATTCTTTTGCTACCAAGTCTCTGCCTGAAGAACTCTCTTCAGCGCCAAGTATTTTCCAGTGCTGTTGCTGATTCTTCTGCATTCAGTCTGTGTCAGAAAATTAATAACACTGTCTGTTTTTTCCACTTAAATCTGGATCAGAGGTGAAGGACAATATGTCTGTTGTCAGGTGAGCAAGTCAGTGATAGGGGTGAAACCTTGTTAAAAGGTAAAGGTTTCCCATAACCTAGGTAGTCGTAGAGGAGCAAGGTGTCAAAGACCTTAGCTTCTCTAGGGGCCAGCATATTGAGGGTAGCGCCCATCTCCTCTCCCTCGCTGCTTTACCTTCCCTAACCCTAAAGAGGGCAGGAACCCATTTACAGCTGGGTGAACTGGGGGACTGTACTGAAGCAAAGGCACGCAAACGGTCACACATCCAAATGGTAACCACGCTCAACGCTGCTTGTTACTGTGTATGAAAAACTGTCCTTTTCAACATGACCTGCAGTATAGGCAAAAGTCAGCTATGGCAGTGAATGATAGTGTTAACTAAAGTCAGCTATGGCAGTGAATGATAGCGCTGAGTAAAGTCACCTATGATAGTGTCAACTAAAGTCAGCTATGGCAGTGAATGATAGTGTCAACTAAAGTCAGCTATGGCAGGGAATGATAGTGTCAACTAAAGTCAGCTATGGCAGTGAATGATAGTGTCAACTAAAGTCGGCTATGGCAGTGAATGATAGTGTCAACTAAAGTCAGCTATGGCAGTGAATGATAGTGTCAACTAAAGTCAGCTATGGCAGTGAATGATAGTGTCAACTAAAGTCAGCTATGGCAGTGAATGATAGTGTCAACTAAAGTCACCTATGGCAGTGAATGATAGTGTCAACTAAAGTCACCTATGGCAGTGAATGATAGTGTCAACTAAAGTCAGCTATGGCAGTGAATGATAGTGTCAACTAAAGTCAGCTATGGCAGTGAATGATAGTGTCAACTAAAGTCAGCTATGGCAGTGAATGATAGTGTCAACTAAAGTCACCTATGGCAGTGTCAACTAAAGTCAGCTATGGCAGTGAATGATAGTGTCAACTAAAGTCACCTATGGCAGTGTCAACTAAAGTCAGCTATGGCAGTGAATGATAGGTGTCAACTAAAGTCAGCTATGGCAGTGAATGATAGTGTCAACTAAAGTCACCTATGGCAGTGAATGATAGTGTCAACTAAAGTCACCTATGGCAGTGAATGATAGTGTCAACTAAAGTCACCTATGGCAGTGAATGATAGTGTCAACTAAAGTCACCTATGGCAGCAGAAGAAGTCATCGAAATAGCATAGTCATGAAAGTAACTGTAAGTTGTGAGTGTTTAGGGTTTGTAATGTATGTCACAGCAGTAAAAAGGATGATGGATAGAGGTGGTTGTGGCTATAGTGGTGGTGGTAAGGGTGGAAGTGGTGATGATGATAATGATGATGATAGGAATGATGATGGTTGGTTGTGGCTATAGTGGTAACTTTTGTTGTTTCTGATCCTCAGCTAGAGCTCTGAGGTTCACCAGTGGTGAGAGTTTTGCATAAATATGGAACTGTTTTTGCCCATCATTAAGATAGCTCGCATTCTGACTTCAGGGATTTTGTAGGAATATAGTGTGAAGATAAGACAGTAAAAAAAAAAAAAAAGATTAAAGGCACAGTGAAAAGTTTATGAAGTGTGTATTTTTTCATAGGATATTTCTGGTGTTGTTTTTTTTTCAAGGATGATGGAATGATTACTCATGTGCTTTTTTACATAGTATAGTCCCTATGTGCAAGCAGTTTTGTCATTTTGTCATCTGTTACCACCTCCACACAAATGACTACTCTTGCAGAAGATAGAACAGGTTTTGAAATATATGCAAGATGTGTACAGTATAGTGGGGTTTGGTGGGGGTGGGGGGGGGTTTTAAGAGAATAGGTATTGGAAGGTGTATTTTTCCATGGATTTAGAAATAAAGATGAGATTGAAATTTTAAAAGAAGAAAAGTACAAGTCAACCAGAATTGAAAGCAAAATGAACAAATTATCAGAGTTAAAGGATAGTTGTGTTAGACCTTAAATCTGCAGATATTGCTATTACAATTACATTGAAACCCAGTGTCACATTCCGTTATTTGTAATTTTTTTTCTGTTTGTGAACAATTTGGGGGGATGGTGTATGTGTTGTCAAATCATTGTCAACGAGTCTTTTGATAATGTAGCAAATTCTCGAATGGTACACATTTGTTTGGTCAGCATCATGTTCAAATCATGGTTATTTTATTACAAAATGAATAAAATGCATTCTATAGAAAACACTTGAGTTTGCTTTTTGTTTTTTAACTATCTCCATTGTACCATAGAAACATGTCAAATATATGCAACTTGGGACGGATCACTCAGTGGTCAGAGTGCTCACTTTCCCCCAGGCAAATTTAAGCAGCATCGAGGTGGTTACCAATTGGATGGGTGACCGTTTGCGCGTCATGGCTTCAGTCCAGTCCCCCAGTTCACCCAGCTGTAAATAGGTACCTGCCCTCTTTAGGGTCAGGGAAGGTAAAGCAGGAGGGAGAGGAGATGGGTGCCACCCTCAATATGCTGGCCCCTAGAGAAGCTGAGGTCTCTGAGGATGCGACATAACGAATCTGGGTATGGCTGTAGTGGAGAGATTGACATGAGTGGTGTGAGAACAGCAAGACAGGAACATCACAGAAGGTGAGACACCCTCCCACCTTCCCACTGAAAAAACGAGGGTTGTAGTTCAAACATGCAGTGTTAGGAATGTACCCAGTCTGTACTCGGAGCCAATTTCCTTCTATAAAAATATGGGTAAAGTTTTGCACCACTTAATACCCTATGCACAGAGCTGAAATGTTTGCTGCAGTAATTTTTTTTTCTTTTATTCACAAGTGTGCTAGTTTCTGGTGTGTGTGTGTGTGTGGTGTGTGTGTGTGTGTGTGTGTGTGTGTGTGTGTACGTGTGTGTGTGTGTGTGTGTGTGTGTGTGCAGAAAGAAAAAGTGTGACAAAAGTCATTAAAATAGTTTTAGTCGTCACTCAAACACTTTTTGACTTACACATTTTTTTTAAAAATAAAAATTTGGGTAGACTTTTTCCCAAGTAAGTGTGACGAAAGTTGGCCGTGAAAACTAAACCAACTGAAGACTGAAGGTCATGAACTTTCTCCCAAGATCAAGGTCTGACCTCATGAACAGTCACCTCTGGCTGAGTCTTGCTTAAAGCTTGAAAACACAGACACTAATAATGATGATAATATAACAACAATGATAATAACAACAACAATATTATAATAATGATGATGATAACGATGACGACAACAACAATAATGATGGTGATGATAACAACAACATCAATAATAATTATTTTAAAAAGATGATGATGATGATGATGATGATGATGATGATGATGATGATGATGATGATGATGATGATGATGATGATGATGATGATGAATGATGATGATGATGATGATGATGATAATAATAATAATGAATAATAATGATAATAATAATAATAAGTATGCGACTTATTTTGCGCTGATTCTTGTAAAGCACACAAATCTAAGCGCTTGCATTCAAATTAGTCACGTGCATGCGACCGTTCACAAATTGAATTAACAAATCAAATGTCTACACACACACACACACAACACACACACACACACACACACACACACACACACACACACACACACACACACAGCAAGGTGACGGAGATGGAAGAGACTGATTGAAAGTAGGAAGAGATGTGAGGTGTAATTATGTCATCTATATCTTGCCAGGGAATGCTCGTATACTTTTAAGATGAACAGATTGAAACAGGCTGTGTTGTTGTTGGGTTTTTTTGAGTGTGTGTGTGTGTGTGTGTGTGTGTGTGTGTGTGTGTGTGTGTTGTGTGTGTGTGTGTGTGTGTGTGTGTGGTGTGTGGTGGTGTGGTGTGGGGTGTTTGTTGTGTGGGGTGTGGTGTGTGTGTGTGGTGTTGGGTGTGTTGTTTGTGTGTGTGTTGTGTTGGCGTGTGTGTGTGTGTGTGTGTTTGTTGTGTGTTGGTGTTGTGTGTGTTGTTGATGTGTGCGTTGTGTTTGTTTGTTGTGTGTGTGTTGTGTTTGTGTGTGCGTGGTGTGTGTGTGTGTTGTGCTGCGTGCGTCGTGCTGTGTGTGTGTGTGTGTGTGTTGTGGTGTGTGTGTGTGTGTGTGTGTGTGTTGTTTTAGCTATGTCCCCAATGGGGGAGAGGGGGGGTGTATAAGCCAAGGATACAACAAAGCATAAGGCAGAAGTCAAAGTTGTTGTACATACTCTTCTTGGTTAAACTTACTGGCAACAACAACAAAAAAAGGCAAACCAAAACTATAATGCAAAATTAACAACACTTAGCAGTACATCAGTGATATGATATGATATGGTCAAAAGTAATAGAATGAAATCAACCCACGACAATGATTTTACACGGAATTATGAAGCAGTTTCAATTTATATAACATTGATACATTTTACAAGTTTTGATGTTTGTTGTGCACTTATAAGAAGTTGAATTCTATAATTGTGACACGCCACCACGAAATGAGTCGCTTAGCACCTGACCCACTTTTCTGCTAGGTGCCATTAATAAAGGCAGGTGGGGTGTCAAGTTATTAATCTTGAGATTTTGATTGATCGTAAAACTGTAGCAATTATTCTACCTTGTGGTGAGGTATCAAGGCATAGTTTTGTTTCCTTTTGTCTTTAATCGTGTTTTAAAAATAGCCAAGCCCGCATTCTGACCACCTGTTAGGATGCTCAATTGCCAATTTTTCATGTTGTCATTTCCTGCAGTCTACTATTTCAAGTTGTAATAACTTTTGATAGAATTGTTGAGGAAATGTTGAGAATGGCTTTGATAGAATTGTCTGATTTTCAATCCGTTTTTTTTTGTATTGTATAATTTTAATTGCGGATTAACATGTCAATAACTAAAAATTGACCTCTGGTGCAATGCGACTCATTATGTGGTGGAGCGTCACAAATATTCTGATTTTTATCTTTCTAATGTACCATGTACATTAGGAAAATAAAAAAACAGACCATGTCGTCTTCTTTGTTGTATATCTTCAAGGCAAATACCTTGAATGTTTCACACAGACCAGCTTGAATGATTTTAATATTATGTTTGGCAAATTACAGCAACTAAACAAAGGGAGGTAAATTGTTTTGCTATGCATTGAGCCTGTATCAGATGTGATGCATTGTAAAATGACAACGCACACTGTACACTGCTTAATTAACACATCTAGCATGGAATCCTTCAATCTAAGGTGCATATACCACTACTCATTGCTATAACTGAGGTCAACTAAGGTCAGGTTGAGCAATCTTTTTTTGATTTAACTCATCATTTTATTTATATTTTTAAAATTCTTTTATATCGAGGATAGGCAAGGCAAGGCAAATTCTTTTATTCGAGGATAATAGATGAGCACTCGTGTGCTTTTTTACATCCAGTCCCCGCCCTTTTCAGGGATAACATCAAGAATAAAAGATAACCGCAATTAAACAAGAACAATTATAATGATCCAAATACCAAGAGCAAGAAACAATAAGTATCAAACAACAGGTAAGAAATAACACAGAGATACAATAATAAGGTAATAATATGAAAAGGCACTCATTCAGAAACGAATATAAGAAGTAAGAATGAATGATGATTTTGATTTGAATAATAAAAAAGCACAATAATTAAAGAGTAAACATGAGAATATGATAGGTTAAATGACTTAAAACATCAATCCACCACCATCTATCATCAAGACAATTTGTAAAAGACAAAATTTTGAAAAAAAGGGGAGAAGGAAAAAAAAAAGTAAAAAAGAAGAAAAAGAAAACAACAACAAAAACCAACCAAACAAAGAAAAACATAATGGATAATGGAATAAGCACTCGTGTGCATTTTTACGTCCAGTCCCCGTGTGTATGCAGTTTTATAAATCTTTTCATCTGTTCCCACCGGCACGCGATGGCCTACTCTTACTAAAAGCGGAACAGGATTTAACGTGTGCGCAAGATGTTGTGCGTGCATACGGGGCCTCGGTTTATAGTCTCATCCGAAGGACTTTTGGGGAGAGTGGAGTCAAACTGATGTTAACTTCAGGAGGAAAACTCCCCTCGACCAGAAATCGAACCCTGGTGTCAAATTTAATTGCGTCTGTCAATCATGTCTGTTTTATCAGATATATTTCAGTCCTGTAAGACGGCTCTAGTTTACAAGTAGTCACTTTTTCATATTTTTTCCGAACTGCAGGCTCGGACAGGCATTGTAAATTGTCTATGACAGTTCCAGGCACAACAGAATTATTGCAATGCACATACTCATTGCCACTTGTTTCATAATTTTATCTTGACTAAGGGCTTGTTGGAATTTTTTTTAAATTCTGATTCCTGGTGTCACACAATATTATTACAAAGCTAAAATAACAATTAATGATAACGTGCTTGGTTGGAGAGGGCGTGCCGATTTTTTTTTTTAAATTATTTTTTTTAAATAGGACTTTGGCGTTCAAAGGATCCATTCCAGAGGTAAAAGGATTTCTTTTCAAGTGTCTGTTTCAGCCTAAGATCGAGGGGATTTTTCTCCTGGAGTTAACATCAGTGCTGACTCAACTCTCCTCAAAAGTCCTTCGGATGAGACTATAAACCAAGGTCCCGTGTGCGCACGCATGCAGAACATCTTGCGCACATGCCAAATCCTGTTCCGCTTTTTGTAAGAGGAGGTCATTGTGTGCCTGTGGGAACAGATGACAAGATTTACAAATCTGCATACACACGGGGACTGGATGTGAAAAAAAGCAGCGAGTGTTTATTCCATAATGCTCGATATAAAAGAATAAATAGGTAAATAAATATAAAAAATAAGATCATACACTGTTTCTGTGGAGTAGTCTTTCAAAATATTTCAGATCTGAGGGCATGAATAATATTTTTGGATAGCAGGATCTGGAATCAAGGCATGGAAATAAAACAGACTAATCAGCTGTTGGATAGCTCAGTGGTCAGAGCGCTACCTTTCCCCAAGTCAAGTTAACCAGCGTTGAGCGTGGTTACCAATTGGATGGGTGACCGTTTGCGCGCCTTGGCTTCAGTACAGTCCCCCAGTTCACCCAGCTACCTGTAAATGGGTACCTGCCCTCTTTAGGGTCAGAGAAGGTAAAGCAACGAGGGAGAGGAGATGGGCACCACCGCCCTCAATATGCTGGCCCCTAGAGAAGCTGATGTCTCTGATGCCTCGCTCCCCTACGACCGCCTAGGTTATGGGACATCTTTACCTTTACCTAATCAGTTGAACATTGAGGATCATGAACTGTCAGTTTGAAGTAAGATCAAAGTCTAGTATGAATAAATCAACCAATTGACATAGGATTGATGG
>CM060349.1:28400472-28403840 GCA_030674155.1 Stramonita haemastoma
ACAGGGATGTACTCTACACTTTCTATCATATCTCAGCATCAGCCAGGCTCAACTGATACAGGCACGTGCAGCACTGGTGAGGTAGTTTTATGTATTACTCTCAAATTTGTATGGTCCAAGTCTTTCCACTGAGACCACAGCAAACTCACTCTGGTTGGGATCTGTCTTTGAGATGATAAAGTATTTCAATTTGAATTTGATTCCAGCTAGAATCCAAAAATATCCCTAGGACGCTTACTGGATGTACATGAGCCAACAATCATTCAGTCCTCAACCTAAGCTGTTAATCACTGCACAATGGCAGCTGGTTCTTGTGACAAGAGTAGATCCAACCGCAGTTGACAGCCCATTGCGATGCTCTGCATCTGTTCTGCTGTCATTCTTTTAACCATTTAGACAGAACCAACAACAAGGTAAAGGTAAAGGTGTCCCATAACCTTTTTGGTCGTAGGGGAGTGAGGCATCAGAGACCTTAGCTTCTCTCTAGGGGCCAGCATGTTGAGGGCGGCGCCCATCTCCTCTCCCTCTCCCAACAACAAGCAGGTTAGAAAATGACAACTACCAAACCAGGAGCAAAGTATCAAGAGTTATAATCACCAAAACACAGAGACAAGGTGTCAAGAGTTATAATCACCAAAACACAGAGACATGGTATTAAGAGTTATAATCACCAAAATACAGAGACAAGGTATCAAGAGTTATAATCACCAAAATACAGAGACAAGGTATCAAGAGTTATAATCACCAAAATACAGAGACAAGGTATCAAGAGTTATAATCACCAAAACACAGAGACATGGTATCAAGAGTTATAATCACCAAAATACAGAGACAAAGTATCAAGGATTCATAATTACCAAATACAGGAACAAAATGTTAAGAGCTATAACTACCAAATGCAGGGTAAAAAACCGTCAAGAATGATAATTACCAAGCATGAAAACAATGGCAAGAATTCATAAACATCAACCAAGATGTCTAAAATAGTAATTGGCAAACTACGAATAGTTGCAAGAATGATAGTTATCAAAAGCAGGATCAATGTGTGAAAAATTCATAATTACCATAAGCAGAAGCAAAGGTTTCATCACTGGTACTGGGGTCATCAGCTGGAGTTTCGTCCTAAACAAACAAATAGCATTTGGGAATAAAATCCTTTGTGAACCAGTCTACACAATCATTTGACATATTCAACAATATTGTGATGTAACTACTATATCTCTTTAGCCTAATGCCTCCTTAGTGACACTGCACTATCAGTATTACCTTCTTATGGTAACATAATCTATCAATGATTGTGTACTAGCATAAGTATCTTTGTGATGAAAATATTTCAAGATTTTGCTGAAACAGAATTAACTCTTTATGGTTGAAGAATTCATTATACATTCAGGATTATTATGATAAGCTTCTTTAAGCTGTCAAGGTGCGGTACATTTTTTTTTTAGCCATAACAATTTCTCTTTATATTTTAAACAATTTCCTGAAGACTTTACTCTTTCATACTTTCCCCCTTTTACCTGACTAAAAATGTTCAATAAAGAAAACTGGTATTATTGCTTTTTATCTTATGTCAACAGCAAAAAGAAATTGCTGACAGTTTTGAATCAACATAGTAATTATCTTTATTATTGTAAAAACAATATATAGTTATACTCACAGAATTATCTTTAAGCAAAATACCACAATAAGACTTTATTTTACATTCCAAACTGTCAATCTGTCTTCGTTTAGGCAAAATAATATGATAACAGTTTTCGCTAACAGAATTATTTTCCTGCAAAAAGCCCATCATAAATAGATTTTATTCTTCAATTATAACTGTTCTTGATATTTACATACATCCCATAAGTAACTTTACACTATCACCATCTTCTTTCTAGGAGAATAATTTTTTGAATGGGTTCCATCTTTTGAATTGATTTGTACATGGTAAACCATTTGCTAGAAGATTTTGCATCACTACACTTACTTCTCTCGTAGTAAAACAATTGTGTAAAGATCTTTCACCATTGTAGATACCTTTTTCAAAACCAAAAATAATATTGTCCTTTCCACAGCTGTCAGTCACCCCCCCCCCGCCCCCCCCCCCCCCACACACACACACTTTAAGCTCCTCTAAGCTTCTAATTATACCATCCCATCCCAGCCTAGCCATGGCCAGCTGGTGCTATTTATAGCAGGAGCTGACCACACATGGACTACTAGGGAAAACGAAGGAGCGTGCTAAATTTAGCACTCTTGACTAGGCCTTGACTGAGTGATGTTGGATTTGGGCACTGTGTTTCTAAAACTTGCTGTACCATCATAACTATCACCTTTACAGAAAAACCAGTTCCTGGATTTTTTTCTCTGCTGTAAAGACAGAGAAAGCTGTGTCACATTCACAAGACTTAACCTGTACATGTACAAGCTGTGTTACATTCACAAGACTTAACCTGTACATGTACAAACTGTGTTACATTCACAAGACTTAACCTGTATATGTACAAGCTGTGTTACATTCACAAGACTTAACCTGTACATGTACAAGCTGTGTTACATTCACAAGACTTACCTGTGGTGTACAAGCTGTGTACTTTCACAAAACTTAACCTTTACGTGTACAAGCTGGGTACGTTCACCTGACTTAACCTTTACATGTACAAGCTTTGCACTTTCACAAGACTTAACCTGTACGTGTGCAAGCTGTGTACTTTCACAAGACTTACCTGTACCCGCACAAGCTGGGTACCTTCACCTGACTTACCTGCACTTCTGACACCTGGACTGGAGGTTGGAGGTCAGCCTCCCCAGCCAGAGGGACTGTGGGCTCCCATTCTACTTCAGCCTGGAATTCTTCAGGCAGGATCTGGATGATGGTTTCCTGAATGGCAGCCTGATGCTCTGCAAAAGCTTCGGCATTTTCTGTGGGGACGTCCACCACAAACTTCATGCCACAGTTGACAGCCACCTGTTTGAGTTTGATCTTGAACTTTTGGTACAGGTGCTTCATCAGCTGAACGACCTGTGATTGCTTCAAACCAGTCCAGGCCCGTTCCAGAATTCTCTTGTGCTGTCCTCCCAGGTTGAATGCGTAGCTTTTAGCTTCCTTCTCCTTTTTCAAGGCTTCGTTTTTTCTCTGCAGCCAGCTGTGTTAAAAGGTCGTTGTTTTGCTTGTAAAGGTCTATGATTTCTTGGTGGAACCTTTACATGTACAAGCTTTGCATTTCACAAGACTTAACCTGTACGTGTGCAAGCTGTGTACTTTCACAAGACTTACCTGTACCCCCACAAGCTGGGGCCTTTCACCGACTTTCCGCATTTGACACCTGGGCTGGAGGTTGGAGGTCACCTCCCCAGCCAAGGGATTGGGCTCCCATTCTACT
>CM060349.1:28406440-28416440 GCA_030674155.1 Stramonita haemastoma
ATCATCAAATCCCCTGCAGGCACAAAAGCTAAGTAAAGGATATTGCATCAATTTTGATTTAACACTTTTGCAGCATCTTTTGTAATGACCACAACTTTTGTACCCGTGAAATGAAAGAGACTCCAACATAAGCACCCAGTGTTGACAATAAACCAGTCAGTCGATCAAATCCAAGCATGTTAAGTCAAGTCAGAACCTAAAAAACAAAAACATCCACAAAAATGCCACAAAAAGGCCACAGGAATATCAAATATTCCTTTGAATGCAGTTGACACTTTTAAATTCTGAAAAGTGTCTTGCTGTAAGGTACCACAGCAGGTGGAGTTTCAATCACTGCAGGGACCTCTGATGAGGGCTCATCCAGGAGCCGAAACTCGAGTCAGGTCAGGCCAAAGGCATGGTTCTTACTTAAAAATGCCTACAATGCTGCCACTGAAAGACATTATTCCCTAGAATTTATTTTTATTTCATTTCTTTTTTTTTATTTGAATCTTTGATAAGTCATTTTCAAAATGATTGAGAAGTTGGTACCTGCACTTGTTTTTCCTCACTACTTTTTCCTCAAAACTGATGGCTTCTGACCAAAGCTTTGTCATATCACATCCCCAGGGTCAGAAGTCCACATGGAACTTATCCCTGTTAGGCTGCCGTAAGGCCACCAGCCAGTGGATCCTGCACTGCTGCTGGGTCACTTTAATGGTGTTCAGTTGTGCATACTCTGAGCTTACATGTTTGTTTGTCCGTCATGTGTGACGATGACCTCCAAAACAGCAGAGGAGGCAGCTGCTGTTTCGGAAACTGGGCAGAAATTTGATGATAGTGGAGATGCCTTGCCCACAGCACACCCCCACTCTCTCGCCCAACAGGGCGTAAGGACAGTCAGCGTTTGAGATGTTCTCCAAAGGCCAACTAGCCCCAAGGGCTGCAGCACATGAGGACTGTTCGAGTCAAGCCTCCTAGTCAGAGAGTCATAGTGGATCATTAAAGACTAAGCTATAAAGTGGAATTCCATGAGTGGGAAAGAAAGCCACTGATCATACAGCCTCTCACTTTGAGCTAACATACACAGGACGCTTCTTGCTAAACGCCCTTCTGAAGTCAATTGTGGCAGAGCCAGACTGTGTGAGGTACCCTAGTGACTATCACGGCATCCTTCCAATGATCTTCTGCTGTGAGTCTCTAACCCAGAGGCTTTGACACTAACTCACCACAGGCTCAGAAGTGTACTGAAAACCTAACTGTACTGAGGTCACCATGAGACGACATCAACAAAGCTCACCGAATTATAAATCATTTTGAATTTTTGTTTTATTGCATGATGATCAATGATAATGATGATGATGATGATGCAATGTTGATGTAGGGAGGTACAGGTATTTTGACACTATTTGACAGGGATGTACTCTACACTTTCTATCATATCTCAGCATCAGCCAGGCTCAACTGATACAGGCACGTGCAGCACTGGTGAGGTAGTTTTATGTATTACTCTCAAATTTGTATGGTCCAAGTCTTTCCACTGAGACCACAGCAAACTGACTCTGGTTGGAATCTGTCTTTGAGATGATAAAGTATTTCAATTTGAATTTGATTCCAGCTAGAATCCAAAAATATCCCCAGGACGCTTACTGGATGTACATGAGCCAACAATCATTCAGTCCTCAACCTAAGCTGTTCATCACTGCACAATGGCAGCTGGTTCTTGTGACAAGAGTAGATCCAACCGCAGTTGACAGCCCATTGCGATGCTCTGCATCTGTTCTGCTGTCATTCTTTAAACCATTTAGACAGAACCAACAACGAGGTAAAGGTAAAGGTGTCCCATAACCTTTTTGGTCGTAGGGGAGCGAGGCATCAGAGACCTCAGCTTCTCTCTAGGGGCCAGCATGTTGAGGGCGGCGCCCATCTCCTCTCCCTCTCCCAACAACAAGCAGGTTAGAAAATGACAACTACCAACCAGGAGCAAAGTATCAAGAGTTATAATCACCAAAATACAGAGACAAGGTATCAAGAGTTATAATCACCAAAATACACAGACAAGGTATCAAGAGTTATAATCACCAAAATACAAGACAAGGTATCAAGGTTACATAAATACCAAAATACAGGAACAAAATGGTTAAGAGTTATAACAACCAAACATATGGTAAAAAAAACATCAAGAATGATAATTACCAAGCATGAAAACAATGGCAAGAATTCATACATAGAAACCACAGGAACAAGATGTCAAAAATAGTAATTGGCAAACGTAAGAACAGTTGCAAGAATGATAGTTATCAAAAGCAGGATCAATGTGTGAAAAATTCATAATTACCATAAGCAGGAGCAAAAGTCTCATCACTGGTACTTGGGTCATCAGCCGGAGTTTCGTCCTAAACAGACAAATAGCATTTGGAAATAAAATCCTTTGTGAACCAGTCTACACAATCATTTGACATGTTCAACAATATTGTAACGTAACTACTACATCTCTTTAGCCTAATGTTTCCTTAGTGACACTGCACTATCAGTATTACCTTCTTAGGGCAACAGAATCTATCAATGATTGTGTACTAGCATAAGTATCTTTGTGATAAAATAAATCATTCAAGATTTTGCTGAAGCAGGTTTACCTTTTTATGGTAGAAGAATTCATTATACATTCAGGATTATTATGATAAGCTTCTTTAAGCTGTCAGGGTACAGTACCTTTTTTTTTTTATAGCCGTAACGCTTTCTTTCTATATTTTAAAGCACTTCATTGACAACTTTACTCTACCATAATTTTTTCCCTTTTACCCGACTATATAAATGTTCAATAAAGAAAACTGTGGGATCATTTCTTTTTGTTTTGGGTCAACAGCCAAAAAGAAACTGTTGACAGTTTTGCATCAACATAGTGTATATTTATCTTTATTATGGTAAAAACAATATATTATAATAATAACAGAATTATGTCTAAGCAAAAATATCATAACAGACATTATTTTACAGCCAAAACTGTCAATCTATCTTCATTTTGGTAAAATAACATGATGACAGTTTTCACTAACAGAATTATTTTCCTTCAAAAAACCCCATCATGAATAGATTTTAGTCTTCAACCGTAACTGTTCTTGATATTTACAAACATCCCATGAGTAACTTTACACTATCACCATCTTCTTTCTAGGAGAATAACTTTTTGAATGGGTTCCATCTTTTGAATTGATTTGTACATGGTAAACCATTTGCTAGAAGATTTTGCATCACTACACTTACTTCTCTCCTAGTAAAACAACTGTGTAAAGATCTTTCACCATTGTAGATACCTTTTTCAAAACCAAAAATAATATTGTCCTTTCCACAGCTGTCAGTCCCGCTCCCCCCCCCCCCCCCCCCCCCCACCACTTTAAGCTCCTCTAAGCTTCTAATTATCCCATCCCATCCCAGCCTAGCCATGGCCAGCTGGTGCTATTTATAGCAGGAGCTGACCACAGTGGACTAGGTGAAAGGAAGGAGCTCGCTAAATTTAGCACTCTTGACTAGGCCTTACTGAGTGATGTTTGATTTGGGCACTGTCTTTCTAAAACTTGCTGTACCATCATAACTATAAACTTTACAGAAAAAACCAGTTCCTGGATTTTTTTCTCTGTTGTAAAGACAGAGAAAGCTGTGTCACATTCACAAGACTTAACCTGTACATGTACAAGCTGTGTTACATTCACAAGACTTAACCTGTACATGTACAAACTGTGTTACATTCACAAGACTTAACCTGTATATGTACAAGCTGTGTTACATTCACAAGACTTAACCTGTACATGTACAAGCTGTGTTACATTCACAAGACTTACCTGTGGTGTACAAGCTGTGTACTTTCACAAAACTTAACCTTTACGTGTACAAGCTGGGTACGTTCACCTGACTTAACCTTTACATGTACAAGCTTTGCACTTTCACAAGACTTAACCTGTACGTGTGCAAGCTGTGTACTTTCACAAGACTTACCTGTACCCGCACAAGCTGGGTACCTTCACCTGACTTACCTGCACTTCTGACACCTGGACTGGAGGTTGGAGGTCAGCCTCCCCAGCCAGAGGGACTGTGGGCTCCCATTCTACTTCAGCCTGGAATTCTTCAGGCAGGATCTGGATGATGGTTTCCTGAATGGCAGCCTGATGCTCTGCAAAAGCTTCGGCATTTTCTGTGGGGACGTCCACCACAAACTTCATGCCACAGTTGACAGCCACCTGTTTGAGTTTGATCTTGAACTTTTGGTACAGGTGCTTCATCAGCTGAACGACCTGTGATTGCTTCAAACCAGTCCACGCCCGTTCCAGAATTCTCTTGTGCTTTCCTCCCAGGTTGAATGCGTAGCTTTTAGCTTCCTTCTCCTTTTTCAAGGCTTCGTTTTTCTCTGCAGCCAGCTGTGTTAAAAGGTCGTTGTTTTGCTTGTAAAGGTCTATGATTTCTTGGTGGTTTCTGCTCATTTCTTCACGATGCTGGGCAATTTGGTCCTGCAAAACCTGGATTTGTGCTGCATTACCCACAGCCTGGTAGTGCAAAAGTTGTCTGTGGTCACGTTTCAAATTGGCTTCAGATTTCTTGATTTCTTTCTTTATGGAGCGCTTGGATGATCTGACACGTCTTTCGTGTTGCTGTTCAGCTCTTCTGAACTCTTCAGCCATCTGTTCTTCAATAAAGGCAGCCCAGTTCACCTCAATGTTACCACTCAGGTAGGTGTTGTCTGAAAGAAAAAGACAAAAACAAGGACACAATCTACCGATTGATCATCTGTTCTGTTTGGTGTTAGTGTGTGTGTGTCAAGTCGAAATTTTTTTAAATTTCCAGATGGTACACTGTGTAAGCAGAAAGGTTGTGTTTTTTTTCATCAAGCAATCTATCTAAAAACAAACAAACACAACAAACAAACAAAAAAACCCTCAGAAACAAAACAACAACCACAACAACAAAACCCCCAACTATGAAATTTAAACCATTGGATTTTAGAACAGCGCAAAATCGAAGGGGACGGCATAAACATGAGAAACCAAGAAACAGGCATACAACACATTGTAAATAAAACATTAAACACACACACACACACACACACACACACACACACACACACACACACACACACACACACACACACACAGATAATTATGTGACTCACTGATGACAGTTTTGCTCTGTATAATTTCCACTTTGTCAACTGCAGCAGGCAAGGTTACTTCAGCAGCAGGGATTTCAGTGGTTCCTCCTTCCCCTGTAACACACACACACGCGCGCGCGTGCGCACGCACGCACACACACAGGCACGCATGCGCGCGCGCACGCACGCACACACACACACACACAGAGTGCTGTTAATGTTAACACACACACACACACACAGTCACATATATCCCCGCCACACACAGAAACGCAGACACACAAACACACAGAGTCACACACATCCCCTCCACACACACACACACACACACACACACACACACACACACACACACACACACACACACACACACACTAACATTAACACTAACACACACACACACACACCCTCCACACACACAGACACAAATACATACAGACACACAGACACACACACACACAGCCCCTCCACACATACAAACACACACACAGAGTCCCACACATCCCCTCCACACACACACACACACACACACACACACACACACACACAACACACACACACCACAGCCCATACACACACGCACACACACACACACACACATCCCCTTCACACACACAAACAACACAACACACACACACACAGTCACACAGACACATCCTCCCCCCCCCCCACACACACACGACACACACAGAGTCACACACACACATCCCCCCCCCCCCCCACCACACACCACCACCACCACACCCCCCCACCACCACCACCCCACCACCCACCCACACCCCCCCCACCACACACACACCACCCCACCCCCACCCACCACCCCCACACACCACCACCCACCACCACAACCACCACCACCACCACACACACCACCAACACAACACACCACCACCCCACCTAATTCCCAATCCTATCCCTCCACATCCTAGTTCAAATACCTCCGCCTGGCTGATTCCCGTAAGTCCCTGATCCTTCCCATCCTCCATCCTGATCTTTCTCCTGCCCGGCTGCTGTTTCTGCTGTTGTCCCATCTCCTCCTCATCCCAACGCTTCGTCTCCTCATCCAACCCATTTCCCCCTCACCTCCACCTCCTCCTCCTCCTCCTCTCATCATCATCATCATCATCCTCATCATCATCATCAGAGTCATTTTCTGAGCTGGATGAATCTCGGTGTGCAGTTTGCGTGGCTGCGTGGGTGAAGGCGAGCAGATCTGATGTGGATGTGGATTTGGATGTGAATGTGGATGTGGTCTCCAGGGGGAGGAGGTCCGTTGCTGAGGTTCTGTGAGGCTCAGTGTGCTGATTCATGGTGATCTGCTGTTTTGTTTGGGGGGGGCGTTAGGGTGTCTTCTTCTTCTTCCTCCTACTCATCATGATAGCCGGTTTTTTGGGGGTCTGCTTCTTTTTCCGTTTACCTGAGAAATAAGTTTAGTTTTTGAACTCTCACAGTGCTCATGGACTTTCACAGTGCTCGTGAACTATCACAGTGCTCATGGACTCTCACAGTGCTCATGGACTCTCACAGAGCTCATAAACTCTCACAGTGGTCATGAACTCTCACAGTAATCATGAACTCTCACAGTGCTTATGAACTCTCACAGTGCTTATGAGCTCTCACAGTGGTCATGAACTCTCACAGTGCCCATGCACTCTCACAGTGTGTATGGACTCAATAATAAAAAGGATGAACAAAACCGTAAGAAAGGCAGAACAGAGAGAGAGAGAGAGAGAGAGAGAGAGAGAGAGAGAGAGAGAGAGAGAGGGGAGAGAGAGAGAGAGAGAGAGGGAACTGGTTGTCAAGTCTTCATGGGTGTCCCCACGGTCGCCAGACTAAGAGATAGATAGATAGATAGATAGATAGATAGATAGATAGATAGTAATAGATAGATAGATAGATAATAGATAGATAGATAGATAGATAGATAGATAGATAGATAGTGCTCAGTTATAGAAATTTGCTGTAGAGATAGCCTATATTCAGAACTTTGTTATCTTGTCTCAATAAAATTTTTGTCCCCATTCCACATTGGTAACCATGTTCAATGCTGCTTCACCTACCTTAGCTTTTGGAAAGACAGTGCTCTGACTACTAAGCTACCTCAGGCATAAACAGGGAGAAGCATGTTCCAATTATGTTTGAATGAACTGAGAATTCATAAATCTTTCAAGAAACCATAGGTTTGGCGAAAGGTAAAAAGGTAAAGTTGTCCCATAACCTAGGAGGTCGTAGGCGACAGAGGCATCAGAGACCTCAGCTTCTCTAGGGGCCAGCATATTGAGGGCGGCGCCCATCTCCTCTCTCTTCGCTGCTTTACCTTCCCTGACCCAAAAGAGGGCAGGTACCCATTTACAGCTGGGTGAACTGGGGGGAATGTACTGAAGCCAAGGCGCGCAAACTCACCCATCCAACTGGTAACCACGCTGGACACTGCTTAATAACTTGACTTGGGAAAGCGAGTGCTCTGACCACTGCGCAATACCGCCCCCAGTCCCTGCCCCCAGTCCCTAAATCGGAAACCAACTGGGATGTTAATCTAATCACAACAACATAGGTTTGGCTATACAAGAAAGGAAATCAAATCTATAAACAAAACATACATTTGATGTATCAGCTCCCTGCGTTGCTTAGGTTCTTGTGGTCAGGTGTGCAACATTCCTGGTAGAAGTCTACTAGGGGTATAGACTGATTCTCTGACTGTTACCACCCATTCAATTTTTTTTATCTCCCCACCCTATGAACCTGACCTGTGAGAACAGCTTATCTCATGCTGTGACCTCTCTTGCTGGGTGTGTGCCTCGATTGTTGAAAATGGGGACAGGATAGCCTAATGGTCAGAACATTGCACTCGCAATTTGACCACGCGTTGGAGGGGATTTTTCTCCTGAAGTTAACAACAGTGCTGACTCCACTCTCCCCAAAAGTCTTTCGGATGAGACTATAAACCCAGGCCCTGTGTGCGAACGCATGCAAAACATTTTGGCACACCTTAAATCCTGTTCCCCTTTTCTTAAGAGTAGGCCATTGTATGCAGGTAGGAACAGATGACAATATTTACACAACTGCATACACATGGGGACTGGATGTAAAAAAAAAAAAGCACATGAGTGCTTAGTCCATTATCCTCGATATAAAAGAATAAAAAATAAAATAAAAAATCTAAAAAATAAAAATAAATCTCCCCACCCTATGAACTTGACCTGTGATAACAGCTTATCTCATACTGTGACCTCCTTGCTGGCTGTGTGTGTGTTAAATGTGCCCCCCCCCCCCCCCCATTGTTGAAAACTGGAATTCTTTAGTGTGGGGTGTGTTTCTCTTGTCACGGTTTATAATAGCCCCAAGGCTATCTGGTGATTCTAGCGAATGTGTATTTGTTGTAAATGGGATTGTTTGGGTCGTCTTCTGGGTATAAAACATTATCACTGATTACACTATTTATTTATGTATTTATTTATTTATTTATTTATTTATCTATTTATTTATTTATTTATTGATTGATTGATTGATTGATTGATTTGAATTATCTATTTATTTATTCATATGGAGGATAATGGATGTCTATTCAAATGTTCATTTATTTATTCATATCGAGGATAATGGAATAAGCAATCATATGCTTTTTTTAGATCCAGTCCCCGTGTGTATGCAGTTTTGTCAATTTTGTCATCTGTTCCCACTGGCTCACAATGGCCTATAGATTAGAGTTGCTTCAGATTACAGTTGAACTGTTAGATAAATGTAAAGGTAAATGTGTTCCCATTATCTTATGCAGTTGTTAGAGAGCAAGACCTCAGAGACCTCAGCTTCTCTAGGGGCCAGCATATTGAGGGCGGCGCCCATCTCCTCTCCCTCGCTGCTTTACCTTCCCTGACCCTAAGGAAGGCAGGTACCTATTTACAGCTGGGTGAACTGGGGGACTGTACTGAAGCCAAGGTGCACAAACAGTCACTTCTACGAAGCAGCCACACTTACCACAGCTTAATGGTAGTTTGGGGAAAGTGGGTGAAGGTAGTACTTTAACTAAAAAGATCAGGGATATAATAATAATAATAATAATAATAATAATAATAATAATAATAATAATAATAATAATAATACATGGAATTTGTATAGCACTATATCTTGCAAAAACAAATCAAAGGGCTTGCATTCGACCTACACACACACATCACAACAAATACTTTACTTAAATATAGCGTGTGCTTATCTCATATAAAATGTTAAAGAAAGGTTTGTGATTCTGGTTTTTGTTTTGAAAATATAAAGAAAAAATTTTTATTAAATCACAGTAAATAGTACAGGATACAACACATTTAAATCTACACACACACACCACTCATCGTCACAGCACACATACACACATTCATACACATCACCACACCACACACACATCACACCAGACCAACACACCACACACCACACCCCACACACACACACACACACACACACAACACACCGACCGAAGATAATTATGTGGGTATCAGGTACAGCACAAACAATTCAACAGGTTAACATTTAGCTGCATGAATCGGGTGCCAATAAGCAAACATGTTCAGGCAAACCATTCCCTATAACTAAAGAACATTCATATTATCAGTTATTATATATTACCACCATATGTCCACGAAACTGAAACTTGCTCCTTCTCCCCTGTGTGCCCGTGGTAAAGAAAACCAGACAGGCGAGCACATCCTTCAGAGGTGTACGCTATTCAGCGACCTGAGGAAGAAAGTGTGGCTGACGGAGATAACCCTACAGACCAAGCTGTACGGCCCGCGAGAGGAGCTGGAAAGGACATGCCATTATTTTTCCCAGACACATCTGACAGTGTAAAGCGAACGAGAGAAGAAGATATGATCAGTGAAATCCGTCCGTTTG
>CM060349.1:28426440-28431440 GCA_030674155.1 Stramonita haemastoma
ATATATAATATATATATATATATATATAATGATATAAAAAATAATAAAATATTTGTTTTTAAATTTAAAAAAAAGAAGCAAAAAACAACCCCCCAAAACAACAACAACAACAAAAAACAAAACAACAACGCCCCAAAACCAAAAACAAAAACAACAACAATAGCAACAACAACAAAAAAACCCTAAGAGCGAAAAATTCTTATAGAAGAAAAAGCAATTATACCAATTAAAGAGAATAAAAAATGCAGGGGGCTAAAGGGAGAGAAAAAGATATGTATCTGTATTTTTTTTATGCCCATCATAATCTTTTACCTACCAGGGAAATTTCTTTCTAACAAAGTTATGACTGTAACACCAGTCCACATCACCCTATAAAAGCCTAAAAATCTTTAATGGGAAACAACTCTATTTTAAAACCTTACCGAGTTTTTGTGCAGAGGTTAGTTCCCATGTCTTAATTTGCTATTATGCTTTTTGAAAATTTTTATTTTATTTTATTTTTATTTTCACCTAATCTCCTCAAAGATGGGGCATAAGTTGACTTACACATGACTTAACTTTCCCCCATTTTTTGTTTCGTCAGTTTTTAATTGTCATCCGTTCCTTCCTACCGGCACAACATGGCCTACTCTTCCCAAAGGTGGAATGGGCTTTCAAAGTGTGAGCAAGATGTTCCTACCGGCACAAAATGGCCTACTCTTCCCAAAGGGGGAATGGGGCTTTCAAAGTGTGAGCAAGATGTTCCTACCGGCACAAAATGGCCTACTCTTCCCAAAGGGGGAATGGGCTTTCAAAGTGTGAGCAAGATGTTCCTACCGGCACAAAATGGCCTACTCTTCCCAAAGGGGGAATGGGCTTTCAAAGTGTGAGCAAGATGTTCCTACCGGCACAAAATGGCCTACTCTTCTCAAAGGTGGAATGGGCTTTCAATGTGTGTGCATGATGTACTCCCTCCGCTCTAGTCCCAGCTGAAGGACTTTTGGCAGGGGAATTGAATCAGTACTGATGTGAACTCGAGGACAAAACTCCCTAGAAGAGATGCCTCTATGGTGACTTGATCCCCTGTGCTCAGAACATTGCGCTGGCAATTTGACGATCCGAGTTCGATTCCCGGGGGAGGGGGATTTTTCTCCTGGAGTTTACATCAGTGCTGACTCCACTCTCTCCAAAAGTCCTTCGGATGAGACTGTAAACCGAAGCCCCCCCCCGTGTGCAAACACATGCAGAACATCTTGAGCACACTTTAAATCCTGTTCCGCTTTTCAAGAGTCGCGGAACAGGATTTTCCATTGTGTGCCGGTGGGAACAGATGACAAGATTTACAAAACTGTATACACACGGGGACTGGATGTAAAAAATAACCCCACACGAGTGCTTATTCCGTTATCATTGGTATTAAAAGAATAAAAGAATACAATAATGGGAAACAACTCTACTTAAACCATGCCAAGTTTTATGCAGAGGTTAGTTTCCATGTCTTTGTTTACATTATGCTGTATTATTATTTTTTTAATACTTGTTTTTTATTTTATCATTTTATTTTTATTATCTTTTTTTCACCTAGGTGGATTCGGTGGTCTAGAGGTAATGCGCCTACCTAGAAAGCGAAAAGTCCGGGTGGGAGTGTGCGGTGGTTTGAATCCCGCTTGGGCCCACAACTCCCCCCCCCCCATCCAATAGACCATGAGAGGTGGTCTGGGTGCTAGTCTTTCGTATGAGACGATAAACCGAGGTCCCGTATTATACACATCATTATTTAGCGCATTAAAAGAACCCACGGCAGCAAGAGGGTTGTCCTTGGCAAAATTATGTCGAAAAAAGCCTCTCTGATAGGGAAGCAAATACAGTTGCAGACAGGAAAAAGAGAAAAAAAATAATGGGTGGCGCTGCACTTGTGGCGACACGCGTATCCCCGGGGAGAGCAGGTCGAATCTCATGCAGAGAAATCTGTTGTGACATAGTGGTATACTCTCCTTGAAGATGGGGCATGAGTTGACCTACATATCACTTAACTTTCCTCAGGTTTTTTTATATTTAAATTGTCATCCATTCCTGCCTGTTCTGCCTCTGTTCTACCTTTCAGAACAGAGAGAAAAATGGAGGGAACTGGTTGTCAAGTCCCCACGGTCGCCAGACTAAGGGATAGATAGATAGATAGATAGATAGATAGATAGATAGATAGATAGATAGATAGATAGATAGATAGATAGATAGATAGATAGATAGATAGATAGATAGGCAGATAGACAGACAGATAGATAGATAGATAGATAGATAGATAGATAGATAGATAGATAGACAGATAGATAGATAGATAGATAGACAGACAGATAGATAGATAGATAGATAGATAGATAGACAGACAGACAGACAGACAGACAGACAGATAGATAGATAGATAGATAGATAGATAGATAGATAGATAGATAGATAGATAGATAGATAGATAGATAGATCCATTCCTACCAGTACAAAATGGTCTACTCTTCCCAAGAGCGGAATGGGCTTTCAGTGTGCGTGCAAGATGTTTTACGCTGCTCTAGTCCCTTTTGAAGGACTTTTGGCAGGGGAGTGGAATCAGTACTGATGTGAAATTGAGGGTAAACCTCCAGAAAAGGGACCCGCGAGGCACCATATGGTATATGGTGACTTGATCCCAACCCTCAGATCACAAGCGTAGGGCTTTATGGTTGAGGTATTTTATCTCTTTTTTTTATATACCAATTTGTGTCACAGCAGATTTCTCTGCGTGAAATTCAGGCTGCTCTCCCTGCACGTCGCCACAAGTGCAGCGCCACCCATTATTATTTTTTTTCTTCTTTTTAGACAAAGTCCGGAGCATCCACTCAATTTTTCCGTCATACTGGGAAGGAAGAAAGGGTAAGAGTGGGAATAGAACCCAGAACCCTTCTTGTTAGGGAGGCGAATGTCTAAACTGTTCTGCTACCTTCCTTCATAGTCCCTAACTTTAATGCTGGGTGTAGCTCAGTGGTCAGAGCGCTGGCTTTCCCCAAGTCAAAGTTAAACAGCATCCAGTGTGGTTACCACCGGTTGGATGCATGACTGTTTGCGTGCCTTGGTTTCAGTACAGTACCCCAGTTCACTCAACTGTATATATGGGTATCTGCCCTCTTTGGGGTCAGGGAAGGTAAAGCAGTGAGGGAGAGGAGATGGGCACCTCCCTCAATATGCTGGCCCCTAGAGAAGCTGAGGTGTCTGATGCCTCGCTCCACTACGACCACATAAGTTATGAGACACCTTTACCTTTTATGTTCTCCTTCCAACCCTAGAGGCAAGGGCATGAACTGTTATAGCCTAGGCCTATAGAGACCAGTTACAATGGGAAAGAATTTTAGTTTTACCATAACAAGTAGGTGGTGGGGTAGGGACGGGAGGTGGGGGTGGATGGGTGTTTGTTGAAGAAAAGGGGCATAGAGGGCGGGGAGGGGAGAAGGGGAGGGCAGGGGGTTGAAGATGTTTGAGACATTGGTGGAGTTACAGATCCTAAATTTTCCATGGGGTCAGACATTGTTTTCATCTGTAGTTGACAATCTGGAAGTCATCAGGTAAGCTAGGCCTAACTGACACACTTCCTCTTTGAAGCTAGACTGTAACTATGAGATATCAGGTCTAACTACCAAGACAGTTTCCCTCTCCCCCCCCTACCTAGACCCTCAGTTTGAATATAGAGTGTGTAGGAGAGTCAGGAGAGGGGATACCTCAGTGGTCAAACCACTAGGTTAAGCAGCATCCAGCGTGGTTACCAACTGGATGGGTGATCGTTTGGGTGCCTTGGTTTCAGTACAGTTCCCCAATTCCCCAGCTGTAAATGGGTACCTGCCCTCTTTTAGGGTCAGGAAAGGTAAAGCAGGAAGGGAGAGGAGATGGGCGCCACCCTCAATATGCTGGCCCCTAGAGAAGCTGAGGTCTCTGATGCCTCGCTCCCCTACAACCACATAGGTTATGGGACCTTTCCTTTTATGTTTCCTTTCCAACACTAGAGACAAGGGCATGAACTGTTATAGCATACAGGGAGAACAGCTACAAGGGGAAAGAGTTCAAATTTTACCTAGCAAGCAGGCCTATTATGCCATTGAAATCACTTGGGAGGGGCTGTGGGGAAGGGGTGGGGGGTGGATGGGTGTTTGTTGAAGAAATGGGGCATAGGGGGCGGGGAGGGGAGAAGGGCAGGGCAGGGCGTTGAAGATGTTTGAGGCATTGGTGGAGTTACAGATCCTAAATTTTCCATGGGGTCAGACATTGTTTTCATCTGTAGTTGACAATCTGGAAGTCATCAGGTAGGCTGGGCTAACTGACACACTTCCTCTTTGAAGCTAGACTGTAACTATGAGATATCAGGTCTAACTACCAAGACAGTTTGCCTCTCCCCCCTCCCCCCCCCCCTACCTACCTAGACCCTCAGTTTGAATATAGAGTGTGTAGGGGGATCAGGGGAGGAGATAGCCCAGTGGTCAGAGCACTCCCTCTGCTTTCCCCCAAGCTAATAATATTAAGCAGCATCGAGCATGGTTACCGAGTGGATGGACAGATTGCATGCCTTGGTTTCAGTACAGTCCTCCAGTTCACCCAGCTGTAAATGGGTACCTGCCCTCTTTAGGGTCAGGGAAGGTAAAGCAGCAAGGGAGAGGAGATGGGTGCCGCCCTCAATATGCTAGCCCCTTAGAGAAGCTGAGGTCTCTGATGCCTCACTCCCCTATGACCACATAAGTTATGGGACACCTTTCTATCTATCCATCTATCGATCTATCCCTTAGTCTGGCGACCGTGGGGGCACCCTTGAAGACTTCACAACCAGTTCCCTCCATTCCTCTCTCTGTTCTGCCAATCTCAAAACTTTGTTGAGTTCTAGGTCTGTCCATTCGCTGATGTTGTCCTCACATCTTTTTCTGGGTCTGCCTCTTTTTCATCCTCCTTGGACAGTGCCTTGCAGTATTGTTTTCGCAAGTCCTTTTGATTCTGTGACATGCCCTACCCCAGTT
>CM060349.1:28446440-28448940 GCA_030674155.1 Stramonita haemastoma
GGTGACCATTTTTGCGCCTTGGCTTCAGTACAGTCCCCCCCCCCCCCAGTTCACCCAGCCTAGGTTAGGGACACCTTTATCTACCTTTACCTTTACTTCTAATCTAAATTATGACAAAATGTCTGGCTGTAAATTGTAATTGTAAGGGATCACAAAGTGAAAAGTTTCAACCTTTATGTATGGGGACCTCTGAAAAAGGGCTCATCCAGGAGCCAAAAGTCCAGTTAGGTCGAGCTAAAACTTTTAAGGCATTATGGTTCTTAACGTGTTAATTAATTAAACCTGCAAGTGCTGTCTTTGGAAGATATGGGGTTTGGGTGTTTTTCCTTATTTCTCTCTGTCTATCTGTCTGTCTCTCTGTTTCTGTCTCTGTCTGTCTGAGCTAAAAACAACAACAGCAACAAAAACTGCGAGGATAACTGTCTCTCCCCCTGCCCCCCTCTCTGTCTCTTCTCTCTCTGTCTCTGTGTCTCTGTCTGTCTGTCTGTCTCTGTCTGTCTGTCTGTCTCTCTCTGTCTCTGTCTCTCTCTCTCTCTATCTCCTTCCTTCCTTCCTCCCTCCCTGTCTCCCCCTCCCCCTCTCTCTGTGAGTTAAACCCCATTCTTACTTTTTTCTTTTCTTTTTCAAATACCCCCCCCCCCCACACACACACACAAACAATACACACACACACACATACACACAGACACACACACACACACCCTACACACACACTCCTCCCCCCCCCCCTAAACACACACACACACACACACACCACACACACACACACACACACACACACACACACACACACACACACACACACACACACACGCCTAACACACATATTCACCTTAGCCAGCAAAAAACGATCTCTTACGAAATTGGCCTTGAGAAAAACCGCGAGGAGTAGTCCTAGTTCTAACTGGTCAGTCAGTTGCTATGTGACGTGGTAACGGGTGGTGGTGTGGAGATGGGTGGTGTGAAGGGGTGGTGGTGGGGGGTGGGTGGTCAGACAGGTGGGTGGGTTGTGCATGCAGACGTCAGTCACATGAGTCATTATATGGAACTGACCACCATTGATCACGAGATGACCAACTGACGGGACCGCTGACCTCTTTTTTTTTTTCATCTTAGACTTTGCCCCACATCTGGTTGTCTTAGAAAGAAAGTGTGTCTAGTTCACTTATATGATAGATAGTGAGATATATATATATAAAATATATATATATATATATATATTATATATATATATATATATATAATTATATAGATGATGGATTGGGGAAACCCTCTCGTGTGTGTGTTGTGTGTGTGTGTGTGTGTGTGTGTGTGTGTGTGTGTGTGTGTGTGTTGTGGTGTGTGCGCGCGCTAGCTAGAGAGAGAGAGGGGGGAGAGAGAGGGGAGAGAGAGAGAGGAGAGAGAGGGAGAGAGAAGAGAGAGAGGAGAGGACACACACACACACACACCACACACACACACACACACACACACACACACACACACACACACACACACAACACAGACACACACACACACAGAGACACAGAGACAGACACACAGACACACAGAGACTGAGAGACTGTGAGACCAGAGACAGACACACAGACAGAGACAGAGAGACAAAGAGTGTATATATGTGTGTGTGTGGAGCCGCTCCTAGCCTAGCTAAAATTTGACGCTCCAGTGGATAGCCAAGCCTATCCGAAGCTCAGCGTAGAAAAGAAAATCTATAGAATCTACATGTGGTATGCATGGCAGGCATTGGTTTAACCAGTCTTTGCCTTTACCTGGTAGAGACTTTGCAGGCTTTCAAAAGGAATACTACGCTGAACTCTGATCTGTGGTTTGCACTCTCTAACACTAAGATCAGAATGGGGGGAGGGGGAGGGGGGGTGGATAAAGGAGGAAGTGGAGGAGAGGAAGAGGAGGAGGAGGAGAGGAGAGGGAGGGGGAGAGGGAGGGGGAGAGGGAGAGAGAGAGAGAGAGAGAGAGAGAGTGAGATGAGAGAAGAGAGAGAGAGAGAGAGACAGGACAGACAGACAGACAGACAGACAGACAGACAGAGAGAGACGCAGAGAGAGACGCAGAGAGAGAGAGGAGAGAGAGAAGAGAGAGAGAGAGGAGAAGAGAGAGAGAGAGAGAGAGACTTAACGGACTTTAGACTTTTACTGTACATTGGCCTTAGGCCACAATGCAAATATGCAAATTGGGCATAGGGAATTGCATGACAAGAGTTGAAAACATACTGCTACTGCCATATGCTAAAAATTTTTAGTGTCTCACGAGAGAGAGAGAGGAGAGAGAGAGGAGAGAGAGAGAGAGAGAGAGAGGGAGAGAGAGAGAAAAGAGAGAGAGAGAGAACCAGGGTTGGTTAAAGTCTATTGAATCTTTCAAAATCAGTCTGCTTTCAAAATCAGTCTGCATGACGGGAAGTTTATATAGATCTATATATAATACATTGATAGATCATAGATAAATAAAGATACACATATCACACACACACACCACTCATCACACA
>CM060349.1:28458940-28460311 GCA_030674155.1 Stramonita haemastoma
CGTACACACGTACACACAACACACACACACACACACACACACACACACACACACACACACAGTAGTAAACCTACAGCACAGTAGGCTAACGTGACGGTAATGTTCCTTACACCATCAATGACCCAGAGTAACGACCACAAGCAGGTCACGCTGCCCACGAAACATGCAGACTACAGTATAATACCAATAGGCTAGTAAACTTTTCCGTCAACTCGCCGCCTCATGCTACAACCGCGTGGTTTAGCCACAGCTGTGCCCTGACTATAGGCCTACTAGGCCTAGATCTAAGCCTAAAGCATACAGACAACCTGTGATGTGGTGTGGTGTGGTGTGGTGTGGTGGGGGGGGTGGTGTTACACTTGTGGGTGGCCTGATGTTGTAATGAGCATGGGGCTTGGTAAGGTAAGCTAGGTTTAGTGTTGTGCGTACCTGCCTGATTGATTTCAGTACAGCACTGTAGGCTATATAGAGGTGATGTAGTTTGGACTTTGGAGTTTTATTTTCAGGTAGCTATCCAGGTTGTATTACCTTTGTGGTTTGTGAACTTTGGCCTGTTTTTGTTGTTGTGGAGTGGAGCCTGTCAGTACTTTAGGCCTAGGTGGTTGTATTGAGTGAGTAGGTGGATCCTAGGTGGGTAGGGTTAGGCTTGATTGAATGAATTCTCAGTTGTGTGTGTTTTATGGGCGCCTGCTTGTCTGAGTTAGTTTTTAAACTGGGCTGGCTACTCTTCTATGGCGCAATGTTGTTGTTTTTAATTTTTTTAGAAGGCTTAGAAATTGATGCACTATGATAACGATTTTTTTTTTGGGGGGGGGGGGGGGGTTGGGGGGGGGGGTGGCGTAGTAGATTGGTGTTGTAGAAGTAATGCTCTTGCCTGGAAAGCGAAAAGTTTGGGTTTCAAGTGTGTGGTGGTTTGATCCCCGTTTGGGTCTAAAACTTTTCACCCAGCACACTTAAAAGCCGGGATTTTTCCTTTTACTCTGGTCACAGTTGGACGCTGTAAACATCATGTTATTAATTAAGCCATGGAGCTTTATTTGTCTTTTCAAGATAATGATTCCTATTAATTATCAGCCTGTCAGCATTATAATTGCTCCTTCAAGGACTGATTCGAGTATTATTTTGACTCGACTTGACTTGACCCGTTCCTGGTATTTAGAACTGTTCCACGTTGTCAATGTTGTTGTGATAAGATAAAATTATTTACGTCCCCAAACGGAAATTTCCGATTTTTGAGACAGCAGTGTACCATGTGGCAGCTGCATGACTCTTGTGTTATCATAGCTAATTATAGCTTCAAGAGCCTGGGCCAAGGTCGTAGGTTTCACTGGGTGTTTTCCATGAGACGGGGTATTCCCGATAAGCAACTGA
>CM060349.1:28465411-28467911 GCA_030674155.1 Stramonita haemastoma
TACTTGCAGGTTGAATTAATTAACACGTTAAGAACCATAATGCCTTAAAGTTTTAGCTCGACCTAACTGGACTTTTGGCTCCTGGATGAGCCCTTTTCAGAGGTCCCCATACATAAAGGTTGAAACTTTTCACTTTGTGATCCCTTACAATTACAATTTACAACCAGACATTTTGTCATAATTTAGATTAGAAGTAAAGGTAAAGGTAGGTAAAGGTGTCCCATAACCTAGGCTGGGTAAACTGGGGGGGACTGTACTGAAGCCAAGGCGCAAAAATGGTCACCCATCCAATTGGTAACCACGCTAGACGCTGCTTAACTTGACTGGGGAGAAAGCAGAGCGCTACGACCACTTAAGCTATCCCGCCCCCCAATTTCGAAGTATCTACCAGAAAAGGGAGCAGGATAGCTCAGTGGTCAGAGCACTTGCTTTCTCCAAGCGAAGGTTTTTAAGCAGCATTGATCGTGGCTACCAAGTGGATGGGTGACTTGTTTTCAAGCCTTGCCTTCAGTACAGTTCCCTTAGTTCAACCCAGCTGTAAATGGGTACCTGCCCTCTTTAGGGTCAGGGAAGGTAAAGCAGTGAGGGAGAGGAGATGGGCGCCACCCTAAATATTGCTGACACCTGGAGAAGCTAAGGTCTCTGTCATCTCGCTCTCCAATGACAGCACAGGTTATGGGAACACCTTAACCTTTTTCTCTGTTTTACCAGTGAGACATTTTTCTTCATGATTTAGAAGTATTCCTCGAAAAAGATACAGATGTGTCATTCGCATTCTGAAGACGAAACAGTTTCAAATTCAACTGGAGTGACCTATTAACCTGTGATCTCCCCCCCCCCCCCCTCTACCATGTGACTGGCAATGACCTTAACCATGAGGGGTCCGATCACGTGTGACCTTTTCTGACCTTTCTCCAACCCACCCTACCCCACTCCCCTCCCCATTCTCCCCCTTTACCCTCCTTTCTCCTACCCCCCCCACCCCCACCCCCACCCCGTCCCACTGTCAGCTATCCCCCCCCCCCCCCCCCCCCGTCTATAAACGTTATACAACTATCCCCAGCAAGATCCCTATAAAAGACGCCAAGGTTAAAGGTCACCACAGGTTATGACCCGCGGTTTTATTGGCACTGCTTGAAAGTAAAAAGTTTATTCACAATGTGGTAGGTCCTCCTCCCACCCTCCTCCCCCCACTCCCACCCTTCCCACCCATCCTCCAAAGTCACCATCTGATCTACATCCTACTGTTGGTGTCCTTAAATGGGTTTTATTTTTTGGTCGCTAACTGGAATTTTAAGGCTTTCAAGTGTCTGCGTAAACCTTGTCTGAACGTAACACTCAGGAAAATATTCTGTAAACTGTTAAGCTCATGGGTTTTGCACCATCAGCATACATGAAAACACTACCCAAAACAATGTAAAAGAAACTAATGTAGCAGATAATGATTGTTTCCCTATCAGAGTGGCTTTTTCTACAGCGCGCTAAATAATGATAATATACGTGTAGCACACGGGACCTCAATTTCTCGTCTCATCCGAAAGACTAGCACCCAGACCACAACACATGTTCTAACGGATGGGGGAAAAGTTTTGGGGCCCAAACGGGATTGGAACCACCGCACACTCCGACCCGGACATTTCGCTTTCTAGCCAAGGCGTGTTACCTCTAGACCACCGATTCAGCAAAGTCTGTTGTTTTACTTCGATTCGCATACATGCCCCACAAAGACAACAGAAATTGTCATCACATTTGGAATGGTTAGTTTTGCGATTTGTAGTCTGTGCATTGATACTAGCCCACTTGGTGAAGGAAAGAAGAAGGTCAGTTTTCATAGCATGTTTGCAGACCCAGGGAGGAGAAGTTTTGGTTTTTTATTTTATTTTCCGTTGAGCCTTCCCACTTCACGACAAAAACCAGTTTAGGACACAACATACACTTCGAGAACACAATGAAAAACCGCTACCTATAAAAGGACTTTGTGACTTTTTCTTCTGGGTTTTGGGGGGGGGGGTTGTTTGGTTTTTGTTGGGGGTTTTTTGGGGGTTTTTTTTTGGGGGGGAGTTCTTTGGCTAGGTCTCCTAAGTTCACCCGTGGTGAAATTTTGTGTATGCGACCGTTTCTATGCATCTTTATGGTAGTTGTATTCTGATTTCGGGGATTTTGCTAATGTAAATATCCCTTCGCATTGTGTGTACCTTCTAAAAAAAATAAAGAGTATGCTTCTCTCCCTGTGTGAGGGTAACTCAGAAATCACTGAAGCACTGCACTAAACTGACACACAGGCAGGCACATTAACAAACAGACTGACAGACAGACAGACTGACAGACTGACAGACATACAGACAGACTGACACAGACAGACAGACTAGACAGAATGACAGTCAAAACGGACTGACTGACTGACAGAAAGACATGGTATAAAATTATGAAATTATGAAATGACCGTTATGCATCAATAGTTAGGTTAGCACAACAGCACGCGAAACTAGGCCTAAGTCAG
>CM060349.1:28480411-28490411 GCA_030674155.1 Stramonita haemastoma
CTATCCTGTCCCCTGATTCCACTGCACACTCTATAATTATTCAAATTGAGGGTCTAGGTGGGGGGAGGGGGGGGGGGCAGCCCTATTATTAGTTTGACTTCTGAATTGTCATAATTACAGTCTAGCTTTAATTAATTTTTTTTTTTTAGGTTTAAAAAAAAATTATTCTTTTTATATCGATGATAATGGAATAAGCACGCGTGTGCTTTTTTTTTTTACATCCAGTCCATGTGTGTATGCAGTTTTGTAAAACTTGTCATCTGTTCCCGCTGGCACACGATGGCCTACTCTTACGAAAAGCGGAACATGATTTAACATGTGTGCAAAATGTTCTGCGTGCGTTCGCACACGGCCTGGTTTGAAGTCTCATCCAAAGGATTTTTGGAGAGAGTGGAGTCAGCACTGATGTTAACTCCAGGAGAAATATTCCCCTCCAACGGGAATCCAACAGGATGGTAAGATTGTGAGTGCAATGTTCTGACCACTAACCTATCCCATCCCCAATAGTTTCATAGAGTAAGTATGTCAGTTAATCTTCCTGAAGACTTCCAGATTGTCAAATACAGATGAAAACAAAGGCTGACCCCACCGAAAATTTAGGATCTGTATAGTCCAGGAAAATTTTGCCAAAAAAGGGCTCTGGCAAACAGTAGTTGCTTCAATTTTTATTTACTTGTTTTATGTTTTGGTGGGTGTACTTGACCATCTCAAATGGTTTTAATAAAAAAAAAATTAGTGGGGGGGGGGGGGGGATTTAATTAGTGTTTGAAAAGAATAGGTGCAGTGCAGCTGAGCTGAAACAGTATTTCCCATTTGTGCTGCTTTGCAAGCTGTTCTGGCTGTCCAGTCAGGAATTTTTACACTTAATTGAAGCAGGCTTGTATAAATTATATTTCTGAACTAAAGCTTTTGTACTCTGACGACCCAATTCCTTTTTACCGGGGGGAAACTAATTTAATTGCACTTCTGGCTTGCAAATTTGAGAAAAGTTTACAGATAACATTACTATAGGCAGCAAAATGTTTAACATTGTGCAATCGTTATAAGTGTAATAATCTTAAACACTCAAAAATGCATTCATATAATGCAAAGAACATGATGTTTGATACATGCTGCTGTGGTTATAACTTATTTGCTTACCCTATATTGCTGCCTATAGTAATGTGACCCAAGCTTTCAAACCATGTACAATTTTCAGTCAATACAAAACTACTGGCAACGGGCAATCACCTTGGTTATAATTTCTCAAAAATACAGTCTGCTATTGTTCTGGGTGAAATTATATCAATTTTGTCATTGGAGTAAGCAAACGCAATTTCATCATCAAAGTGTTTTAAGAATTTAAGTTTCATAATGGTTGTGCATCATTGAAAACTCGGAATGATTCAATTCCCCACCTCTCCTGTTCTCTCCTCCACCCCCTCCCTCCTAACACCCCCTCTCCCATCACCACCCCCTTCCCTCTCCCCCCCCTCCATCCCTCACCCCCCTCCCCTCACCCCCCCCTCCCTGTCCCCTCCCCCCCCTCCCTGTCCCCTCCCCCAACCATCCCTCCCTGTCCCCTCCCCCACCCCTCCCACCCCGTCCCCTCCCCCCAACTCCCGTCCCCTCCCCCCAACTCCCGTTTGCATAACACAGCATATTCAACTTCTATCTCAAGGCAAACTGTTAACCAGTTATGTTAAACTTTTACTTTATGGGATGATACCATTTTATTCTCCACAACAAAGAAGGGTTATAAGATGCTTTACACATTTTGGATACTTACTGTTCTCATTAAAAACTTGTTGTGAATCTAGTGAAAACCAAATTCATGATATTCGCAACAATAGATCTCTAATAATTATGTAAAATAGCAAAAAAAGCCCTCGAAGTTCTTAACAGTTTTAAATATTTAGGAATCAACTTCGGTAGCAGTGGTAGTTTTGGAAAATGCAAGAAAAATACTTATGATAAAGCTACTTAAGTCATGTTTAATTTGATAAGGACTGCATGTCAAAAAAGAACTATGTACACATAAAATCGTTGCATGTGTTTTATTGTATTGATGTGAAATTATGGGCATTTGAAAATGTAATGCATGAAAAATGCTGATGATAAAGCTGCTAAAGTCATGTTTGTATGTGTTTTATTGTATCGATGTGAAATTATGGGCATATGAAAATATAATGCATGAAAAATGCTGATGATAAAGCTACTAAAGTCATGTTAGGCATGATAAGGACTGCACAGCAAATAGAACTACAGACACATGTGACACTTAATTTATTCATAAAATTGTTGTACCTGTTTTGTTGTATGGATGTGAAATTTGGGGATATGAAAATATAGCAATAATTCCATAGGTTTCAGTTAAAGGTTTTTAAATATAGTTTTCCTTTAACCCTCTTCCATTCGGATTCTCTGAACACAAACTGCCCCTAGGTTTTGCATTGCATCAGAAATCAGGTCAGGCACACACGTTTGCCAGCCTTTTCCTCCTTCTAAGTACATACCAGCAGCTACAATTACTTCTAGATTCTCAGCAGGGCTTCTACTTCTAGCCTGATAGAGCTTTGACATGTGGTAGCAATTAGTGATGGTCACAGCATGATGGAAATCTACTGTGTGTAAATCTCAGCAAATCCGGATTTAGAGGGGGAAATTATTCAATCCCACAAATCCGGGTTGTGGACCAAGAGGGTTAGTATATGGAGAAACAGGCAGAGTTTGGTCTCTGTTGAATGGTGTGTTTCTGGATGCAGTTGTTCAACTTCCAGTATGAAAAGCTGCCATCAAGTGTTTACCAAGATTATGAAAGATTTATTTGACAAATACTTGATTCCATCAGCATAGCTAAATATGATTTTTCAGAAAATATCTTAGTACAAAGGGGATTTGGCTTTGTGGGAGAGACAGCTATGTTCAAGTATTACTTTTTTTCAAGTATTTTAAAGTTCACATAAAAAATTGTCAAAGTTAAAATTTCACATATCAAAGCCTTCTTAATAGAAAATTTTGTTATTGAATGGGAAAGTGAGCTGTGGGATAATAGAAGACACCTTTATTATAGTAATATTAAGATCGATTTTGGTAAGGAAAAATATATACCTAATCTACCAGATTATGTTTACGCTTTTATAAAATTTTGTTGTAGTTGTTACAAGCTTCCAATTGAGGATGGACACTTCCATAACAGACCACAGGAATAAAGAATGTGTTCAAAATACAATATATCTGTTTTAGGGGAAGAATTTTATTTTATGATGGATTGTCCCCACTTTATAAATTTACAATAAGATTTCAATCCTCAGCATTTTCTTCAACCCTTGTCCAGTTATAAATTTTGAAGGCTGATGAAATGTAAATCTCAAAAAGTTCTCCTCTCTCAAAATTCATAAGATGTACAGGTATTTCTTGAAAATTTGTTTGTTGTCATTTACATGTGTACATTGTGTATTTTAAAGAAATTGATATAGTTTAAAAATGTTTTGAGTTTTTAATGCTATTTGTTTGTCATTTTGTGATGAACTCGTTTTGTGGTGGTGCCATTGGAGAATGCAATTTCTGTCTTTTTTGCCGAGTGGTTATAAACATACACTTTGTTGTTTTTTTTAATAAAAGATATATGATTGAGTTTTGTCTATTCAATAAGTTTATCATATCTGCCTGCATACCACTCACAAGCTGGTTTGGACCACTGCTGTAACATTGAATTGATGTATCATCAATAATATATTTGACCTAAACAAGAAATATGCAGAAGTAGGTTACACATTTTAGGTGCCTGATAAAACATTTTTAAGGCAATATTACCTCCCCTTCAAAGGCTACTATAAAGAGTGAGATTCCTTTTTATTGTTTGAAGTCGCTGAGAATTCCAGAGAAAAGTCTGTATGTAATGGAAATGAAGCATCAGTTCTTACATAAAATTGTAGACTGTGCTGTTTAGCTATCTGAAAGGAGGGTGTGGTGGACCAAAATATCAAAGTAAGCTTTTTTTTCCAAATTCTGAAGTGATATAGAAAAAGACACCTTTAAATTGTGGAATTGTTAGTCGAATATATAGGTTTTAAAAGTTTGAAGACACCAAGTTAAGCTTTGAGTTAGGAACTGCAGATCTGTAGGGGGATCTGCCCCTAATTTCTAATCCTCCGATTTGGAGGAGGTGTGTTGTCTATCTTCCCATGTATGTGCCAGGGAGAAGCATAGGGGGAGGGAAGAAAGGGATTGGGGGGAGGGGTATGGGGGGTGGGGAGGAGGAGGAGGGGGTGGGGTGGGGAGGAGGAGGGGGTGGGGTGGGGAGGAGGAGGGGGTGGGGGTAGGAAGGGGAGTGGGGGAGGGTGGGGGATGATGAGGAAGGTGGGGGGGAGGGGGTGGACGGGAGAGGGGGGGTTGGGATAGGGGACGGGGATGGAGGGGAATGGGTGGGGGGGAGGGGGGAGGGTAGGGAGGGGGGGGAAGGGGGGTGGACGGGGTTGGAGGGGGGAAGGGGAGGGGGGAGGGGGGGAGGGTCAGGAGGAAGGGCGGGGGGTGGAAAGGGGGGGGGGGAGGGGAGGGGGGAGGGGAGGGGAGGTGGAGGTTAATAATATTTTTTTAAGTACAAAAACAAAAAGCTTTGGATCATCCCATTTACAGCTATAAAATGGTCAGCAAAGAAAACTTATCTCTGATTAATTCGCAGACAGGAACTTGAACCCTTTCCCCTTGTGACTATGACTCAAACATCTTCAACGCCCTGCCCTGCCCTGCCCTCCTCCCTCCCCTTTTCCACCGCCCCTAGCCCCTTTTCTTCAACAAAACACCCTCCATTACCCACCCCCCACCCCACCTCCCCACAGCCCCTCCCCAAGTTATTTCAATGGCATAATTAGGCCTGCTATGCTAAGGTAAAATTTGAACTCATTTCCCCTTGTAGCTGTTCTCCTGTTTGCTATAACAGTTTATCCCTTGTCTCTAGTTGGAAGGAAAATAAAAGGAAAGGGCCCTATACTATGTGGTTGTAGGGGGAGAGGCATCAGAGACCTCAGCTTCTTTAAGGCCAGCATATTGAAGGTTGGCACCCATCTCTTCTCCCTCACTGCTTTACCTTCCCTGACTGTAAAGAGGGCAGGTACCCAATTACAGCAGGGTAAACTGGGGAACTGAAACTGAAACCAAGGCACCCAAACGATCACCCATCCAGTTGGTAACCACGTTGATGCTGCTTAACTAGTGGTTTGACCACTGAGGTATCCCCTCCCCTGACCCCCCTACACACTCTATATTCAAACTGAGGGCCTAGGTAGGGAGGGGGGAGAGGGGAGAGGCAAACTGTCTTGGTAGTTTAGACCTGATATCTCATAGTTACAGTCTAGCTTCAAAAAGGAAGTGTGTCAGTTAGGCCTAGCTTACCTGATGACTTCCAGATTGTCAACTACAGATGAAAACAAAGACTGACCCCATGGAAAATTTAGGATCTGTAACTCCACCAATGTCTCAAACATCTTCAACCCCCTGCCCTCCCCTTCTCCCCCTTCCCCCTCTATGCCCCTTTTCTTCAACAAACACCCATCCAGCCCCACCCCTACCCCACCCCCCTCCCAACTGACTTAGAGGGCAGAATCATCCTACTTGTTAGGGTAATACTTGAACTCTTCCCCCTTGTAGCCTAACTGTTCTCCCTGTATGCTATAATAGTTCATGCCCTTGCCTCTAGGGTTGCAAAGAAAACATAAAAGGTAAAGGTGTCCCATAACCTATGTGGTTGTAGAGGAGCGAGGCATCGGAGACCTCAACTTCTCTAAGGGCCAGCATATTGAGGGAGGCGCCCATCTCCTCTCCCTGGCTGCTTTATATTACCTTCCCTGACCCTAAAGAGGGCAGGTACCCATTTACAGCTGGATGAACTGGGGGACTATACTGAAGCCAAGGCATGCAATCTGTCCATCCACTCGGTAACCATGCTCGATGCTGATTAATATTAGCTATGGGGAAAGTAGAGGGAGTGCTCTGACCACTGAGCTATCTCCTCCCCTGATCCCCCTGCACACTCTGTATTCAAATTGAGGGTCTAGGTAGGGAGGGGGGAGGGGGGAGGGGGGAGAGGCAAACTGTCTTGGTAGTTAGACCTGATATCTCATAGTTACAGTCTAACTTCAAAGAGGAAGTGTGTCAGTTAGCCCAGCCTACCTGATGACTTCCAGATTGTCAACTACAGATGAAAACAAAGACTGACCCCATGGAACATTTAGGACCTGTAACTCTACCAATGCCTCAAACATTTTCAACGCCCCTTTCTCCTTCTCCCCCTTCCCCCTCTATGTCCCTTTTCTTCAACAAACACCCATCCAGCCCCACCCCTACCCCACCCCCCCTCCCAACTGACTTAGAGGGCAGAATCATCCTACTTGTTAGGGTAATACTTGAACTCTTCCCCCTTGTAGCCCAACTGTTCTCCCTGTATGCTATAATAGTTCATGCCCTTGCCTCTAGGGTTGGAAAGAAAACATAAAAGGTAAAGGTGTCCCATAACCTTTGTGGTTGTAGAGGAGCAAGGCATCAAAGACCTCAGCTTCTCTAAGGGGCTAGCATATTGAGGGCGGCACCCATCTCCTCTCCCTCGCTGCTTTACCTTCCCTGACCCTAAAGGAGGGCAGATACCCATTTGCAGCTGGGTGAACTGGGGGACTGTACTGAAGCCAAGGCATGCAATCTGTCCGTCCACTCGGTAACCATGCTCGATGCTGATTAACATTAGCTTGGGGGAAAGCAGAGGGAGTGCTCTGACCACTGAGCTATCTCCTCCCCTGACCCCCCTACACACTCTATGTTCAAATTAAGGGTCTAGGTAAGGAGGGATGGAGGAGGAGGCCTAAGCCATCTTGGTACTTTGACTTTTCAAATCACAGTGTAGCTTTCATTATTTTTTTTTTTAGGCTTTTTACAAATTTATCAATTTTATTTATTTTATTCTTTTTATATCCATGATAATGGAATAAGCACGCGTGTGCTTTTTTTTTTTTACATCCAGTCCCCGTGTGTATGCAGTTTTTGTAAATTTTGTCATCTGTTCCCGCTGGCACACGACGGTCTACTCTTACGGAACATGATTTAACATGTGGGCAAGATGTTCTGTGTGCGTTCGCACACGGCCTGTTTGAAGTCTCATCCAAAGGACTTTTGGGGAGAGTGGAGTCAGCACTGATGTTAACTCCAGGGGGGAAAAACCCGGGAATCGAACCCTGGTCGTCAGATTGCCAGTGCAATGTTCTGACCACAAGCCTATCTGTCCTCATAGCTTCATAGAGTAAGTATGTCAGTTAATCCTGGTGAAGACTTCCAGATTGTCAACTACAGATGAAAACAATGTCCGACCCCATGGAAAATTTAGGATCTGTAACTCCACCAATGTCTCAAACATCTTCAACGCCCTGCCCTGCCCTGCCCTCCTCCCCTCCTCGCCCCCTATGCCCCTTTTCTTCAACAAACACCCATCCATCCCCCACCCCTTCCCCACAGCCCCTCCCAAGTGATTTCAATGGCATAATAGGCCTGCTTGCTAGGTAAAATTTGAACTCTTTCACCTTGTAGCTGTTCTCCCTGTATGCTATAACAGTTCATGCCCTTGCCTCTAGGGTTGGAAAGGAAACATAAAAGGAAAGGTCCCATAACCTATGTGGTTGTAGGGGAGCGAGGCATCAGAGACCTCAGCTTCTCTAGGGGCCAGCATATTGAGGGCGGCGCCCATCTCCTCTCCCTCCCTGCTTTACCTTTCCTGACCCTAAAAGAGGGCAGGTACCCATTTACAGCTGGGGGAATTGGGGAACTGTACTGAAACCAAGGCACCCAAACGATCACCCATCCAGTTGGTAACCACGCTGGATGCTGCTTAACCTAGTGGTTTGACCACTGAGGTATCCCCTCTCCTGACCCCCCTACACACTCTATATTCAAACTGAGGGTCTAGGTAGGGAGGGGGGAGAGGGAAACTGTCTTGGTAGTTAGACCTGATATCTCATAGTTACAGTCTAGCTTCAAAGAGGAAGTGTGTCAGTTAGCCCAGCCTACCTGATGACTTCCAGATTGTCAACTACAGATGAAAACAATGTCTGACCCCATGGAAAATTTAGGATCTGTAACTCCACCAATGTCTCAAACATCTTCAACCCCCTGCCCTCCCCTTCTCCCCTCCCCGCCCTCTATGCCCCTTTTCTTCAACAAACACCCATCCACCCCCACCTCCCGTCCCTACCCCACCACCTACTTGTTAAGGTAAAACTGAAATTCTTTCCCATTGTAACTGGTCTCTATAGGCCTAGGCTATAACAGTTCATGCCCTTACCTCTAGGGTTGGAAGGAAAACAGAAGGTAAAGGTGTCCCATTACCTATGTGGTCGTAGTGGAACAAGGCGTCAGACACCTCAGCTTCTCTAGGGGGCCAGCATATTGAGGGCTGTGCCCATCTCCTCTCCCTCACTGCTTTACCTTCCCTGACCCTAAAGAGGGTAGGTACCCATATATACAGTTGAGTGAACTGGGGGACTGTACTGAAACCAAGGCATGCAAACAGTCATGCATCCAACTGGTGGTAACCACGCTGGATGCTGTTTATCTTTGACTTGGGAAAGCCAGCGCTCTGACCACTGAGCTACACCCAGCATTAAAGTTAGGGACTATGAAAGAAGGTGGCAGGATGGTTTAGACATTTGCCTCCCTAACAAGAAGGGTTCTGGGTTCGATTCCCACTCTTACCCTTTCTTCCTTCCCAGTTTGACGGGAAAAATAGAGTGGATGCTCCGGACTTTGTCTAAAAAGAAGAAAAAAAATAGGTGGCGCTGCACTTGTGGCGACGCACTCTCCCCGGGGAGAGCAGCCCGAATTTCATGTAGAGAAATCTGCTGTGACATAAACTGGTTTTTAAAAAAAGTTAAAATACCTCAACGCTTGTGATCTGACAGCACCCCCAGATGAAGTCACCATAGAGGCGTTGGTCCCTTTTCTGGAGTTTTACCCTCGAATTCACATCAGTACTGATTCCACTCCCCTGCCAAAAAGTCCTTCAAAAGGGACTAGAATGGATGCAAAACATCTTGCACATACACTGAAAGCCCAGTCCGCTCTTGGAAAGAGTAAGCCATTTCGCACCCATAGGAATGGATCGATCTATCTATCTATCTATCTATCTATCTATCTATCTATCTATCTATCTATCTGTCTATCTGTCTATCTGTCTATCTATCTATCTATCTATCTATCTATCTGTCTGTCTATCTGCCTATCTATCTATCTATCTATCTATCTATCTATCTGTCTGTCTATCTGTCTATCTGCCTATCTATCTATCTATCTATCTATCTATCTATCTATCTATCTATCTGTCTGTATCTATCTATCTATCTGTCTATCTGTCTATCTGTCTATCTGTCAATCTGTCTGTCTGTCTATCTATCTATCTATCTATCTATCTATCTATCTATCTATCTATCTATCTACCTATCTATCTGTTTATCTATCTATCTATCTATCTATCTATCTATCTGTCTGTCTATCTGCCTATCTATCTATCTATCTATCTATCTATCTATCTATCTATCTATCTATCTATCTATCTATCTATCTATCTATGCCTTAATATGGCGACTGTGGGGGCACCCCTGAAGACTGAACAACCAGTTCCCTCCATTTCTCTCTGTTCTGAAAGGTAGAACAGAGACTCAGAACAGGCAGGAATGGATGACAATTTAAAAAAAAAAATAACTGCGTAAAAAATCGGGACAGTTAAGTTATATGTAGGTCAACTCATGCCCTATCTTCAAGGAGAGTATACGACTATGTCACAACAGATTTCTCTGCATGAGATTCGACCTGCTCTCCCCCGGGAAGACGCGTGTCGCCACAAGTGCAGCGCCACCCATTTTTTTTTTCTCTTTTTCCTGTCTGCAACTGTATTCGCTTCCCTATCAAAAAGGCTTTTTTTCTACAGAATTTTGCCAAGGACAACCCTCTTGTTGCCGTGGGTTCTTTTAATGCGCTAAATAAT
>CM060349.1:28495411-28500411 GCA_030674155.1 Stramonita haemastoma
TTTTTTTGTTGCTGTGTGGATGTAAAAATATACACTTACAAACATGTTTATCTTTTGATTTTCGTTGCTGTGTTAATACGATAAACTAAACTCCCTCGAAACCTGTTTACTTTCTGAGATTTTGTTGTGGTGTTAGTATGATGTAAACCTAGACACACGTTTTTATCTTTTTGTTCTTGTGTTAACAGTAGCCTACATAAACTTGGAAACATGCTTATCTTTCAATCTTTGTCAGTTGTGTTAACTTAACATTAACTTCAAAACGTTTTGATTTTTCATCAGTGTGTTAATGTAGCATAAACTTCAAAACCTGTTCATCTTTTGATCTTTGTGGTTGTGTTGATATGAAATCAACTTCAAAACATGTTTATGGGTCGATCTTTCCCGTTGTGTTAATATAATAATAATAATGCTAAGCTTCAAAACAATCCTGTAACCCCTGCTTTCGTACTGATACAATAATATAAACTTCACAACATGTTTATCTCTTGATCTTTATAGTGGTGTTAATACAATAATAAACTTTGAGCTTTGTTTATTAACAAAGCTTTTCCAAACACCAAGTACTTCGTTGATCACAAACATTGCTTTAGGCTAGACTAAGTATATCAAGGGGGATAGGATAGCCTAGTGGTCAGAACCTTGCGCATGCAATTGACCAAGTTCGATTCCCATTCGAGGGGATTTTTCCCCTGGAGTCAACATCAGTGCAGACTCCACTCTCCCCTAAAGTCCTTCAGATGAGACTGTAAACCGAGGCCCCGCGTGCAAACACAGGCAGAACATCTTGCGCACACGTTAAATCCTGTTCCGCTTGTTGTGAGAGTTGGCCATCGTGTGCCGGTGGGAACAGATGACAAGATTTACAAAACTGCTTACACACGGGGACTGGATGAAAAAAAAACCCACATGAGTGCTTATTCCATTATCCTTGATATAAAAGAAGAAAATAAAGTAAACCATGCTTTTAAGAATACACTATTGCTGTTTAGTTGATCATTGGGCTATGCACTCTATACGGCGGAGTTAAGTTTCCCTGTTGTGTTTTTCCAAAAGGCCTGACCCACATAATTATTATATATGCTAAACAATCTCTCTCTCTGTCTCTCTGTCTGTCTGTCTGTCTGTCTCCCTCTCTCAGTAAAAGAAGTTGACTCTCTCTCTCTCTCTCTCTCTCTCTCTCTCTCTCTCTCTCTCTCTCTCTCTCTCTCTCTCTCTCTCTCTCTCTCTCTCTTCTCTCTCTCTCTGCCTCTCTCTCTCTTTCTGCCTCTCTCTAAATAAATAAATAAATAAATGATTAACTAAATAAAGAAATAAAGAAAAGAATTTGACTTGACTTGACCCCCCCCCCCCCCCCCCTCTCTCTCTCTCTCTCTCTCTCTCTCTCTGTCTCTGTCCGTCTGTCTGTCTGTCTGTCTGTCTGTCTGTGTCTCTGTCTGTGTGTTTATGTGTCTGTGTGTCTGTCTCTCTCTCTGTCTCCCTGTCCCTGTCTCTGTCTCTCTGTCTCTCTCTGTCTCTCTCTGTCTCTCTCTCGCCTCTCTCTCTCTCTCTCTCTCTCTCTCTCTCTCTCTCTCTCTCTCTCTCTCTCTTGCTGTTTTTTCTTGCTTAAGTAGTTTTTTTGCTGTTGTTTGTTTGTTTAATTTTTTTCCTGGGGGGGAAGGCTCTTGCTTTCATTTGTCTTGTGGTATCTCCTTAAATTGTTGTATGGTTTACTGTACATCCTGTTAATTCTTGTTACTGTTTTATTTATCTGGGCCTCTTGTGAAATTTCTGTTCCTCTGTTATCTGGGCCTCTTGTGAAAACTCTGCTCAGCTAATTGTTCCCCCTTGAGTGTGTGCGTATGTGTGTGTGTGTGTGGGTGGGTGTTCCTTCTGAGAGTTGATTTAATGTTAGCCTATTGATTAATGTGGGGTTTTTTGTTTTGTTTTTGACTTATAATGGTGAAGGATGCCTGTCAAGGACATTGCAATCTCCATCCCAGGAGGGATCAGACCGTCTGGTTTATGTGTGCTGTGCCAGTTACTACTGATCAATCGCTGTTTTCAGGTTGTGACATTGAACAGACTTGTGTGCATACACACCTGTGTATGAATCACTCTCCCAGTGCTCCAAATTATCTTCGTTCTTGCAAAGACATTCATTCGTGTGCAACAACGCAAGCAGAAACATTGTGAATGTGAGCACTAGGAGGAATTCTCCCTGATTGTTGCTGAGGGACCTTGACAGTCACTGGACAAAGTGTGTTCAACTTGGTGATTGGGCATCGGTGATTCACCCAACTGTGGAGTGCGTGATAATCGACATCTGACATTTATCACCACATCACCAGTGAAACGAATAAGTCACCTTCAGAAGTGTGTGTATTATTGGACCACCCACAGCTCATATACATTTTCTTTTTGTTTTTGTCTTGTTTTGTTTGTTTTTGTCTCTTATATTGGCTATTTTATATTGTTGTTAGTTTGATTGTGTCTGTGTGTCTCTGAGTAACTATTGAAATTTTTTTTTTCTTCTTACATTACATCATACCCCTAATTGAGTGCCCCACTCACATCCCCTTTATTCCATATAAAATAGATTTTTCACCCTTCCTGTTGCTACATTACATTGTTGTTGGTTGGATTGGGTTATAGATCTATATTTATATACACTGTTGGTGTATTTTTCTGAGCAATTTGAAAGCAGTCTTTTTTCTTTTTCCCCCTTTCTTTCCTACATTTCATCCTTCCTCCTATTGAGTGCCCACTCCCCTTTATTCCTAATTATCTCTCATTGATTGTCACCTTCCAGTTTTTACACACATTATCACATCGAGCAACTAAAATCAGTCTAGTTTTTTCACTTTTTTTTCTTACTTTCATCCTTACCCCTATTGAGTGCCCACTACCCTTTATTCCTATTCATCTCTAATTGATTTTCACCTTTTCTTGTCTTAGGACACATTATCACATCTCCAGCAAAAACCAACACAACTGATGCATTCAAGACACAACACGTGGCCCTCTAAGGAAGGCCTACGAGTTTGTCACTTAAATATAAATCATGCAGTCAATAAAATTGAAGACATATCAACACTTATTAGAAACCATGGCAAACCATTTCACATACTAGGGCTATCTGAATCAAGACTCTCGAAACACATAGTAGACACTGATTTATATATCCCAGGATATAAAATCATACGAAAGGATCCACAAAGGCAAAAAGAAACAGGAATCATCATATACATTAGTGAATCTATAACATTCAAGCGTCTCATTCATCTTGAACATTGTGATGTAGAATCTGTCTGGTTTGAAATCTCCATGAAAGGTTCACCACCTATTGCAATGGGATTCTGCTATAGGAATCCAGCAGAAAGAAAAAATTGGATAGACAAGTTTGACGAAATGATGAATGTAGTTCTATTAGAATCCAGGGAAGTAATACTACTAGGTGATTTTAATATTGATTTAACAAAAGTAAATAATATATGGACGCAAATTACTAATTCATTCAACCTTCACCAACTAGTTAGTTTACCCACGAGAGTCACACCAAATTCAAGCACAATAATTGATCACATCTACGTATCAAATCCCAAAAACATCATAGAAACATGTGTCCCTGTCTATAACTGCAGCGATCACTACCCAGTCTGTACTACATGGTCAAAAAAAGGAGCAAAAATTCCCAAACCTGGACATAAAACCATAACATATCGTTCTTTTGCAAAATTTAATGAACAGCTTTTCCTTCTTGATCTAAGTAACTCTATGCTCTCAGAAACATTAAACATTACTGATCCAGACAGGGCCATTGAATTCTGGATAAAAACCTTCACTGAAATCTACAACAAACATGCTCCACTTAAAACCATAAGGGTCAAACATGTCCCCAAACCGCCTTGGATTACAAAAGAACTAGAAGAAGCATGTTATCTTAGAGATTTATTAAAAAAACATAAATATCATGAAGAGTCAAATAGATTACGAAACGCCATAAACTCACAGAAACGTCAAGAAAAAAAGAAATATTTCCAAGATTTACTGTCTTCCAAACAAAACTCAAAAACTATTTGGAGGGCCATAAATCAAATAACAAATAAACAATCATCTTCCAAATCAAATGTAATCAAAGATGTTACTGCTGAACAACTCAACAATCATTTCATAAACGTCTCTACTAACGTTGTTAACAATGATGATTCAAAATCCAATAACCTCAACACATTAAGACAATACTGCCAAGACAAGCATATTCCGTCAAAACTTCACATACCATTCATTTCAGTTTTTGAGGTCTATAATTATTTAATTCACCTCAAACAATCAAGGACACGAGGTCTTGATGGAATAGACAGCAGAATTCTGAAACTGTCAGCTCCAGTTATCACAGACACCCTAACATATGTATATAACCAATGTCTTGAAAAGAACTATTTCCCCAATGCCTTCAAAACTGCTAAAGTAATCCCCATCCACAAATCTGGTGACACTTCAGATCCCTCAAATTATAGGCCAATCTCTATTATATCCCTCCTTTCAAAACCCCTGGAAAAACATATAAATAAACACTTAGTCCGTCATATAGACACTAACGACCTTCTTCACCCTAATCAATCAGGATTCAGACAAAATCACTCATGTCATACTGCACTGACTAGTCTCATAGACAATTGGCTATCAAACATTAATGAAAACAAATTTTGTGGAGTATTATTTGTAGATTTCAAAAAAGCATTTGATACAATTGACCACACACTCCTCATCAGAAAGCTAGAACTGTACAATCTATCATCAGATAGTCTAGAACTACTTGCTTCTTATCTTAAAAACAGACAACAGTGTGTCTCAACAACTACATCCACATCCAATCTAAAACCCATTCATTATGGAGTACCACAGGGATCTATACTAGGACCTATTCTCTTTTCCTTATACATAAATGACCTTCCTCTACTTATCAAATCTAAATGTGAACTATTTGCTGATGATACAACCATACATACAAGCCATAA
>CM060349.1:28506761-28523021 GCA_030674155.1 Stramonita haemastoma
AAAGGTTTCAGGGGGGGGTTAATTTTTTGGAAGTGGTGTACACATGGGGAAAGGGCGGGGCGGTTAAGGGTTGGGTAGGGTTTTGGGGGGGTAATTAGGGAAGGGAAGGTAGGGTAGGGAGGGGCGGGGTAGGGGTGGTGGGGTTGGGGGGGGTTTGGGGGTAGGTAGGCAGGGCAGGGTTTTGGGTAGGTGGTAGGGAAGGGGGTGGGTAGGGTAAGGTAGGTTTGGGGGTATGGAGGAGGGGGGTAGGGTAGCAGGGTAGGGTAATATTAGGGCGGAGGGCAAGCGGAAATCAGGGCAAAGAAAAAAGCAAAAGCAAGGCAAGGCAGGGCAGGGTAGGGTGGGGTAATAGGGCAGAGTGGGGTAGGGTGGGGATAGGGCGGGGTAGGGTAGGATAAGCAGGTAGGGCAGGGCGGCATTTTTATTAAAGGGCAAGACAAGGGGGGCAAGAGGCAGGGGGTAGGTTAAAGTGGGGGTAGGCCAGCAGGTAGGGTAGAGAAGGGTAGGGTAGGACAGGTGGGTAGAAAAGGGTGGGGGGTTTGGGGTGGGGTAGGGTGGGGGAGGGTAGGGTAGGGCGGGGTAGGGTAGGGTAGGGGGGGTTTTGGGTGGGTGGGGCGGGTGGGGTAGGGTAGAGAAGGGTTGGTGGGGTAGGGTAGGGTAGAGAAGGGTGGGGTTTGGGGGTAGGGGGGTAGGGTGGGGTTGGGTAGGGTGGGGCGGGGTAGGGTAGGGTTGGGTGGGTAAGGGTTTGGGGAGGGTTGGGGATTTAGGGTAGGGTTGGGTAGGGTGGGTTTGGGTGGGAGGGTTGGTAGGGAGGGTTTTTTTAGGGTTTTGTTTTAGGGGGGGGGGGAGGGTAGGTAATAGTATTTGGGGTAGGGGGGGTTTGGGGCGGGGTTTTTAAAGGGAAGGGGGGGGGGAGGGTGGGGATTAGGGAGGGTAGGGTTTAGGGAGCCTCAAGTTTGGCCCCGGGGCCCATCCCCTTCATTGAGGATGAGAAAATAATTATGGAAGTGGGGACACATATAGGGCAAGGCTGGGCAGGGTAGGGTAGGGAAAGTGGGGTAAAGGAAAGGCAAGGGAGGGAAAGGGCAGGGGAAGGCAAAGCAAGGCAAGGATAGGGTGGGGAAGGGGAAGGGGAGATAGGGTGGGGAAAGGGTAGGTAGGGCAAAGAAGGCATGAGGGGGCTTGAGGGAAGACAATGCGGAAAAAGGGTAAGACAAGGGGGGATAGGCAGGTAGGGTAAGTAGGGTGGGGGTAAGATTAGGGCAAGGCATGGTAGGGTATGGTAGGGTAGGGCAGGGAAGGGTAGGGTAGGGCTGGGCGGGACGCGGGGAAAAGGTGGGGCAAAGGAAGGTAGTGTAGGGTAGGGTGGGGAAGGGAGGGTAGGGCAGGTAAGGTAGGGTAGGGAAAGGCGGGGTGGGGGAAGGGTAAGGGAGGAGAGGGAAAGGGCAAGGAAATGGGGGCAAAGCAAAGGAAAGCAAGGAGTACAGGGCAGGGAAAGGCAATGAAGAAGGGCGGTAGGGGAGGTGGGGGAAGGAGGGAAGGGTAGGGTAGGGTATTGTAGGTATTGTGGGTGGGGTAGAAGGGTAGGGAGGGAGGGAGGTGGGGTTTTAGGGTAAGAGGGAAAGGTAGGGTAGGGTATTGTAGGGTATTGTAGGGTAGGGTAGGATAGGGTAGGGTAGGGCAGGGTAGGGCAAGGCAGAGTAGGGTAGGGTAGGGTAGGGTTAGGAAGGGTAGGATAGGGTAGAGCAGGGTAGGGTAGGATAGGGTAGCCTCAAGATTGGCTCCTGGGCCTACAACGGCTTTCAGGATAGATGGGATAATAATTATTGGAAGTGGGGCACACATAGAACAGGGCAGGATAGGGTAGGGTAGGGTTGGGTAGGGTAGGGTAGGGTAGGGTAGGGTAGGGCAAGGCAGGGTAGGGTAGGCTAGGGTAGGGCAGTCTCAAGATTGGCTCATGGGCTTACAACGGCTTTCAGGTGAGATGGGATTCTTTAGTCCTCTTTATTCTTTTTTTTTCTATCGATGATAAACGAATAAGCACTCTTGTGCTTTTTTTAATCCAGTCCCCGTCTGTATGTCAGTATTTGTAAATATCATAATAATTGGAAGTGGGACACATAATAGGGCAAGGTAGGGGAGGGTAGGGGAGGGTTGGGTAGAGTAGGATAGGGTAGGGTAGGGCAGGGCAGGGTAGGGTAGGTATGCAGGGTAGGGTAGGGTAGGGTAGGGTAGAGAAGGGTAGGGTAGGGTAGGGTAGAGAAGGGTAGGGCAGGGTAGGGTAGGGTAGGTAGAGAAGGGCAGGGTAGGGTAGGGTAAGGTTGGGTAGGGTAGGGCTGGGTAGGGTTGGGTATGGTAGGGCAGGGTAGGGTAGGGCAGGGTAGGGTAGGGTAGGGCAGGGCAGGGTAGGGTAGGGTAGGGGAGAGGAGGTGAGGGTAGGGTAGGGTAGGGTAAGGCAGGGTAGGGTAGGGCAGGGTAGGGTAGGGTTGGGTAGGGGAGAGGATGGGAGGGGAGGGTAGGGTAGGGTAGGGCAGGGTAGGCTAGGCTAGGCTAGGGTTGGGTAGGGGAGAGGAGGGGAGGGTAGGGCAGGGTAGGGTAGGCTAGGGTAGCCTCAAGATTGGCTCCTGGGCCTACAACGCTTCCAGGTAAGTTAAAGTTAAAAGTTAAAGTCTGTCCTGAGCCTAAGGCTCATCAGGCCGGTGCTTATCCCGGTTTCTGTGGCGTTAAGCGACTGAGAGTCATAGACTCCCCCTTGGATAGGATGCCAGTCTATCGCAGGGTTAACCCCCAACACAAGGTTGGTACCCCTTTTACACCTGGGTGGGGGTGAGAAAATAGCCGTAAAGTGCCTTTTCTAAGGGCAAAACGCCATAGCCGAAAGCTGGGATCGAACCCGCAACCTTTAGATTACGAGCCCAACGCCCTAACCACTAGACTACAGCGGCAGCTGCTTCCAGGTAAGGTGGGATAATAATTGGAAGTGGGGCACACATATAGGGCAGGGCTAGGGCAGGGTAGGGTCGGGTAGGGTAAGGCAAGGCAAGGGGGCAGGACAGGGGATGGCAATGCAGGGCAAGGCTAATCAAGGCAAGGGCAAGGGAAAGCAGGGCAAGGCAAGGCAGGGCAGTGTAGGTAGGGTAGGTTATAGAAGTGCAGGTTAGGGTAGGGTAGGGTAATTCAAGGCAAGGCAAAGTAGGGCAAGGCAAGGGAGGGGAGGGCAAGGCAAGGCAAGGCAGGGGGTACAGGGCAGTGTAGGGTAGGGTAGGGAAGAGCAGGGTAGGGTAGTGTAGAGTAGTGTAGGGTAGGGTAGGGCAGGGTAGGGTAAGGTAGGATAGGGTAGGGTAGGATAGGGTAGGGTAGGGAAGAGCAGGGTAGGGTAGGGCAGGGAAGGGCAGGATAGGGCAGGGCAGGGTAGGGTAGGGTAGGGTAGTTTAGGATAATGTAGGGTAGGGCAGGGTAGGACAGGGTAGGGTAGGGCAGGGCAGGGTAGGGTAGGGTAGGGTAGGATAAGGTAGGGTAGGGTAGGGTAGGGCAGGGTAGGGTAGGGCAGGGCAGGGTAGGGTAGGGCAGGGTAGGGTAGGGTAGGGCAGGGTAGGGTAGGGTAGGGCAGGGTAAGGTAGGGTAGGGCAATGTAGGGTAGGGTAGGGCATGGCAGGGTAGGGCAGGGTAGGGTAGGGCAGGGTAGGGTAGGGTAGGGCAGGGTAGGGCAGGGTAGGGTAGAGCAGGGCAGGGTAGGGTAGGGCAGGGTAGGGTAGGGCAGGGTAAGGTAGGGTAGGGCAATGTAGGGTAGGGTAGGTAGGGTAGGGTAGGGCAGGGTAGGGCAGGGTAGGGTAGGGTAAGGTAGGGTAGGGCAGGGCAGGGCAGGGCAGGGTAGGGCAGGGTAGGGTAGGGCAGGGCAGGGCAGGGCAGGGTAGGGCATGAAAACGTATGTGTACCTTCCTTCATGGTATGTCCCGTTATCTTTATCTTTTGATTTCGTTCTTTTTATTATTAACTTTGGTTCTTTTTCTCTGCTTGATAAAGGGATGAGGTTGCAATGGATAGCTATAAGTTACTCCTTACCCCCGCGGGGATGCAGGGAGCTTATCGGCATAAATAGCATCCCCATCAATATGCTGGCCCCTAGAGAAGCTGAGGCCTCTTTACTTTTATACCTTTTACCTATGACAACGTACGTGTACACTCTCACATGTCTTAGCTCTGATTTCAGGTAAATGTCTGGAATCGTTCTGACACCATGGACCTCTCCAATCTGGTGGACAACGGGGAGTGGGAACTGGTGGGAGTCAAGGTAAGAGAGGAAAGAAGAAATATATGCCCCCCCCCCCACCCCCACCCCCATCCACTAGACCCTATGTTGTGGTCTGGGCTCTAGTCTTTCGGATGAGACGCTAATAGAAACTGTCTCTTATGCAAAACGGTTTCAGCACGGAAAGAAACAGCCCATGGCAGCATGACATTTGTCCCTAGAAAAATTTCTGTAGCAAAAAGCCACTTTTATGGACAGACCAAGGAAGAGATGGGAGGACAACATCAGCGAATGGACAGGCCTAGAACTCAACAAAACTTTAGAGAAAGGCAGAACAGAGAGAGGAATGGAGGGAACTGGTTGTCAAGTTTTCAGGGCAGGACAGGGTAGGGCAGGGTATGAAAAGGTAAGTGCACAGTCCTCCATGTATGAGCTCTTAACGTCTGGAATGGTTCCAACACCATCACCTCCCCCCCCACTCTCTCTCTGTCTCTGTCTCTGTCTCTGTCTCTCTTCCTCTCTCTCTCTCTCTCTCTCTCTCTCTCTCTCTCTCTCTCTCTCTCTCTCTCTCTCTCTCTCTCTCTCACACACACACACACACACACACCAAACTACAAACAAATACACACATCCACAACCACAATCCCTAACCCCACCTCCATCCCGAACCCCACCACCCAACCTCTCCAAATGAAAACCCCAACCAGACAAACAAAAAATAACCCACGTCATTCTCCATTCCCCACACCTTCGGATGAGACTAAACCGAGGCCCCATATGCGAAGGTGTGCAGAACATCTTGAGCACACGTTAACATGGTTTTAAATGACATGATTTTACTTGACTTGACTTGACTCTAGGTGGAACGCAACGTCTTGTATCTTTCAAGATTATACCTCGTATCAATAATAATGCCTGTCAGTATTATCATTATCCTTCATGTGGATGATTCAAGTGTCTTTGACTTAACTTGACTTGACACTTAGGAAGAACTCTTGTATCTTTCGAGATTATAGTTCATATCAAAATACCAGACAAAATTGTAATTAGCCTTCATGGGATGGATAATTCAAGCGTTTTTGACTTGACTTGACTCTTGGTGGAACACAACGTCTTGTATCTTTCGAGATTCGTATCAATATACTAATCAATATTGCAATTTCCCTTTTATGGGATAATTCAAATGTCTTTTTGACTTGACTTGAATTGACTTGACTTTTGCTCGACTCTAGGTGGAACTACCTGTCAATATTATAATTTCCCTTCATGGGGATGATTCAAGTGTTGTTGTTTTTACTCGTCTTGACTTTTGTATCTTTCGAGATTATAATTCATATCAACATACCTGTCAGTATTGTAATTCCCCTTCATGAAAATGTTTTTGACTTGACTTTGACTTGACTTCAGATGGAACGCACACGTACGGGCCTCTGTTTATAGTCTCATCCGAACGACTTTTGGGGGAGAGTGGAGTCAGCACTGATGTTAACTCCAGAGGAAAAAAATCCCCTCCAACGGGAATTGAACCCGGGTCGGTCGTCAAATTGTGAGCGCAATGTTCTGACTACCAGGCTATCCCTTCTGATTCAAGTGTTTTTGACTTGACTTGACTTGACTCTAGGTGGAACGCAACGTCTTGTATCTTTTTCAAGATTATCATTTATACCATTATACCTTACAGTATTGCAATTACCCTTAACGAGGATGATTCAAGCATAACATTTTTGACTTGACTTGACTTGACTTGACTCGGTGGAACGCAACATCTTGGATCTTTCAAGATTCGTATCAATATACTAATCAATAGTGCAATTTCTTTTTAATGGGATAATTCAAATGTCTTTTTGACTTGACTTGACTTGACTCTAGTTAGAACGCAACGTCTTTTATCTTTTGAGATTATAATTCGTATCAGTACACATGACGGTCTTATAACTACCCTTCATGGGAAAGATTCAAGCGTTTTTGACTTGACAGGACTTGACATGACTTGATCTCACTTGACTTGACTCTAGGTGAAACGTAACGTCTTGTTTCTTTCGAGATTATGATTCATATCGATATACCTATCAATATTATAATCCCCTTCATGGGGATGGATAATTCAAGCATTGATCAAGCATTTTTGACTTGACTTGGACTTTGACTTGACTTCAAGGTGGAGCGCAACGTGGTCTACTACAACTGCTGCGACGAACCGTTCCCGGACGTGACCTTTTTCGTGCATTTGCGGCGGCGCGTGAAGTACTATTTCATGAACATCATCATCCCCTGCATCATCCTGAGTTTTCTCTGCCTGGCGGGGTTCCTGCTGCCCCCAGAGAGCGGCGAGAAGATCACCCTGGGTCTGAGTGTGTTGCTCACCATCACTGTCTTCATGCTGATGGTGGCCGACAAGATGCCTCAGACTTCCGAGTCCATTTCTGTTATCAGTGAGTTTTGGTTGAGTGTGTGTGTGGGGGGGGGGGTATGGGTTTTGTTATTGTTGTGTTTTATTTTTTTTTGGGGGGGTTGTTTTTGTGTGTTTTTTATGTGTGTTGCTAACCATCACTGTCTTCATGCTCATGGTGGCTGAAAAGATGGCTCAGACTTCCAAGTCCATTTCTGTTATCAGTGAGTTTGTTAGGGGGGGGGTGATGTTTGGGATTGTGTGTGTGTGGGGGGGGGGTTGGAGTTGAGAGGGGGTTGGGTTATGTTTGGTTTTTTTGTGGGGTTTTGTGTGTGTGTGTGTGTATGTTGCTAACCATCACTGTCTTTGTGCTGAATGGTAGCCATCATAATGCCTCAGACTTCGGAGTCCATTTCAGTTATCAGTGAGTTTGGTCTGTTTGGGGATTTTTGTTTGGGTTTTTTTGTGTGTGTGATTGTTGTTGTTTGTTGTTGTTATTTTTTTTGGGGGGGTGTGGGGGGGGGGGGTTGTGTGCTGCTGACCATCACTGTCTTCATGCTGATGGTGGCTGACAAGATGCCCCAGACTTCAGAGTCCATTTCTGTTATCAGTAAGTTTGGTTTGGGGTGGGGGGGGTGTTTGGGGTTGTGGGGTGGGGGGAGAGCTTGTTTCGTTTGTTTGCTTGTTTGTATGGGGGGAGGGAGGTGATATTGACCATCACCATCTTCATGCTCATGGTGGCCGACAAGATGCCCTAGACTTCTGAGTCCATTTCTGTTATCAGTGAGTTTGGTTTGGGGGGGGGGTGGTTGGGAGGGAGGTAAGGTGTTTTTTGTGTGTTTTTTTGTTGGGTTTTTGCTTTGGTGTGTTGCTGGCCGACAAAATGCTTCAGACTTCGAAGTCCATCATCAGTGAGTTTGGTTGGGTTTTGGGGAGTATTTTTGTTTGGATTTTGTGTGGGTGGGTGGGTGTTTTGTGAGGTAGGGGGGTTTGTGTGGGTTTTTTGGTGAGGGTTTTTTGGGGTGTGTTGCTGACTATCACTGTCTTCATGCTGATGGTGGCTGACAAGATGCCTCAGACTTCAGAGTCCATTTCTGTTATCTGTGAGTTGTGTTGGCTTTTGGGGGGAGGTTGTTTCTTTGTTTGTTTTTTTTCGAGTGGAGGGGGAGGTTGTGGGTTTTTTTGGAGTGTGTTGCTGATTATCACTGTCTTCATGCTGATGGTGGCTGACAAGATGCCCCAGACTTCCGAGTCCATTTCTGTTATCAGTGAGTTTGTGCTTTGAGGGGAGGGAGGGTTTTTGTTTTTTTTTGGTGGGAGGGGTGTTTTTTGTGTGGTGTTTGTTTTTTGGTGTTATGCTAACCATCACTGTCTTCATGCTGATGGTGGCTGACAAGATGCCCCAGACTTCCGAGTCCATTTCTGTTATCAGTGAGTTTGTGTTTGTTTGGGGGTTGGGAGGGGGGGTTGTTTTTTTGTCGAGGGAGGTAAGTTTGGGGGGGGGGGGGGTTGGGGTAATTTTGTTTTTGATGTGCTGGTAACCATCACTGTCTTCATGCTGATGGTGGCCGACAAGATGACTCAGACTTCTGAGTCCATTTCTGTTATCAGTGAGTTTTTGTTGGGATTTGTGATTGGATGGGGGGGGAGGGGGGGCTTGTATGGGGTTTTGTTGTTGTTGTTTTATTGGGGGAGTGTTTTGTTTGGGTTTTGGTTTTTGTGGTTTTTTTATTGGGCTTTTTATGCGTAGCTGACAATCACTGTCTTCCATGCTGATGGTAGCTGACAAGATCCCTCAGACTTCTGAGTCCATTTCGGTTCAGTGAGATTTTGTTGTTTGGGGGTAGGTGGGTTGTATGGGTTTTGGTTGGTTTTTTTTGTGGGGGAAGGGGTGGGGGTTGGGTTTGGGAGGGGAGGGTTTGGGGGGGTGTTTGGGGGTTTTTGTTGGGGGGGGGTTGTTTGTTTGTTTGTGTGGGTGGGGGGGGGGTTGTGTGTGTTGTTAATCATCACTGTCTTCATGCTGATGGTGGCCGACAAGATGCCTCAGACTTCTGAGTCCATTATCTGTTATCAGTGAGTTTTGGGGTTTTTTGGCGGGGTGGGTGGGATTTTTTTTTCGGGAGGGGGGGGGGGGGGTTGATGGGAGGTTTGTTTTGTTTGCTGTTTGGTTTGGGGGTTTGATTTTTTTTAGGGGGTGTTGTTGTTGTGCTTTTTAGTTTGAATTTTTGTCTGTTTATTTTGTTTTCTTTTTGGTTTTGTTTTTTTGGGTTTGGATTTTTTGTTATTGTTGTTTTTGTGGTTGCTCTTTTTGGGGGTGATTCGTTTTTCCAGCATGGTGGTCGAGGATGCGTCTGTCTGTCTGTCTGTCTGTCTGTCTGTCTGTCTGTCTGTCTGTCTGTTTGTCTGGCTTGTCTATCTGTCTGTCTGTCTGTTTGTCTTGTCTATCTGTCTGTCTCTCTGTCCGCCTTGTCTATCTGTCTGTCTCTCTGTCTGTCTTGTCTATCTGTCTGTCTCTCTGTCTTGTCTATCTGTCTGTTTTCTGTCTGTCTTGTCTATCTGTCTTATCTGTCTGCCTTGTCTATCTGTCTTGTCTGTCTGTCTATCTGTCTGTCTTGTCTGTCTTGTCTCTCTGTCTGTCTTATCTCCCTGTCTCTCTGTCTATCTGTCTGTCTCTCTGTCTATCTTGTATATCTGCCTGTCTGTCTGTGCCTGTGTTCTGGAAATAAAATTTGAATCCTAAAACCAACTTACCCCTCTTTTCTTTCTTTTTCTTTCCTTTTCTTTCTTTCTTTTCCCCCTCACCTGCCCAGGTATCTACCTGATGGTGGTCCTGGCCACCAGCTGCCTGTCGGTGCTGTCGTCGGTGTGGGTGCTGAGCATCCACCATCAGCGAGGGCAGCCTCGGCCGGTGCCCAGCTGGCTCCGCTTCCTCATCTTCTCTGTCGTCGCTCGCGTCGTCTGCGTCAGCACCGCCACCAGCTATCATCGCTCCAATGCCAGAAAGTTCGCCTTTAGTAGCTCGGCTGCTGTTTCTGCTGTTGCTGGTGCTAACAGTAGGGAAAAGGGAGGAGGCAGGAAAAAAGAGAGGAAGGTAGGGTTTGTGGTTGGGTGGGGGGGGGTTGTGGGGGGGGGGAGGGGGGGAGGGGGAGGTGGAGGGGGGGGGGGCGGTTGTGGTGGGGTTGTGGGTTGGGGGAGTGGGGGTGGGGTGGGAGGGGGGGTGGTTGTGTGGGGGTGGGGGGTGGGGTGGGGGGGTGGGAGGGTTGGGGTGGGGGTGGTTGTGTGGGGGGGTGGGGGCAGGGTGGGGGGGGTTGTGGGGGTAAGGGTGTGGTTGGGGGTTGTGTGGGGTGGTTGGGGGGTGGGTGGGTGGGGGAGGTGTGTGGATGGGGTGAGGAGGGATTGTTTCTAGCTTGGCTGCTGTTTCTTCTACTGTTGCTGCTAACAGTAGGGAGAAGGGAGGAGGCAGGAAAAAAGAGAGGATGGTGGGTTTGGGTTTGGGTTGGTGGGGTTATCTATTTATTTATTTATTTATTTATTTATTTATTTATTTATTTATCTATTTATTAGTTTATTTATTGATTTCTTTATTTTTTATTTTTTTTATTCTTTTATATAGATGATAATGGAATAAGCACTCCAGTGGTTTTTTACAACCTCTAGTTCTGTTTCTTGCTCTGTTTCTGCTGTTTCTGCTGTTGCTGCTGTTGCTGTTGCTAACAGTAGGAAGAAAGGAGGAGGCAGGAAAAAAGAGAGAAAGGTAGGGGTTTGTGGGGTCGGGGGGGAGTAGTGTGGGGGGGGGTGTGGGGGGGGGGGGGTTGTGGGGTTAGTGAGGGGGTTGGGGGATGGGTTGAGGGGAATTATTTTATGTATTTATTTATATATTTATTTATGTATTTATTTATTTATTCATTTATTTATTTATTTATTTATTTATTTATTTATTTTTATTATTCTTTTATATCGAAGATAATGGAATAAGCACTCATGTGCTTTTTTTTTCATCCAGTCCCCGTGCGTATGCAGTTGTGTAAATACTGTCATCTGTTCCCACCGGCACACGATGGCCTACTCTTACGAAAAGCGGAACAGGATTTAACGTGAGCGCAAGACGTTCTGCGTGCGTTCGCACACGGGGCCTCGGTTTATAGTCTCATCCGAGGGACTCTTGGGGAGAGTGGAGTCAGCACTGATGTTAACTCCAGAGCAAAAATCCCCTCGAACGGGAATCGAACCCGGGTCGTCAAATTGTGAGCGCAATGTTCTGACCACTAGGCTATCCCTAGGCTAGGGAGTGAGTGGGGGTGTGGAGGTGGTGGTGTATTTGGGAGTTGAATTTTAAGCAGAGAAATCTGTCGTGACTTAAAAGTGGTATACAATACAAAACTACACAATAATATACAAGACAATGGACTACAATACAATATAATGCAACGCAATTCAGTACAATGCAATATAACACGATACTATACAACACAAAACAATAGTATACAATACGCGACAAAAAACAAACACAATACAACACAACACAATACAATACAACACATGACCATACATCATATACAACAAAATCCAATGCAATGTAACACAATACAATAATACACAATACAATACACAATACACTTAATACAATTCAATACAACACAATTCAATACAATAATAATATACAACACAGTACAATACAATTCAACACAAAACAACAGAATACAATACAGCACAATACAATCATATACAATACAATACGCTACACCAATATACAACACAACACAACACAGTACAATAAAACACAATACAACACAATCCAATGACATACAACACAGTACAACACAATCCAATAACACACAACACAGTACAACACAATCTAATGACATACAACACAACACAATACAACACCATCCATCCAATAATATACACTACAACACAGTACACCATCCAATAATATATAACACAACACAGTACAACACAATCCAATAACACACAACACAGTACAACACCATCCAATAAAACACAACACAGTACAACACAATCCAATAACACACAACACAGAACAACACAATCCAATAAAAGACAACACAGTACAACACCATCCAATAATATACACTACAACACAGTACAACACAATCCAATAACACACAACACAGTACAACACCATCCAATGATATACACTACAACACAGTACAACACAATCCAATGATATACACTACAACACAGTACAACACAATCCAATGATATACACTACAACACAGTACAACACCATCCAATGATGTACACTACAACACAGTACAACACCATCCAATGACATACACTACAACACAGTACAACACCATCCAATGATATACACTACAACACAGTACAACAACATCCAATAATATACGCTACAACACAGTACAACAACATCCAATAATATACGCTACAACACAGAACAACAACACCCAATAATATACGCTACAACACAGAACAACAACACCCAATAATATACACTACAACACAGTACAACACTACACAATAACACACAACGCAACACAGTACAACCCAATAATATACAACACAACCACAACACAGTACAACTCCAACCCAATAACACCCACACACTCAACACATTTATGCTTCAGATGCCCAGATCTCCAAGACGAAGCCGCGTGGCCACAGAAGAGAGAGAATACCTCCGCATGGAACATCGCAGATCCAAGCGAGACCCCTCCTCCTCCTCCACTCCCTCCACCCAACCCCTCCTCCAACCTTTCACCACCACCACCACAACCACTACAGAACCCTTCCTCCCTCTAGGGAGAGAAGGAGGGTGGTGCGGCGGTGGGGAGGAGGGAGAGACCCACCCTTACCCTCCCTCTCTCCCTCGGTCCGTCTTCAACCCGACGGGACGGTCTTGTTCCGTGTGTGCCGGGACCGGGGTGGTGGCTCCGCCTCGCTCTCCAGGGCGTAGGGTCTGGACCCAGCCTCCTTCCCAGAGTAGATCCACCTGCGTGGTGGAGAATTGCGGTCTGCAGTCTGTAGGTCACGGCGGTACCCTTGTGGATGCTTGTTGTTACCACCACTTCCAATACTACCAGCAGCAGCAGCAGCAGCAGCAGCAGCAGTCTGAGGTTTCGCGGGAAGCTAGGGTTCTACCCAGTGCCCCTGAGGCAGCGATTGTCGCGTACGGTTGTGGGCAAAATTCTGGACATGCTGTGGAAGAGGAACAACACCAACATCAACAGCAAGAGAGCAAATTTATGACAACAACAAGGAGAAACGAAGCAGAGTGTCCTTTCACTAACATCCACCAAAAAACGAACCGCGCGGAACAACAACAACAACAAAGCAAACAACACAACAAAGAAACCGAAGACGTCCAGAACTTCGCGAACTTTCCTCAACAGACGCTCTCAACCTCGCAGAAGACTTCGCCGGAACAACAACAACAGCAACAACAACAACACCACGGCGGTGGTGGAGACCTCTCCAGCAGTCAGGACTCGCTGACCTTCCAAGAGCTGTCGACCCACATGAGTGACTTGCCACCCCACGAAGAACAGTCCTCCTCAGCGGAGCGAGACGTCCTCCAGAACGTTCAAAGCATCTCCAGCATCGAAACCCTGTACACCAGAGGGGACCCCAGAAACCTCCAGGGTGACAGCTTGGAGGGTTCCCCGGCTCCACCTTGCAGGGAAAAGAATGCCTCGCGATACGAGCACGAGCTTGAGCCTGATTCCTCCGCTCCCCCTCCACCTCCTCCTCCTCTTCCTTCTCTTTCTTCTCCTCCTCCTACTTCCTCAGAAAAGGCCGACTCCGAAGACGTAGTGTGGCAGAGGAGAGAAGACTTGGGAGACGACGTGGCGTGGCCGGGACACCCGCGTTCGCACACGGACGTGACGGTTTTTCCAGGGACGAGGCACCCGTACCCACCTCACGAGTCTTCAGAGCGTGGTAGAGCTTCAACAACGTCACCACAAACACCACCAATGCCAACAAGACTAGATTCGAACCAGAGACCTCAAAACGCCATGCCTAAACTTCCAGGACCCGGCGTCACCAACCCTAAACCCGCTCCTTCTGGAAGAGACGGGGTTCAAGGTACTACTACCACCACCACAACTACCACAACCAACCCTCCACCCACCTCCACCACACACCCACACCCTCCTCGCTGCTGCCAGTGCTTGAGGAATGTCACCGCGGCAGCAACAACAACAACATCTTCATCGTCGTCGGCGTCGTCGTCGTCCTCAGCCGCCAAGGATCGTGTCATCATCCAGAGGCTGATGGCGATGATCCAAAACAAGCATGGAGAAGAGGTGAAAGATGAGGAGCTCTACAGAGAGTGGCACGATGTGGCGTGTGTCTTGGATAGGCTTCTGTTCTACGTCTTCCTCATCGTCACTGTCGTTTCTTCGGCCGTGGTGTTGGAGATGAGGCCTCGAAACGTGCAATTTTGATTCTGACCTGGCCTGGTCTGGATGGGGTGGGGGTTTTGATGTTTCTTTTTGGTGTGGTGTTTTTTTATTTTTTGTTTGTTTATTATTAATTAGTTAATTAATGTATTTATTCATTCATTTATTTATTTGTGTATTTATTTGTTTGTTTATCTATTTATTTTATATCGAGGATATAAACCGAGGCCCCGTGGTGCAAACGCACGCAGAACATCTTGCACACACATGTTAAATCCTGTTCCGCTTTTCGTAAGAGTAGGCCATTGTGTACCGTGAGAACAGATGACGAGATGACAAAGGACAAGGGACGGGATAGCTCAGTGGTCAGAGCGCTTGCTTTCCCCAGGGAGTTGAGTCAAGCAGTGTCTAGCGTGGGTGCCAATTGGATGGGTGACCGTTTACGCGCCTTGGCTACACTACAGTTCCCCAGTTCACCCAGCTGTAAACGGGTACCTGTCCTCTTTAGGGTCCGGGAAGGTAAAGCAGCGAGGGAGAGGAGATGGGCGCCGCCCTCAATATGCTGGCCCCTAGAGAAGCTGAGGTCTCTGACGCCTCGCTCCCCTACGATCACATGGGTTATGGGACACTTTTACCTTACCTTTTACCTTTATCAAGGATAACGGAATAAGCACTCATGTGCTATTTTTACATCTAGTCCCCCGTGTGTATGCATTTTTTATAAATCTTGTCATCTGTTCCTACTGGCACACGGTGGCCTACTGTTATGAAAAGCGGAACAGGATTCCACGTGTGCGCAAGATGTTCTGCGTGCGTTTGCACAAGGGGCCTTGGTTTATAGTCTCATCCGAAGGACTTTTTTGGGGAGGTAGAGTCAGCCCTGATGTTAACTCCAGGGGGAAAATCCCCTCGAACATGAGTAGAATTTGTTGATTGTTTGTTGGTGGTGAGGAGGTTTGTTCACGTTGTTATTTGTTGTTGTTGTTGTTGTTGTTGTTGTTGTTGTTGTTGTTGCTGTTTATTGTTTGTTGATAGTGAGGAAGTTTGACCACGTTGATTGTTGTTGTTGTTTGTGGACGTTTGTTGGTGGTGGTGAGCAAGTTTGTTGACGTCGGTGTTGTTGTTCTGTTCTCATTATTGATAATTGTGATGCCATGGTAAACAAAAATTGATACAATACTGTAGCTGTTGTTGCATTCTTGTTGTTGATATGTTGTTATACTCTAGTAAAAACAAAAAAGGATAATTACGATATTATTATAGTAATAGTAGTGTACCCAGGTAATGTGTTTACTTAGCAAAAGGATGATAGATCTTGTAGCTCTGTGCTTTTTACTGTGACATTTTAGGTTTGGTTGGCTGTGTATATTTTTGAGTTTTTTTTTTTTTTTAATTTCTCTAGGTATTGGTTTTCAAAAGTTATTTAGTAAGATTTGTGTTCACGCAGGATTTTTTTTTCCTCAATCATCTGGTGAAAAACATGAGGATGTGTTTTTATTTATTTATTCATTTATTTATTTATTTATTTATTTATTTATTTATTTATTTATTTATTTATTTATTCATTTATTTATTTATTTATTCATTCTTTCATTCATTCGTTTGTTTATTTATTTATTTATTCTTTAATATCGAGGATAATGAAATAAGCGGCCATGTGTTTATCATACATCCAGTCCTCGTGTATATGCAGTTTTGTAAACCTTGTCATCTGTTCCCACCAGCCTAGGTTAGGAAACATATCCACGAGATACTGGTGTGGATGGATGTTGCTACGTATGGGAAATGTCTTAGTTTGATTTCCTGGCTTCTTTCTGTTTTAATATTTCAACTTGATATGGCCCCACTGCCATCGCACAGCCTTTTATGCATAAGAAGGAAATGAAAGTAACATTAGTGATGGTGATGATACGGATAGTTATTATGATAACAGCAATAGAAAGTGATGGTGATGATGCTCATAACTATTATGATAACAGCAATAGTAAGTTATGAGGATATCGATAATGATAACAGCAATAGTAAGTGATCGGGATGATAATGATAACTATTGTGATAACAGCAATAGTAACGATTATCATCGTTATTATTATTATCGTTCTTATTATCATTAATGATGATTATAATGCTCATAATGACAGTATAACAATAGTATTGCTGATGGCGATTAATGATAATGATAATCATGTATAATAATAATTTATAATAATAATAATAATAATAATAATAATAATAATAAT
>CM060349.1:28523121-28535621 GCA_030674155.1 Stramonita haemastoma
GCCCGAGAGATACAGACACCTACAGTATTGTTCCGGTAATTTGAGCAACACTCAAATGATGGCACTAGAGCGGACGTAGGACATTTTGCACACACGTTAAAAGCCCACTCCGTTTTTAAGAAGAGTGGGCCATGCATGTCGTGTCGGTAGGAACGGATGACAATTAAAAACTACAATACAAATAGATTGGGAAAGTTAAGTCAGTGAACTCATACCCCATCTTCCAGGAGTGTATACCACTTTATGTCACAGCAGATTTCTCTGCATGAAATTCGAGCTACTCTCCCTGGGGAGAGAGCATCGCCACAACGGCAGTGCCACCCATATTTTTTTTTCCCTTTTTCCTGTCTGCAACTGTATTTGTTTCTCTATCAGAGAGGTTTTTTTTCCTACATAATTTTGCCAGGGACAACCCTTTTGTTGCCGTGGGTTATTTTGACTTACTTGACTTATGCCTGTGGATTCCCGTGGGAACATAGGGCCGCAACAGCACTCCTCCAACGGACTCGGTTCTCGGAGATCCTCTTCAGCTCGGCCCACGTCATTCCGGCTGCCTTCGTCTCTGCTTCAAGGCTTCTGCGCCAGGTCTGTTTTGGTCGACCTACTTTCCGCTTGCCTTGTGGGTTCCAGTCAAGGGCCTGCCTGGTGACATTGGAAGCAGGCTTGCGGAGTGTATGGCTGATCCATCCCCATTTCCTTTTCTTGATCTCAAACTCGATTGGGGCGTGTCTGGTCCTGTCCCACAGTTGTTCATTGGAGAGGACTTCTGGCCACCTGATTCTAAGGATGTTCCTGAGACATGTGATGGTAAATGTCTGGAGTTTGTGGAACCAGGGCAGCAACACGATGTCAAACATATGTCTTATGTTGAAATGAAGCAGCAGTTAGATGTCAAACATGACATGTCTTATGTTTGTAACAGAGTGGACATTGGCCCATGTGATGTCCCATCTCTGCACAGCTTCTCTGTGTGGGTACAGCTAGCCAGTTAGGAAGTGACCTCTAAAAAGAGGTTGCATGCATAAATTCTACCGTTCACGGTGAAGGCAAAAAGTATGTAAAGGAGGAGTTTCGACCACCACCCAAGGAAACAGAGCATTGCACAATTCGCAGGTGTGTCCCGATTTAGTAACACAACGCTGCGTCAGGGCTCTGATCGCATGGGAGGTAATCTACTTACCACTGCATCAAATGTTGAATAGAGGCAGCAACAAGATGTCAAACTGATCCTGTCTCTGTCGCTGAACGGTCTCCAGAAGGTCACCCAGGCGAGGCACTCTGCCTCGCCTAATCTAGGTGGAAATGACTGTGAACCCAGCCTTATACACTAATGCAAGGAAAAGTGTTTGTATAAGAATGGAAGTTTTGGGGTTGATTTTTTAACCTTAAAATAATCATGAGAAGCCATACTCCGATTTCAGAGAATTGTTTCTTCTTTTGGAAAACAAAGCGCCCGTTTTATTGGAGAATATTCTGGATGGAAACATTATTCTGCATGAAGCATTTTTTAATGCTGAATAACTATTTGATGTAGGTTTCTCTCCTTTGCTTAATTACCAGTCACTAACTGTACATCTGGCCAAAGCCAATTGATGTAGATAGTTTCTATTATTATTTTTTTTAAAGAAATCGTTTATCTTGTGCTTCCAGAGACACAGTTGAAGTTCTAAGCGGCTGGCAACTGCTAGAGGTCAGTTGGAGAGAGAGAGAAAAAATAATGACTTTTGAAACACAATGTCATTTGCAAAACAGCATCTCCTCTCTCTCTCTCTCACCTCTCTCCTCACACACACACACACACACACACACACCACACACACACACACACACACACACACACACACACACACACACACACACACACGCACACACACACACACACACACACAAACACACACACACACGCACACATACACACACACACTCACCACCACCACCACCACCACCACCACCAACCACCACCACCACCACCACAACAACAACAACCAAAATCTCCTCAAACTTACACTCTTCTTCTTCAGTTTTGTTCTAGACATGGAGCTCACACACACACACACACACACACAACACACACACACACACACACACACACACACACACACACACCACACACTGCACAACCCCCCCCCCCCCCACCACACCACCACCACCACCACCACCACCACAACAACAAACAAACAAAATCTCCTCAAACTTACACTCTTCCTCTTCAGTTTTGGTCAGGACATGGAGCTCCTCGTGAACCTATCAGCACACTGCAGACATGTTACAGCCAGGTCATTGTCACGAGAAACACACAAGCAAGTACACTCATGATCTTGTCTTTTATTTCCTTCATTATTCATTCAAACATGCAAGGGAAGTTGAGCCACAGACTGGTAAACAGAAAAAAACAAAAACAAAAACCAAAAAACGGAACACCAACACAACCGTATCCACGACAAAACATGGGGATCGAACCACCATGGAGGTGCCTGGTTTGTACGAGAATTTTTCTCTTGGAGTTAACAACAGTTTTGTACTATACTCGACTCACCCCTACCCCCAACCCCCCACCCCACCCCCAAATGTATTCGTATTTTGTACCACTTCATGTCACAGCAGATTTCTCCCCGGGGAGAGCGCGTTGCCACAAGTGCAGCGCCTACCCATTTTTTTCTTTTTCTTGTATGCAACTGTATTTGTTTCCCTATCTAGAGTGGGTTTTTTTCGAAAGAATTTTGCCAGGGTCAACCCCCTTGTTGCCCTGGGTTCTTTTACGTGCGCTAAATAGTGATGTGTAACACACGGGACCTCGGTTTATCGTCTCAACCGAAAGACTAGCGCCCAGACCACCACTCAGGGTCTAATGGATGGGGAAAAGGTTTTTGGCCCAAACGGGGTACAAACCACCGCACACTCTGACCCGGACTTTTTGCTTTCTAGGCAAGGCGCGTTACCTCCTAGACCACCGACCCACCATCTGTACTATACTCGACTCCCCCCTACCCCTAACCCCCACCACACCACCCCCCATGTCCTTCAGATGAGACTAGAAACTGAAGCTCCGTGTGCAAACTGCATCCAGAGCATCTATCTTACAGACACGTTAAAAACCCATTCCACATTTTCAGAAGAGTAGTCCATTTCGTGCAAGTAGAAAACAGATGGTAAAGGTAAAGGTGTTTCATAACCTGTGTGGTCGTAGGGGAGCGAGGTATCAGAGACCTCAGCTTCTCTAGGGTCCAGCATACTGAGGGCGGTGGCGCCCATCTCCTCTCCCTTCCTGCTTCACCTTCCCTGACCCTAAGAGGGCAGGTACCCATTTATTTACAGCTGGGTGAACTGGGGGACTGTACTGAAGCCAAGGCGCACAAATAATCACCCATCAAGTTGGTAACCACGCTCGATGCTGCTTAACCTTAGCTTGGGGGAAGCGAGTGCTCTGACTACTGAGCTATCCCGTCTTTGGGATGACAAAAGTTTAAAAACAAACAAACGAAAAAATAAAAATCCTCGCATGCACACATGTGTCATGTTGAGACACGATCCCCGAAGTCGGAATGCAGCTACGTTTATGCTGGGGTTAAAACTGGTCGCATAATTATGCTACCCCCACAACAAAAAAAAACCCAAACCCCCAAAAAACCCAAACCCCTAAACCCAACTCACTATAAGTGAAAATCTAAGAGCTCCTTCTAGCAGAAAAAAAAACGAAAACAAAAAAAAATCCAAATATGTTGCAGCAAAAATGGCAGCAATCAGTGTTCACAACCTCTACCACTACTGTCATTATCATTGGCATAACACCCAGGCTGACAGGAGAAGGTAATAGTTTGTAAAAAAAAAATCGACACTCAAAAGAAAATAAAACACAATTCATACACATTTTTTTTGGTCACAAACAGTTTGCCTACCACTATGCTTATTCTAAACCTGGTTTACATCTCATGAAATTAAATAATACATTATGATATGATAATAGAAAACAAACAACAACAACAACAACCATAACAGAAAACAGACCAAATGGGTTTCCCTTTAATAAACGGTGAGCAAGAAAAAAACACACACACACAAAATAAACCAGAAACAATTTGTTGTATTGAAGTTATCCAGGTAATAATTAACGCAGCAGTCTTGGATGTTGATATAATCACAAAGATAAGTAATTCAATTGTGTTGTTGATATTTAAACTAGTATTGCTATCATCATCTTCTTCATTGTTGTTGTTGTTGTTAAAATTGTTATTATTATTATTATTATTATTTATTATTATTATTATTATTATTATTATTATTATTATTATTATTATCATCATTATTATTATTATTATTATTATTATTATTATTATTATTATTATTATTATTATTATTACCATTATCATTATTATTATTATTATCATCATCATCATCATCATCATCATCATCATCATCATCATCATCATCATCATCATCATCATCATTATTAATAATTGCCATCAGCAATACTATTGTTATACTATCATTATGAGTATTATAATCATCATTAATGATAATAAGAACGATAATAATAATAACGATGATAATCGTTACTATTGCTGTTATCACAATAGTTATCATTATCATCCCCATCACTTACTATTGCTGTTATCATTATAGTTATAGATATCCTCATAACTTACTATTGCTGTTATCATAATAGTTATGAGCATCATCACCATCACTTTCTATTGCTGTTATCATAATAATTATCAGCATCATCACCATCACTTACTATTGCTGTTATCATAATAATTATCGGTATCATCACCATCACTTACTATTGCTGTTATCAGAATAATTATCGGTATCATCACCATCACTAATGTTACTTTCATTTCCTTTTTGTGTATAAAAGCCTATGCGATGGCAGTGGGGCCATACCATTATCAAGTTGAAATATTAAACAAAAAAGCCAGGAAATTAAACTCAGACATTTCCCATACGTAACAGCATCCATCCACACCAGTATTTCGTGGATATGTTTCCTAACCTAGGCTGGTGGGAACAGATGACAAGGTTTACAAAACTGCATACACACGAGGACTGGATGTATGATAAGCACATGACTGCTTATTCCATTATCCTCGATATAAAAGAATCAATAAATAAATAAATGAATAAATAAATAAATAAATAAATAAATAAATAAATAAATAAATTAAAAAAAAACACATCCTCATGTTTTTCACCAGATGATTGAGACAAAAAAATCCTGCGTGAACACATCTTACTAAATAAGTTTTGAAAACCAATACTTAGAGAAATAAAAAAAAAAAATCCTCAAAAATATACACAGCCAACCAAACCTAAAATGTCACAGTAAAAAGCACAGAGCTACAAGATCTATCATCCTTTTGCTAAGTAAACACATTACCTGGGTACACTACTATTACTATAATAATATCGTAATTATCCTTTTTTTGTTTTTACTAGAGTATAACAACATATCAACAATAAGAATGACAACAACAGCTACAGTATTATATCCATTTTATTCACCATGGTATAACAATTATCAATAATGAGAACAGAACAACAACAACTTCAACAAACTTGCTCACCACCACCAACAACAAACAATAAAAACAAAAACAACAACAACAACAACAAGGTGACCAAACCTGATCACCAACAACAAACGTCAACAAACAACAACAACAACAAACAACGTGAACAAACCTCCTTACCCTCAACAAACAACCAACAAACTCTACTCATGTTCATGGGGATTTTTTTCCCCTGGAGTTAATATCAGTGCTGACTCTCTCCACAAGTCCTTCGAATGAGACTATAAACCAAGGCCCCTTGTGCAAACGCACACAGAACATCTTGCACACACGTGAAATCCTGTTCCGCTTTTCATAAGAGTAGGCCACCGTGTGCCAGAAGGAACAGATGACAAGATTTACAAAAAATGCATACACACGGGGGACTGGATGTAAAAAAACCCACACGAGTGCTTATTCCATCATCCTTGATAAAGGTAAAAGGTAAGGTAAAGGTGTCCCATAACCTGTGTGGTCGTAGAGGAGCGAGGCATCAGAGACCTCAGATTCTCTAGGGGGCCAGCATATTGAGGGCGGCGCCCATCTCCTCTCCCTCACTGATGCTTAACCTTCCCTGACCCTAAAGAGGGCAGGCACCCATTGACAGCTGGGTGAGCTGGGAGGACTGTACTGAAGCCAAGGCGTGTTAAACGGTCACCCATCCCAATTGGCAACCACGCTCGATACTGCTTAACTTGACTCCCGGGGAAAGCGAGTGCTCTGATCACTGAGCTATCCCGCCCCTCCTTATTCTCGATATAAAATAAATAAATAAATAAATAGATAATAAGTAGATAAATAAATAAATAAATAAATAAATAAATACATAAATAAATAAATAAATAAATAAATAAATAAAACAAAAACAAAACCACCACACAAAAAGAACATTTAAACCCAGGCCAATAAAAAAAACCACCCCAAAACAACCACACCAAAAAAGAAACACTTCAAAAACCCAACCCACCCCAAGCCAGGTCAGGCCAGGCCTGCAGTACAGCTAAGGGTCAAAATTGCACGTTTCGAGGCCTCATCTCCAACACCACGGCCGAAGAAACGACAGTGACGATGAGGAAGACGTAGAACAGAAGCCTATCCAAGACACACGCCACATCGTGCCACTCTCTGTAGAGCTCCTCATCTTTCACCTCTTCTCCATGCTTGTTTTGGATCATCGCCATCAGCCTCTGGATGATGACACGATCCTTGGCGGCTGAGGACGACGACGACGCCGACGACGATGAAGATGTTGTTGTTGCTGCCGCGGTGACATTCCTCAAGCACTGGCAGCAGCGAGGAGGGTGTGGGTATGTGGTGGTTGTGTTGGAGGTTGTGGTGGGTGGAGGGTTGGTTGTGGTTGTGGTGGTGGTAGTACCTTGAGCCCCGTCTCTTCCAGAAGGAGCGGGTTTAGGATGGGTGACGCCGGGTCCTGGAAGTTTAGGCATGGTGTTTTGAGGTCTCTGGTTCGAATCTAGTGTTGTTGGCATTGGTGGTGTTTGTGGTGATGTTGTTGAAGCTCTACCACGCTCTGAAGACTCGTGAGGTGGGTACGGGTGCCTCGTCCCTGGAAAAACCGTCACGTCTGCGTGTGCACGCGGGTTTTCCGGCCACGCCACGTCGTCTCTCAAGTCTTCTCTCCTCTGCCACACTACGTCTTCAGAGTCGGCCTTTTCTGAGGAAGAAGGAGGAGGAGAAGAAGGAAGAGAAGGAGGAGAAAGAGGAGGAGCGGAGGAATCAGGCTCAAGCTCGCGCTCGTACCTCGAGGCGTTCTTTTCCTTGCAAAGTGGAGCCGGGGAACCCTCCAAGCTGTTACCCTGAGGGTTTCTGGGGTCCCCTCGGGTGTACAGGGTTTCGATGCTGGAGATGCTCTGAACGTTCTGGAGGACGTCTCGCTCCGCCGAGGAGGACTGCAGTTCTTCTTCGTGGGGCGGCAAGTCACTCATGTGGGTAGACAGCTCTTGGAAGGTTAACGAGTCCTGACTGCTGGAGAGGTCTCCACCACCGCCTTGGTGTTGTTGTTGTTGTTGCTGTTGTTGTTCCGAGGAAGTCTTCTGCGAGGTTGAGAGCGTGTGTTGAGGAAAGTTCGCGAAGTTCTGGACGTCTTCTTCTTGTTTGTTGTGTTGTTTGTTTTCTTGTTGTTGTAGATCCGCGAAGTTACTTTTCTGGTGGATGTTAGTGAAAGGACACTCTACTTCGTTCTTCCTTGTTGTTGTTGTTGCTATGAATTTGCTCTCTTGTTGTTGTTGTTCTTCTACCGAGTGTCCAGAATTTTGCCCACAACCATACGAGACAATCGCTGCCTCAGGGGCACTGGGTAGAACCCTAGCTTCCCGCGAAACCTCAGACTGCTGCTGCTGCTGCTGTTGGTGGTAGTAGTGGTAGTGGTGGTAACAACAAGCATCCACAAGAGCACCGCCGTGACCTACAGACTGCAGACCGCAATTCTCCACCGCGCAGGTGGATCTACTCTGGGAAGGAGGCTGGGTCCAGACCCTACGCCCTGGAGAGCGAGGCGGAGCCACCACCCCGGTCCCGGCACACACGGAACAAGACCGTCCCGTCGGGTTGAAGACGGACCGAGGGAGAGAGGGAGGGTAAGGGTGGGTCTCTCCCTCCTCCCCACCGCCGCACCACCCTCCTTCTCTCCCTAGAGGGAGGAAGGGTTCGGTGGTGGTGTGGTGGTGGTGGTGGTGAAGGGTTGGAGGAGGGGTTGGGTGGAGGGAGTGGAGGAGGAGGAGGGGTCTCGCTTGGATCTGCGATGTTCCATGCGGAGGTATTCTCTCTCTTCTGTGGCCACGCGGCTTCGTCTTGGAGATCTGGGCATCTGGAGCATAAATGTGTCGAGTGTGTGGGTGTTATTGGATTGGTATTATATTGTGTTGTGGTGTGTTGTGTGTTATTGGGTTGTACTGTGTTGTGTTGTATGCTATTGTGTAATGTTGTGCTGTGTATTATTGTGTTGTATTATGTTGTATTGTGCTGTGTTGTATTGTGCTGTGCTTTATTGGATTGTGTTGTACTGTGTTGTGTTGTATATTATTGTGTTGCGTTCTATTATGTTGTACTGTGTTGTGTTGTATATCATTGTGTTGTGTTGTATTGTGCTGTGTTTTATTGGATTGTGTTGTACTGTGTTGGGTTGTATTGTATATTATTGTGTTGTGTTGTATATTATTGTGTTGTGTTGTATTATGTTGTACTGTGTTGTGTTGTATATTATTGTGTTGTGTTGTATTGTGCTGTGTTTCATTGGATTGTGTTGAACTGTGTTGTGTAGTATTGTATATGATTGTGTTGTGTTGTATATTATTGTGTTGTGTTATATTATGTTGTACTGTGTTGTGTTGTATATTATTGTGTTGTGTAGGACTGTGTTGTGTTGTATATTGGTGTAGCGTATTGTATTGTATATGATTGTATCGTGCTGTATTGTATTTTGTTTTGTGTTGTATTGTATTGTACTGTGTTGTGTATTATTATTGTATTGTGTTGTATTGTATTGAATTGTGTTGTATTGAATTGTATTAAGTGTATTGTATATTGTTGTATTGCATTGCATTGTGTTGTATGTAATGTGTGGTCTTGTGTCGTATTGCATTGTATTGTGTTGTTTTGTGTTGCGTTGTATTGTATACTATTCTTTTGTGTTGCATAGTATTGTGTTATATTGCATTGTATTGAATTGTGTTGCATTATGTTGTGTTGTAGTCCATTGTCTTGGATATTATTGTGTTGTTTTGTATTGTATACCACTTTAAGTCATGGTAGATTTCTCTGCTTAAAATTCAACCCCCAAATGTACCACCACCTCCACACCCCCACTCATTCCCTAGCCTAGGGATAGCCTAGTGGTCAGAACATTGCGCTCACAATTTGACGACCCGGGTTCGATTCCCGTTCGAGGGGATTTTTCCCCTGGAGTTAACATAAGTGCTGACTCCACTCTTCCCAAAAGTCTTTCGGATGAGATTATAAGCCGAGGCCCCGTATGCAAACGCACGCAGAACATCTTGCGCACACGTAAAATCCTGTTCCACTTTTCGTAAGAGTAGGCCATCGTGTGCCGGTGGGAACAGATGAGAGTATTTATAAAACTGCATACACACGGGGATTGGATGAAAAAAAGTACATGAGTGCTTATTCCATTATCCTCGATATAAAAGAATAAAAAAAAATAATTAAAAAAAATAAAAAAATAACAAATAAATAAATAAAGTAATTCCCCTCAACCCATCCCCCAACCCCCCCACTAACCCCACAACCCCCCCCCCCCCACACGCCCCACACTACTCCCCCCCGACCCCACAAACCCCTACCTTCCTCTCTTTTTTCCTGCCTCCTCCCTTTTCCCTACTGTTAGCACCAGCAACAGCAGAAACAGCAGCAACAGCAGAAACAGAGCTAGAAACAGAACTAGAGGTTGTAAAAAACCACTGGAGTGCTTATTCCATTATCATCGATATAAAAGAATAAAAAACAAAACAAAAAAACCCCTAATAAATAGATTAAAAAAAAAATAATAATAAAAAAAAAAATAAATAACGCCACCAACCCAAACCCAAACCCACCTTCCTCTCTGTTTTCCTGCCTCCTCCCTTCTCCCTACTGTTAGCAGCAACAGAAACAGCAGCCGAGCTAGAAACAATCCCTCCTCACCCCATCCACACACCTCCCCCACACCCCCCCACACCCCCAACCACACCCCCACACCACACAACCCCCACACCTCCAACCCCCCCGACCAACCTCCCCCACCACCCACACCCCCTCCCCTCCCCTCCCCCACACCCCACCCACCCCACCCCAACCCTCCCACCCCACCACACCTCCACACACACCCCCCCACCCTCCCCCACCACCCCCCCCACAACCCCCCTCCCCCACACCCCCTCCTCAACCCCCCCCACCTCAACCGCCCCCCCCCACCCACAACCGTCCCCCCCACCTTAACCCCCCCACACCCACACTCTCCCTCAACCCCATCAACCATCCCCCCCTCCCCAACCCCCCCTCCCCCCACACCCCCCCCAACCACAAACCCTACCTTCCTCTCTTTTTTCCTTCCTCCTCCTTTCTCCCTACTGTTAGCACCAGCAACAGCAGAAACAGCAGCCGAGCTAGAAACAGAACTAGAGGTTGTAAAAAACCACAGGAGTGCTTATTCCATTATCATCGATATAAAAGAATAATAAAAAAAAACAAAAAAACTTATAAATAGATAAATAAATAGATAAATAAATAAATAAATAAATAAATAAATAAATAAATAACGCCACCAACCCAAACCCAAACCCACCTTTCTCTCTTTTTTCCTGCCTCCTCCCTTTTCCCTACTGTTAGCACCAGCAACAGCAGCAGAAACAGCAGCCGAGCTACTAAAGGCGAACTTTCTGGCATTGGAGCGGTGGTAGCTGGTGGCGGTGCTGACGCAGACGACACGCGCGACGACAGAGAAGATGAGGAAGCGGAGCCAACTGGGCACCGGCCGAGGCTGCCCTCGCTGATGGTGGATGCTCAGTACCCACACCGACGACAGCACCGACAGACAGCTGGTGGCCAGGACCACCATCAGGTAGATACCTGGGCAGGTGAGTGAACAAGAAAGAAGAAACATAAGAATACGTTAAGTTGGTTTTAAGGTTCAAAAACTTTACTTTTCAAGAACACACAAAGGGAGAGAGAGACACACACTGACATACAGAGAGAGAGAGAGCGACGGACAGAGAGACAGACAGACAGACAAGCACGCATGCATGCACGCACGCACGTACGCACGCACGCACACACATACATCCTCCACCACCATGTTTGAAAAAGAAATACCCCCTAAAAACAACAACAACAACAACAAACAAACAAAACCAAAAAAAAAAAAAATCGAAAACAACAAAAAACAAAATCGAAAACACAAAGTCAACAACACCCTCCCCCCCCCCCCCCCCCCCGATAAAAAACAAAAACAAATCAAAACGAACCCCACCACACACCCCCTCCACAAAAAAAGAAACGAACAACCCCCCAAACCAAACTCACTGATAACAGAAATGGACTCTGAGGTCTGAAGCATCTTGTCAGTCACCATGAGCATAAAGACAGTGATGGTTAGCAACACATCCAAAAAAAACCCACGAACCGCCCCCCCTCCCCCACAAAAAGCACAAACAAAAAAGCACCAACTCCCCCCACAACCCCCCACCCCCCACAAAAAAACCCAAACAAAAAATAAAACCCAAACAAACAAAACTCACTAATAACGGAAATGGACTCAGATTCTGAACTCCCCCCCAAAAAAAAACAACAACAACAACAACAACAAAAAACCCCCACCCTATCCCCTACAAAACCCCAACCATACAAACAAAAACTCACTGATAACAGAAATGGACTCCGAAGTCTGAGGCATCTTGTCAGCCACCATCAGCATGAAGACAGTGATGGTGAGCAACACACCAATCTCCCCCCAACCCCCCCAAAAAACAACAACAACAACAACAACAACAACCCCCCAAATTACCCCCAACTCCCCCCCCCCCAAGAAAACAACCACAACAAACAAACAACCCCCCCAAAAAAAACCCAACCAAATAAACCTCCAAAATTCAAACAAAAAACCCACAAACAAAACACCCCCCCCTCCCTCAAATAAAAAGAACAACAAAAAAACCCGAACACACTCAACCCAACCCCCCCCCGCCCCAACAAACTCACTGATAACAGAAATGGACTCCGAAGTCTGAGGCATCTTGTCGGCCACCATCAGCATGAAGACAGTGATGGTGAGCAACACACTCAGGCCCAGGGTGATCTTCTCTCCGCCCTACCCCCCCCTCACCTAAAAAAAACCCCACAACAACCCAAACCAGAAAGAAACACACCCCTCCCCCCCACCCAAGAAAAAAAACAAAACAAAACAAGCAAATCTCCCCCCAAACCCAAACCAAAGTCACATCA
>CM060349.1:28542924-28550424 GCA_030674155.1 Stramonita haemastoma
GCCCATGTTGTGATTAACCTTTCCCCTCTGTTTTAAAAAAAAATTATACCACTTTATGTCACAGCAGATTTCTCTGCATGAAATTCGGGCTGCTCCCCCTTGGGAGAGCCTGGGGCCACAAGTGCAGCACCTACCCATTATTTATTTTCTTCTTTCCTCCTGTCACCCTATACAGCTGCAGCATGTGGAATTAACCTTTCCCTACATACCACCCTACACAGTTGCAGGCCTGTACCCCTGTTGTGATTAACCTTTTCTTTACATTCTGCCGTACACAATTACAGGCCTGTATGCATGTGGATTATCCTTTTCCTTACGTGTCTTCCCATAAAGCTACAGGGCTGTACCCATGTTGTGATTAACCTTTTCCTTACATTCTGCCCTACACAGCTACAGGCGCCTGTACCATATGGAATTAACCTCCCTCGGAGGAGACTGTAAACTGAGGCCCTGTGTGCGAATGCACGCAGAACATCTTGCGCACCAACGTTAAATCCTGTTCCGCTTTTTGTAAGAGTAGGCCATCGTGTGCTGGTGGGAATAGATGACATTTGCAAAACTGCATACACACGGGGACTGGATGTAAAAAAGCACAAGAGTGCTTATTCCATTATCCTCGATATGAAAGATAAAAAACAAAAGTAAAAAAAAACTTTTGCTTACATGTCTTCCACACAAGTACAGGGCTGTGCACATGTGGAATTAGCCTTTTCCTTACGTGTCGCTCTACACAGCTACAGGCCTGATGCATGTTGTGATTAATCCCACATGTGCACAGGCCAGTAGCTTTATAGGAGACATGTAAGGAAAAGGTTAAATACACCATCCTGACATTCTGCCCTAAACATCTGCAGGCCTGTACCCATGTTGTGTTTAATCTTTTCCTTACATTCTGCCCTACAAAGCTACAGGCCTGTAAGCATATGGGATTAACCTTTTCCTTACATTCTGCCCTAAACATCTGCAGGGCTGTACGCATGTTGTGTTTAAACCTTTTCCTTACATTCTGCCCTACAAAGCTACAGGCCTGTAAGCATATGGGATTAACCTTTTCCTTACATTCTGCTCTAAACATCTGCAGGGCTGTACGCATGTTGTGTTTAACCTTTTCCTTACATTTTGCCCTACAAAGCTACAGGCCTGTAAGCATATGGATTAACCTTTTCCTTACATTCTGCCCTAAACATCTGCAGGGCTGTACGCATGTTGTGTTTAACCTTTTCTTTACATTCTGCCCTACAAAGCTACAGCCTGTAAGCATATGGGATTAACCTTTTCCTTACATTCTGCCCTACAAAGCTACAGGCCTGTAAGCATATGGGATTAACCTTTTCCTTACATTCTGCCCTAAACATCTGCAGGGCTGTACGCATGTTGTGTTTAACCTTTTCTTTACATTCTGCCCTACAAAGCTACAGGCCTGTAAGCATATGGGATTAACCTTTTCCTTACATTCTGCCCTAAACATCTGCAGGGCCGTACGCATGTTGTGTTTAAACCTTTTCCTTACATTCTGCCCTACAAAGCTACAGGTCTGTAAGCATATGGGATTAACCTTTTCCTTACATTCTGCCCTAAACATCTGCAGGGCTGTACGCATGTTGTGTTTAACCTTTTCTTTGTACAGCAGAATGTAAGGAAAAGGTTAAACAGGCCTGCAGATGTTTAGGGCAGAATGTCAGGATGGTGTATTTAACCTTTTCCTTACATGTCTCCCTATAAAGCTACTGGCCTGTGCACATGTGGGATTAATCACAACATCACCTGTTTAACATTCTGCCCTACAAAGCTACAGGGCTGTAAGCATATGGGATTAACCTTTTCCTTACATTCTGCCCTAAACATCTGCAGGGCTGTAGGCATGTTGTGTTTAACCTTTTCTTTACATTCTGCCCTACAAAGCTACAGGGCTGTTAGCATATGGGATTAACCTTTTCCTTACATTCTGCCCTAAACATCTACAGGCCTGTATGCATGTTGTGATTAATCCCACATGTGCACAGCCAGTAGCTTTATAGGGAGACATGTAAGGAAAAGGTTAAATACACCATCCTGACATTCTGCCCTAAACATCTGCAGGCCTGTTTAACCTTTTCCTTACATTCTGCTGTACAAAGCTACAGGGCTGTACCAGTGTTGTGATTAACCTTTTCCTTACATTCTGCCCTAAACATATGCAGGCCTGTACGCATTTTGTGTTTAAACCTTTTTTCTTACATTCTGCCCTACAAAGCTACAGGGTTATACCTATGTTGTGATTAACCTTTTCCTTACATTCTGCCCTACAAAGCTGCAGGGCTATACCTATGTTGTGATTAACCTTTTCTTTACTTGTTGCTCTATACAGGTGTTGAGATGAACCTTTTCCTTATGTGTCTGGGTACACAGTTGCAGGCTTGTACTCGTGTTGTGATTAACCCTTTCCTTACATGTTTTCCTACACAGTAACAGTGCTGTACCCCTGTTCGGATTAAACATTCCCTTACGTGTTACCCTGCTCACTTGAAGGCCTGTACGCATGTTGTGATTAACCTTTTCCTTACATTCTGCCCTAAACATCTGCAGGGCTGTACGTATGGTTTGTATGTTTTTTTTTCTCCAAATTCTAATACTTTATTATCTCAGAAACAACAAAAACAAAAACAAACCTACAAAACCAAAAGCAAAAACAATACACAGATAAAAAAACTACAATAATCCTTGATAAAATAAACCCTCCCACATGAAAAACCACGCAAGCAAACCTAGAAGTATATTCATGCTTTCAAGAGAACACACACGGCACATAAACTTACACCTATTTGATAAATACAAGCACGGTCATGTTTGTAATTTAAAACTACGTTTTCCCCAACTTTTCTACAAAATCTGATCATCTAAACCGAACAGCGATTAAACCATGTGAGATTGTTTTTTTGCTTTTTGTTTTTGTTTATCTTTTATGAAAAAAGAAATAGAAAAGGCTGGGTATTGCTGACACAATATGCTGCAAACCCCGTTTGATGCCTATGGCTAGGAGAAGACCACACAACTCTGCTGCTTTACTATGTGAAGGGGACGATAAAATAAGGATTGTTGTTCTCTCTGTTTCTGTCTTCGTGTCTCTGTCTGTCTGTCTCTGTCTGTCTGTCTGTCTGTCTGTCTGTCTGTCTGTCTGTCTGTCTGTCTGTCTGTCTGTCTGTCGGTCGGTCGGTCCTCTCTCTTTTCTCTCTCTCTCTCTCTCCTCTCTCTCTCTCTCTCTCCCTCTCTCTCTCTCTCTCTCTCTCCTCTCCGGTGTTTGTGTTTTGTGCCCAGCCCCCACCCCACTGTCCCTTTGTGAATGGGCAACTTGCTTATCACAATAAACCTTTCTTATTGTGATTGTCATTGTCATTGTCTCCTCTCCCTCTCCCATCTCTTTCTCACTCTTTCTCCCTCTCTCTCTCCCTCTTCTCTCTCCGTTTCTCTGTCTGTTTCTCTGTCTCTCTTCTCTCTCTCTGTCTCTGTCTGTCTGTCTGTCTCTCCCTCCCTCCCTCTCTCTCCTTCCTCTCTCTCTGACTTGACGACTTGACTCTCTCTCTCTCTCTCTCTCTCTCTCTCTCTCTCTCTCTCTCTCTCTCTCTCTCTCTCTCTCTCTCTCTCTCTCCTCTCCCTCTCTCTTTGACTTGATTTGACTTGACTCTCTTCCCCCTCCACCTCTCTCTCTCTCTCCCTCCCTCTCTCTCCCTCCCCCTCTCTCTCCCCTCCCCCCTCTCTCTCCCCTCCCCCCTCTTTCTCCCTTCCTCCCTCTCTATTCCTTCCTCTCTCTCCCTCTCTCCCTCCTCAATCAATCCTCCCATCCATCTCTCCTTCCCTCCTATCTCCCTCTCCCTCCCCTCCCTCTCTCTATCTCTCTCCCCCCTCCGTTGTAATTTTATTTTATCGCTGCATTGAGGTCAAACAACATGTTCCCTCATCAAGCCTGGGGATTTTTACGATGCTGCCGGATCCTGATCTTAACAGCTCACATACCCTAGAATTCTGCTCCCATTTTCACATCTCTCTGTCTCTCTCTGTCTCTGTCTGTTTCTGTCTGTCTCTCTGTCTCTGTCTCTCTCTCTCACCCCATCTCTCTCTCTCTTCTCTCTCTCTCTTCCCCTCTCCTCTCTCCCTCCCTGCCCCTCTCCCTCCACCTCCCCCTGTCCCTTCTCTCCCCTCTCTCCTCTCTCTCTCTCTCTCCCTCCCCCCCCCCTCCCTCTCCCCCCACTCTCTCCCTCCTCCTCTCTCTCCCTCCCTCCTCCTTTCCTCTCTCCCTCCCTCCCCCTTCTCTCTCCCTCTTCCTCTTTCCCTCACTTTCTCCCTCTTCCCTCTCTTCTCCCTCTTCCCCCTCTCCCTCTCTCCCCTCTCCCCCCCTCCCCCTCTACCCCTCTCTCCCTCTCTCTACCCCCCCTTCTCTCTTTCCACTCCCTCCCCCCTGCTCCCTCTACCCCCCTTCCCCCCCCTCTCTCTCTCTCTCTCCACTCTCAGCCACCAGGCGTTCCTCTCAGGTCATCTCAACACGGGCAATAAAATGGCCATGGCCCTCGGACCCGGGTTTCCATTGTAATTTTATTTTATTGCTCCATTGAGGTCAAACAACATGTTCCCTCATCAAGCCTGGGGATTTTTACGATGCTGCCGGATCCTGATCTTAACAGCTAGCTCACATACCCTAGGATTCTGCTCCCATTTTCACATCCCTCTCTCTGTGTCTCTGTGTCTGTGTCTGTCTCTCTGTCTCTGTCTCTCTCCCTCCCCTTATCCCTCTTTATCCCTCTTTCTTCACCCTCCCCCTCTCTCTCCCTCCCCCTCTCTCTCTCTTCCCCCCTTTCTCTCACCCCCTCTCTCTCCTATCTCTTTCTCCCTCACTCCCCCCTCTCTGTCTCTGTCTCTCTGTCTCTGTCTCTCTCTCACCCCCTCTCTCTCCCTCCCCCTCTCTCTCCCCTCCCTCTCTCCCCTCTCTACCCCCCTCTCTCCCTCTCTCCCCCCATCTCTCTCCCTCTCTATCCCTCTCTTTTTCCCCTCCCTCTCTCCCTCCCTCCCCCTCTCCCTCCGCCTCCCCCTGTCCCTTTCTCTCTCTCCCCTCTCTCTCTCTCTCCTCCCTAACTCTCTCCCCCTCCCCTCCCCCTCTCTCTCCCCCCTCTCTCTCCCCCCTCTCCTCTCCCCCTCCCCCCTCTCTCTCTCCCTCTCTCCCTCACTTACCCTCCCTCTCTCCCCCTCTTTCTCTCTCTCTCTCTCTCTCTCTCTCTCTCTCTCTCTCTCTCTCTCTCTCTCTCTCTCCTTCCCTCCCTACCCTCTCTCTCTCTCTCTCCCTCTCTTCCTCCCCCCTCTCTCTTCCCCTCCCTCCCTCCCTCTCTCCTCCCCTCTCCCTCTCTCTCACCCCCTCTCCCTCCCTCTCTCCCCCCTTTCTCCCCCTCCCTCTCTCTCTCCCCCCCCCCCCTCTCTCTCTGTCTCCACTCCCAGCCACCAGGCGTTCCTCTCAGGTCATCTCAACACAGGCAATAAAATGGCCATGGCCCTCGGACCCGGGGTTTCCGTTGTAATTTTATTTTATCACTCCATTGAGGTCAAACAACATGTTCCCTCATCAAGCCTGGGGATTTTTTACGAGGCTGCCGGATCCTGATCTTAACAGCTCACATACCCTAGGATTTTGCTCCCATTTTCACGTCTCTGTCTTCCTTCTGTCTCTCTCTGTCTCTGTCTCTTTCTCTCTCCCTCCCCTTATCCCTCTCTATTCCTCTTTCTTCACCCTTTCCCCCTCTCTCTCCCTCCCCCTCTCTCTCTCTATCTCTTCCCCCCATTCTCTCACCCACTCTCTCTCCTATCTCTTTCTCCCTCCCTCCCCCCTCTCTGTTTCTGTCTTTCTGTCTCTGTCTCTGTCTCTCTCCCTCCCCCTCTCTCTCCCTCCCTCTCTCTCTCTCTACCCTCCCTCTCTCCCTCTCTAACCCCCCTCTCTACTCCCCTCTCTCTCCCTCTCTCTCCCTCTCTTTTTTCCCCTCCCTCTCTCCCTCCCTCCCCCTCTTCCTCCACCTCCCCTGTCCCTTTTTCTCTCTCCCCTCTCTATCTCATCTCTCTCAGCCTCCCCCCTCTCTCTCTCCCTCCCTAACTCTCTCCCTCTCCCTTATCTCTCCTCTCTCTCCTTCTCTCTCTCCCTCCTCTCTCCATCCCTCTCTCCCTCCCTCTCTCTACCTCCACCTCTTTCTCTCCCTCCACCTCTTTCTCTCCCTCCCTCTCTCTCCCTCCCTCTCTTCCTCTCTCTCCCCTCCCCCATCTCTCTCTCACCCCCCCTGTCTCTCCCTCTCTCTCCACTTTCCCCCTCTATCTCTCACCCCCCTCTCTCCCCTACCTCCCCCCTCTCTCTCTCCCTCCCTACCTCTCTCCCTCCCTCCCCCCTCTCTCTCCTTCTCCCCCTCTCCCCCCCTCTCTCTCTCCACTCCCAGCCACCAGGCGTTCCTCTCAGGTCATCTCAACACGGGCAATAAAATGGCCATGGCCCTCGGACCCGGGGTTTCCCTTGTAATTTTATTTTATCGCTCCATTGAGGTCAAACAACATGTTCCCTCATCAAGGCTGGGCATTTTTACGAGGCTGCCAGATCCTGATCTTAACAGCTCACATACCCTAGCTTTTTGCTCTCATTTTCACATCTCTCTCTTTGTCTCTGTCTCTCTGTGTCTGTTGCTGTCTTTCTGTCTGTCTCTGTCTCTCTCTTTAGATGGCTTAATGAAAAAAAGCAAATTTATTGCTTACTTAATGTACCATCTGGAAATAGAATTTTGATTTGATTTGATTAGATTTGATCCTCTCTCTCTCTCTGTCCTTCCCTCTCTCTGTGTCTCTGTCTGTGGGTCTCTCTCTCTCTCTCTCTCTCTCTCTCTTCTCTCTCTCTCTCTCCTCTCCTCTCTCTCTCTCTCTCTCTCTCTCTCTCTCTCTCTCTCTCTATGTTTAAACAAAGATTAGTGGATCTGTTCATTCAAGAATGGGATGGGACTATACGAGATAAAGAGAGGTATAACAATTACAGATCGTTTAAAAGTATTTTTGAAAAAGAGCAATATATAAACTCTATTGGTGTCTACTGCTTTCGAGTAGCAATTACACAAGCAAGATGTAACGTTCTAACCTCTTAATAATAATATATACAGGTATAATGAAAATGCTCAAGAAAAAATGTGTCCTTTTTGTAAAACAATAGTTGAAAATGAAGCCCACTTTCTTATGGAATGTTGCATGTACACAGACTTGAGGGAAAAGTTCTTAAGCAAGTGTGTCAATGTGCCATTACCAGATCTGCTCAAAGCAACAAATAAGGAGTACAGGCACAGTTTGTCTAGATATATTTTTCATTCTATTAACAAAAGGAAAATATTGTTGACCCAAATGCTTTCTTGACTAGCTGTTACGATCAGATATATACTTAATATGCATGTTTTATTAGACATCATTTTTGTTCTTTTGTAGCTGTATCATGGTTGATTTCAGGTTTCAATCATGAAATGG
>CM060349.1:28552924-28555424 GCA_030674155.1 Stramonita haemastoma
TGTGCCATTTTACATCCAGTGCCCGTCTTTATGCAGTTTTGTAAGTCTTGTCATCCGTTCCCACCGGCACACAATGGCCCATTCTTCCGAAAAAAACCCCAACAAAAAGGCCAACAAAAAACAAAACAAACAAACAAACAAAAACAGACAAGGAGGAGGTGAGAAAAAAAAGAGTAATGTAGAAACAAAGAGATTTTTAAAAGGGAATTCCTAGCACAAAATTTTCAAAAGTTAAGAATGCTATTTATTCTGGCAGGCCCACTGCATCCATACGGGGGAATGGAACATTCCTATATCATACATGTAAGATCTCCATCAGAGCACCTAAGATTAAAATCAATCATTTCTACCTGTTGCCCCTCCACCTTCCAAACCTTTTCAGACACCATCGCTTCAGTCTCTCCCACACTCCAAAAAAGTAAATCAGTGAGTCCTTCATATGTGACGTTCCACCACATAATGAGTAACATTGCACGCAAGGTCAATTTTTAGTTACTGGCATGCTATCAATGTGCAATGAAATGGCTATATAATACAAAAAACAGATTGAAAATCGGAAAAAAATGTATGAAAAGTTATTACAACTTGAAATGATAGACTGCAGAAAATGACAAAATAAGAAATTGACAAGTTTAGCATACTAAAATGTGGTCAGAATGAGAGCTTGGCTACTTTAAAAAAACATGTTTTAAGGCAAAAGGAAACAAAAGTATGCCTTGATACTTCATTACAAGGTATACTAATAGCTATAGTTTTATAATCAATCAAAATCTCAAAATCAACAACCTGACCCCACAATGCTTAAAATGACTCCAAGGGGGAAAGTGGGTCAGGTGCTAAGCAACCCATTTCGTGGTGGAGCGTCACATATACAGGCCAAGAAAACGAGGGGTAGAGAAGGTGTGCTGGACAGAACTAGACAGCGAAAATGGTAGCTGTGTATATAGAGGTGTCAATTTCGATCCTGGATGATGAGGTATGAGTGTTAGGGTGACGGACTATAGATTTAATAATTATAGTTTTCCAGCCCAGGCGATGATTGATTCTGTACTGATTTCTTTGTGTGTATATCAGAAAATTATCCCAAACCACAGCAAGGGCATGCCAGGAATTTGAAATTAATCAAAAGTACCAAAAACCATTCTACTTTAACACTGGGTTATTCGGTTGGTAAAGTACGCAGGAACTCCATTTTCTTTTGTTCACAGCTGTGAAAATTCCGCTAGCTATAAAATCTCCATAGAAAATGATGACAAAAACCAATACAATTCTATACACTCCCCTTTTTTCTCACTCCCGACACAACTTTATCAGCCGGACTACCACACTCTGCTTGACAGCAGTCTATGGAACAAGGATACCATGTTCAAAGCACTAGACAGATTGACACCAAAAACAACGCACGCAGAACGTCTTGCGCGCTCGTTAAATCCTGTTCCACTTTTTGTAAGAGTAGGCCATTGTGTGCCAAAGGAAAAGATGACAAGATTTACAAAACTGCATTCACACGGGGACTGAATGTAAAAAAGCTCATGAGTGCTTATACCATTATCCTCGATATAAAAGAATTTAAAAAAAAATATATATATATATAAATAAAACACATTATAATTCACACACTTGATCATTTTCCCACAGTATAGAGATCATCATGATTTGTTCTTAAAAGAATCTGATTATTGAGGGAAAAGTAGTGGAGGAAAAACAAGTGCAGCTAACCACTTACAACTTCTCAATCATTTTGAAAATGATATATCAAAGTTTCAATAAAGAAAACTTTTTTAAAAATCCTAAGGAATAAAGTCTTTCAATGACAGCATTTTAGGCATTTTTAAAAGTTAGAACCATGCCTTTGGCCCGACCTGACTCGAGTTTCGGCTCCTGGATGGGCCCTCATCAGAGGTCTTAGTGGTGATTGCAGCTCCACCTGCTGTGGTACCTTACAGCAAGACACTTCTCAGAATTTAAGAATCTGATTTTTACAAAAGCCTCCAAACATTGGAGAAAACTCGCATCTCACAATTTTCTACCTTCCACCACATTTTCCTATCCTATTCCAATTCTGACAGATACATCCATCGACCTCTTTGCCTTCTTGTGCCACCACACGTCAATGATTTATCCACTGACCACAGCCACTACATCCACAGAACATGAGTGGTAGGAATGGGCTGGCAGTCAGTGAGATGGAAAGGTGTTTGCCCAGAGCATCGATTTGAGTCTAGCAAGGTGGAGTCTGGGTGTTAGTAGAGATTTAATATACGTTTGTGGTGTATGAACTGATGGGTTTTCTTTTTTTTTTTTATAATCCTTTATGTGTGTGGTGTACACATTAAACACACACACACAATATATATATATATATATATATATATATATATATATATATATATATATATATATATATATATATATATATATATACGTATATACCTTATGTGGAACACGCACCCAACCAGATTGATGGCACAGTAGAGACATTATGAAATAAGTCAAAAGC
>CM060349.1:28567924-28575875 GCA_030674155.1 Stramonita haemastoma
CAATATCATGATTGGTGAATAATCGAAAGAAAGAAAAAAAGAAATTAAGAAAGGAAGGAAGGAAGGAAGGAAGGGTGGGTGGGTGGGGTGGGTTGGGTGGGTTGGATGGAGTGGATGGATGGAAATGGGTGGATGGGTGGATGGATGGGATGGGTGGTGGATGGATGGGGTGGGTGGGTGGTGGATGGATGGTGTGGGTGGGTGGGTGGGTGGTTGGAGTGGGTGGGTGGGTGGCGTGGATGGATGGGTGGGTGGGTGGGAGGGTGGAGGAGTGGAGTGGATGGGGGGGATGGATGGCGATGGATGGGTGGGTGGCAGTGGGGTGGGTGGGTGGATGGTGTTGGGTGGATGGATGGATGGATGGTGGGATGGATGGATTGGTGGATGGATGGAGATGGGATGGAGGATGGATGGATGGATGGAAAACATATAGGAGATGGAGGGGAAGAAGTGGAGGGTGGAGGAAACTAGAGAAGAAAAATGGTGAGAAGAAAGAGGACAAGACAGACAGACAGAATGACAGACAGACAGACAGACAGACAGACAGACAGAGAAATACGAGAGGGGGGAGAGAGTGGGAGGGTGAGAGAGAGAGAGAGAGAGAGAGAGAGAGAGTGAGGAGGAGAGAGAGAGAGAGATGGGAGGGAGAGACGGTTATAGATGGGCCCGAGAGAGAAGAGAGAGAGAGAGGAGAGAGAGAGTAGAGATAGGTGGAAGAGAGAGAGAGTGAGGAGAGACGGAAGAGTGAGAGATGAGTGAGAGAGAGAGAGAGATGAGAGAGAGAAAAATAAAAAAGAAGAGAGAGAGGAATGGGATATATCCATTGATACAGCAACAGTTAGTGCTGATCAAAATCATTGCGAACCCAACATCCCCCTCCCACACCGCCCTTTTATCAGAAGGCTAAAAAAAAATATAATTAAATAAACAGATCTGAAGAAATACATACAAAGCATTTTTTAATTTTTACAAAAAACTGCCCCCGCTATTACCAGTATGTTCCAGCCAATTTTCTGTCTGGCCACCATCATTAATGTTTATCTCTGTACCGTGGTATCAAATACACCCCCCCAACTTCGGTTGATGATACTTTAATACGTCCTAATAATAAGCTCCATTTTCACTTAATCAGACGGGGCACATAGTGTCCTAGTTTCTTAGAGGAGCAATAAGACTCGAATCAGTTTCGATTATACAGCAACTCCTGCGAAGTCTCACTCTCGGTCTCTTGTCTTATGTCTCTGTCTGTCTCTGTCTCTCTTCTGTGTTCTGTCTGTCTCATCTGTCTCTGTCGCTGTCTCTGTCTGTTGTCTGTCTGTCTGTCTGTCTGTCTGTCTGTATGTCTGTCTGTCTCTCTCTCTCCTCTATCTCTCTTCTTTATCCCTCCTACTCTACATCTCTCTCATCTCTCTCTCTCTCTCTACTCTCTCTCTTCTCTCCTCTCTCTCAGTCTGATCCCACATTACTAGAAACATACACATTTTACTCAATAATTTTGTCATTAATTGGTCAGATAGATCACGACGAGATGTGTTATAGATGTCTTTATACAGGTTTTATACAGCATGCCAATTTTTTTTCTCACCATTGAAACCCTAGCTCCTTTTACAACTTCGTCAACAACTGAATTCTTTGAATCTCCTCCTATTTCAAATACATCTATCATATATCTATCTAGTCCTCTTTGTTGCCTAAGGTAGCATTTAAGGCCTCGACTAGGAGGCCTTGCAATGATGTCGGGTCGGGGCTGAAACACGCTCCAGACTCCCCCATGTCCAAACCCTTTTCTTCATATCCCCCTCTAATGTTCCTCCAATCTTCCTTTGGGGTGGCCCTCTCTTTCTTCGGACCGTCTGGAGTCACATCCGGTAGGGCGCGACTTCTTATATGGCTGTAGTCTGCTGGCGGAGCACATGTCCTATCATCGCCTATGCCTCCGTTCTGGAATTGGCGTGGGATGGGTTCAGTTTTTGTTCTTCGGTGGAGTTCTTTATTGGTGATGGTTATTCGGCCAAAAGATGCGTGAATGCGTTATGTGGATCTGTTTTGGAAGAACTTCAACCGTTGGTTGATGATGGTTTTTGGTTCATTCTTCCCATGACTCTGTTCCATTATGGACGGGTTGCTTAATCACGTTTGTTTTTAACATCTTTATTGGTCTTCAGGCCGTATGTTCCCTGCCTTCACATGTGCTCCTGATGTGAGGCGAAGGCTGGCTGGCTTTTACATGTCGAGCCCGGATCTCCAACCTCACCATCTCCATTCCATAAATATAATCATCTCTTTTTTTCATCATCAGATCAACACATAGTTTCGAAAAAATCGATATAGACCCTTGAATAGGCTCCCGAGTTAAACCAAGCATCGTCTACAAGCGTTACACTTACCTTTTCCTAATTTCCACAAAGAGAAGAGCAGAGAGGATCTATGGAAGGCATCTGTGACAGAAGCAGTCTATTGGTATATCATCAAGAGAGATCTATGGTAGGCATCTGTGCTGAATGCGTGTATATCTGTATATCCTCAGAGATATCTTTAGTAGATTCCTGGCAGAAGCAGTATATTGTATATCCTCAAGAGATATCTTAGAAGATATCGGTGCAGAAGCAGTCTATTGTATATCCTCAAAGATACTATAGAAGATATCTGTGCAGAAGCAGTCTATTGTTATATAACTCAGAGTGATTCTGTAGGAAGATATCTGTGCAGAAGCAGTCTATTGATATATCCTCAGAGATATCTATAGAAGATATCTGTGCAGAAGCAGTCTATTGTATACCCTCAGAGATATCTAGGGAAAGATATCTGTGCAGAAGCAGTCTATTGCTTATCCTCAGAGATTTTATAAAAGATATCTGTGCAGAAAGCAGCTAGGGGTATATCCTCAGAGATATCTTTTGAAGATATCTGTGCAGAAGCAGTTTTCGGGTATATCCTCGAGATATCTATGGAAGAAAATCTGAGCAGAGCAGTCTATTGTATATCCTCAGAGATTTCTATGGAAGATATCGGAGCAGAAGCAGTTATTGTATATCCTCAGAGTTATTATGGAAGATATCTGAGCAAAAGCAGTCTGTCATAAAGCCTCCCAAAGTTTTGCCCCATTTTCTGTTGTTGTCTTTAAACTTTGATTCATTCAAAACCCTTTAGCTGTAACGGGACACTTTTTGGAAAAACAGCTTATATCCCGGATGTTAAACCACATAATGAGTCGCTTTGCACCAGAAGTAAATATTTTGGTTATTGACATGTTATTAATTTTTCAGGGAAAGGGCCCTTTTCCAAATAAAAAACATAGATTTACAAATCGGGAAAATCTCTGTCAAAATTTTGGGCCCAAAAAAAAAACAAAAAAGAAATTTACGGTTTAGCATCCTAATAGGGGGTCAGAATGAGGGGCTTGGCTATTTCTAAAACACGTTTAAAGGAAGCAAAATTATGCCTTGTATTTCACTTCAAAGGGAATATTTGCTATAGTTTTATAATCAATCAAAATTGAAAAACGACAACTTGACCCCCACCTGCCTTAAATGGCTGCTAGCAGAAAAGTGGGTTAGGTACTGACTCATTTCGTGGTGGAGAGTTTACATTTTCCAAAGCGGGGGGTCATCTGTATTTTAAACATCAGACCGTTTCACAACACAGTTCATCAGATTCAAAAAGACTCTCTCAGTTCTTAGTATACCTGCAAAATCTACCAAAAACCCGCACTCCCATTTTCCTCAACTGACCAAACGAAAAAATCCCGAGGATCTATTGAAAAAAGTCTGTGTAGAAAAAAAAAATTTTACTGTAAAGCTGCCAGTTCTGTCACATTTTCCAAATCTGTTTTTCTATTGAACACAGCTCATTCCATACCCCAGCTATTTAAACCGGGCTTTATATGTATATCTTTATCTATGTACATATATGTCTATTTTATCTATCTATCTATCTATTTATCTATCTATCTATCTATCTATCTATCTTTCTATCTATCTATTTTATCTAAACATCTATTATCTATTTTTATCCTATCTCTATCTAAACTATCTTTCTATCTATTATCTATCTATCTATCTATCTATTATCTATTTTTCTTTAAATTTCTATCTATCTATTATCTATTTTCTATTATCTATCTATCTATCTATCCCATCTATCTATTATCTATTATCTATCTATCTATATTTATAAAACCCATTCTCTTTAGAAAGCTCTTTTTCCCAAAAAAATTCATCCCCTACCTTCAACCCTCCCCCCAGAAATGACCCCAAAAATAGTTCCCTTTTAAAAAAATCGATAAGAATCAATCCGTTTCCTGAGTGTACCAGCAACATCCACCAAAAACCTTCCACTTTCATCGCCCCAACAGCCATCCATATCCGGCCCCTCAATCTTTTCCAGACCACCCTCTATCGACAGGACACCCTGTCCAAAACACCGCCATTTCCCAATGTCTGCGGCATGCAAATACCCACTTCTGGTCCAATCATGCTCTGTGGACTTTTTGAGTTCTGGTGTGGGTATGGATCAGTGATCCACTGATGGACTGTTTGGTAGAAGAGAGAGAGAGGGGGGGGGGGGGGGGGGGGGGGGGTGGGTGGGGGTGGGGGGGGGGGTGTGTGTGTGTATTTGTGTGTGTGTGTTTGTGTGTGTGTGTCTGTGGGGGGGGGGCCCGGGGGGGGGTGTGTTTGTGGTGTGTGTGTGTGTGTGTGGGGTGTGTGTGTGTGTGTGTGTGGGGTGTGTGTGTGTGTGTAAAGGGTTGGTGCACTTTTTCTGTCAGAATCGGGTTGGAAAGTAAGGGGTTGGGGGTTGGTGGAAAAGGTGGAAAGGGGGGGGGGGTAGAGGGAGAAAATGGTAAGATGTTCACTTTATCTAAAGTTGGGAAATGCCTTTGTAAGTTTAAGTCTTTAGGGAAAGTTCTTTTACCCTTCTTACCTGTTGGTTACTGTAATTTTAAACACGTAGCATTCACACAAATTGTTGTGGGTATTGTTTATGGTACAGTTTTTGGGAATGGATGGGTCCGCTGGAACTCTAAAAAATCCAAACCAAACCTGTTACCCACTTCCATTAAATTTCATTTCTTCTGCACTGGACATATTGTCCCTGGTCTTGGAGGGAAAAAATATTTTTTTCGGGTAAAAACTTGTGGTTTAATTTTTTTGGTGTGGGGGTTTTTAGGACAGAAGCTATGCAGCTATGTAAAGAAATGAAGAGGGATACAGAATCATAAAATTTGTTTAAGCTTTATTTCCTTTTGGTGATATCACTGGTAGCAGAATGTTTCAGTCTCTAAAAACTCCCACAACATGGAAAAAGAAATCCCTTGCTAATGTTTTTACCAAAACTCATTACAAATTTCCATTTGTAAGCTTTGTGTGTTTTTGGTTTGTTCAAAAAGGGTCTGATATGCCCTTAATCTAATTTAAAGATGATTTTATAATTTACATATTTATAGGATGGGTTAACAACCGTTTTAACTAATTGAAAGAATGGAGGAAACTGGTTGTCAAATCCTTAGATCCCCCCACGGTCCCTGACAAAAAAGAAGAAGAATAACGTTCTATAAACTTTCAATTTTTGGTCTGTGGGTCGTTAGAACTGAGATGTCCTGGGGCTCCCTGATAATTGTTTATCAGAGTGTGATGACTGGCTGATACAACTGTGTAAGGGATGGAAAATTAGATAAATTGAAACGTACTGTTTTTTCGTTTTTTGTTAAGACATGTTAAATTAGGGTCTGTTCCATACTAAAGCTACACAACAAATTATAAATTCACTTTTCAAGCTTTTTCAATTACATTGCCCTTAAGCAAAGTAGAAAAGTTTTTGATGCTTTTGGTTCATTTCGTCTGATAAATATTTACTCATTTGGTTTGGGGGGAATTTTCTATACATGAAAGACTCAATGAAAATCATCTCTCTCTTACAGCAAACATTTTTGAATCTATGCTCCATCAAACCCAACACCCATACTTACAACAAAACCAGATCGAAATGGGCACTGTTACAAAGACATACATCCATTCCTGCGTCCCGCAAATGCAAAATTTGTCCAGTGATCTTTCTGTGGACAGGCAACCCGGTTGTGAATAAAAGGATTCCCTACCTGATGTTTGGCAAGGTGGTGGACAGACTAATACTGCTGTAAACAAAGGATGAAAAAAGGGGGGGGAAAAAGTGCTAGTTTTAGTTTTTGTTGTCCAAGAAATGTTGCACTTGGTGGGAATTTTCACATACTAAAACTTCCCCAACAATGGAAAAACTTATTTTAGTGCTTAAAAAATATAATCCAATTTGAAATATAAAAACTTTTGACTTATTTCATAAAATTTTCCCCATGTGCCATAATTTTTTATAATATACATTATTAATATATTATATATATAATATATATATTATAATATATTAATATATATATATATATATATAAAATTTGGTGTGTGTTTAATTTTGTACACCACAATAAAGGATTTAAAAAACCCATCAATTCCTACACCACAAACTTATTATTAAATCCCTTTCCTAAAACCCAGACTCCACCTTTGCTAGACTCAAATTCGATGCTCTGGGCAAACACCTTTCCATCTCACTGAACTGCCAGCCCCCTTCCTACCACTCATGTTTCTGTGGATGTAGTGGCTGTGGTCAGTGGATAAATCATTGACGTGTGGTGGCACAAGAAGGCAAAGAGGTCGATGGTGTATCTGTCAGAATTGGAATAGGATGGAAATGGGTGGAAGGTAGAAAATGTGAGTGGAGTTTTCTCCAATTTTTTGGGGCTTTTGTTAAAAAACAATTCTTTTTAAATTCTGAAAGTGTTTGTGTGGTACCAACATGGAGGCCTGAAAACACCATAAGCCTCTTTATGAGGGCCCATCCAGGGGAAAATACAGGTCGGGGGGCCAAAGGCATGGTTCTAACTTTTTAAAAATGCCCTAAAATGCTTCATTGAAAGACTTTATTCCTTGGATTTTTAAAAAATTTTTCTTTATTTGAAATTTGATAAAATATTTTAAAATATTGGAAGTTTAAAGGGGTTTAGCTCACTGTTTTTCCTCCAAAAATTTTCCCTCAATAATCAGATTCTTTGAAACAAATATGATGATCTCTATACTGTGGAAAATGATCAGTGTGGGGAAAAAGGTTTTATTTAATATAATTATTTTTTTTTAATTTTTTATTTGAGGTTTTGGAAAAATCATACTTTTTTAATTCAGTCCCCTTTTGTGTGGTTTTGTTTTGTTTTTTTTCCTTTAACAATGGCCTAAATTTTACAAAAAGTGGAAAGGGTTTTAAGACGGAAAGAGTTTCGTGCGTTGTTTTTGGTTCAATTGTCATGTTTAAATTGGTATCCTTGTTCCATAAAGTGTAAAGCGATGTGGTAGCCCTGAAAGTTTTTGGGGGATAGAAAAAAAGGGGATGATAGAATTGTTTGGTTTTTGTTTTCATTTTCTTGGGATTTTATGCTAGGGAATTTTCAAAAGCTGGAACAAAAAAAATGGAGTTCCTGCGTCTTTCCCAACGAAAAAACCCGTGTTAAAGTAGAATGGTTTTTGGTACTTTTATTAATTTCAAATTCCTTTGCATCCCCTTTTGGTGGTTTTGGGGAAAAATTTTTGATTACACACAAAGAAATCAGTACAGAATCAATCATCCCGGGGCGGGAAAACTTAATTTTAAATCTTAGCCCGTCACCCCTAACCTCATACCCATCATCCAGGTCAAAATTGACACCTCAAATTTACACAGCTCCCTTTTTCGTGTCTGTTCTGCCCGCCCCATTTCTCTCCCCGTTTTCTTGGCCGTATATGTGCCTCCACCACGAAATGGGTGCTTAGCACCTGACCCACTTTCCCCCTTGGAGCATTTTAGAATTGGGGGTCAGGTTGTTGATTTGAGATTTTGATTATTTTAAAAAAAATATAGCCATTATATACCTTGTAATGAAATTCAAGGCATATTT
>CM060349.1:28580975-28583475 GCA_030674155.1 Stramonita haemastoma
TGAGGGCGGCGCCCATCTCCTCTTCATCGATGTCTTACCTTCCCTGACCCTGAAGAGGGCAGGTACCCATTGACAGCTGGGTGAACTGGGGGAACAGTGCTGTAGCCAAGGCGCGCAATCACCCATCGATTTGGTTTGGAACAATGATACAGAATTTTTTAATTTTTTATTTTATACCACCTTATGTCACAGCAGATTTCTCTGTGTGAAATTCAGATTGCTCTCTTTCCCCGTGGAGAGCGGGTTGCCACACGTGCAGCACTGCTCGTTATTTCTTCTTTTTTTTCCTGTCTGCAACTGTATTTGTTTCCCTATCAAAGTGGCTTTTTTTCTACAGAATTTTGCCAGGGGCGACACTTTTGTTGCCGTAGGTTCTTTTAAAAAAAATAAAGGTGTCTCATAACCTGTGTGGTCACTGGGGAGCGAGGCATCAGAGACCTCAGCTTCTCTAGGGGCCAGCATGTTGAGGGCGGCGCCCATCTCCTCTCCCTCGCTGCTTTACCTTCCCTGACCCTGAAGAGGGCAGGTACCCATTGACAGCTAGATGAACTGGGGGAACAGTGTTGTAGCCAAGGCGCGCAAACGGTCACTTATCCAATTGGCGTGGAACAGTGATACAGAAAATATTATTTTTTATTTATACCCCTTCATGTCAAAGCAGGTTTCTCTGCGTGAAATTCGGGCTGCTCTCTTTCCCCGGGGAGAGGAGGTCGCCACAAGTCCTGCGCCACCCATTGTAGATGTTTTCTTTTTCCTGTCTGCAACTGCATAGATCTATGTTTCGTTATCAGTAGGCGTTTCTCTACAGAATTTTGCCAGGGACAACACTCTTGTTGCCGTGGATTCTTTTACATGCGCTAAATAATGATGCATAACATACGGGACCTCAGTTTCTCGTCTTATACGAAAGACTAGCATCCAGACCACGGCTCATGGTCTCATGGAAGGGGGAAAAGTTTCGGGCCCAAACGGGATTCAAACCATTGCACCCCTCCGACTCGGACTTTTCGCTTATCTTTTTATTCCTACACACTTAAAAAAATTCATATTGAAACCTTCTGTAAAAAAGACAATTATTCTCTCTCTGTCTCTCGCTCTGTCTCTCTGCATCTGTATATCTCTCTGTCTCTCTCTCTCTCTTTCTCTCCCCCCTACCCTCCTCTCTCCATCTCTGTCTCCCTCTCTCTGTGTCTCTCTCTCCCTCAGTCTCTCTGTCTCTGTCTCTCTCTCTGTCTGTGTGTGTGTGTGTCTCTCTCTCTCTCACCCTCTCTCTGTGTGTCTCTCTATGTCTCTGTCTCTCTGCCTCTCTGTCTCTGTCTTTATCTCTGCTTCTCTCTCTCTCTCTCTCTCTCTCTCTCTCTCTCTCTCTCTCTCTCTCTCTCTCTCTCTCTCTCTCTCTCTCTCTCTCTCTCTCTCTCTCTCCCCTCTCTCCCCCTCTTTCTCTCTGTCTCTCCCCACTCTCTCTCTCCCCCTCTATCTCTCTCCCTCTCCCCTACCTCTACCCCCTTCCCTATCTCTCCTAGTTCATCAGCAGTGCTGGCCAGACAGACAGACAGAAGAAAATGTCCGTATTTGGGAGTTGGTCATCATCAGCGTGTAAATTCAATGACACTCTGCCATCAATCTGTCGGCAGTCTGGACTTTGACATGAAGCCATTACTCCATGAAATGTATAGCACCCTGTGATGATGGAAGGATGGAGGGAGGGAGGGGGAGGTGGTGACATTGATTTACACACTAAGTCAGCATAGTGACTGGTGGTCTGGGTGCTAGTCTTTCGGATGAGATGATAAAACCGAGGTTACGTGTTACACTTCATTATTTAGCGCACGTAAAAGAACCCAAGAGAGTTGTCCCTGGCAAAATTCTGTAGAAAAAAACCCACTCTGATAGGGAAACAAAAATATGTCGCAGACAGGAAAAGACAAAAAAAATAATGGGTGGTACTGCTCTTGTGGCGACGCACTTTTTCCCCAGAGGCGAGCAGCCTGAATTTCACGCAGAGAAATCTGCCGTGACTTAAAGTGGTATAAAATGTAATAAAAAAAGAAAGTAAAATATAAATGTAAGTATATCTTGGAAGTATATATAATTATCGATGTTAGGCAAACATTACACAACCTTCTACATAAAAATCCGTTCAACTGCACAGTCACCTTAGTAATAATGTCACCTCAGCAGTAGTGTTTAGTTGTGTCCATACTACTTAGTAGAATATAAAGTTAAAGTCTGTCCCGAGCCTAAGGCTCATCAGGCCAGTGCTTATCCCGGTTTCTGTGGCGTTAAGCGACTGAGAGTCATAGACTCCCCCCTGGATAGGACGCCAGTCTATCGCAGGGTTAACCCCCAACACAAGGTTGGTACCCCTTTTACACCTGGGTGGGGTGAGAAAATAGCCGTAAAGTGCCTTTTCCAAGGGCACAACGCCATAGCCGAAAGCTGGGATCGAACCCGCAACCTTTAGATTACGAGTCCAACGCCCTAACCACAAGACTACAGC
>CM060349.1:28598475-28600975 GCA_030674155.1 Stramonita haemastoma
GTTCCCATCGGCACACGATGACCTATTCTTAACGAAAAGCTGAACAGGATTTAACGTGTGCGCAAGATGATCTGCGTGCATTCGGACACGGCCCCTCGGTTTATAGTTTCATCTGAAGGACTTTTGGGGAGGGTGGAGTCGGCACAGATATTAACTCCAGGAGAAAAATCTCCTCCACCGGACTCGAACCTGGGTGTCAAATTGCCAGCGCAATGTTCTGACCACTAGGCTATCCATCCCCCCAGAGAGAGAGACAGAGACAGAGAGAGAGAGAGAGAGAGAGAGAGAGAGAGAGAGAGAGAGAGAGAGAGAGAGAGAGAGAGAGAGAGAGAGAAAGAGAGGAGAGAGAGAGAGAGAGAGAGAGAGAGAGAGAGGGGGGGGGGGGGTAGGCAAGGCAAGGCAAGGCAAATTTGTTTGTTTCGAGGATAATGAATAAGCACTCGTGTGACAAAAAGAGAGACAGAGACAGATACAGAGACAGACAGAGGCAGAGACACACAGACAGACAAAGTCAGACAAAGAAACAGAGAGTAATAGACAAAGCATTTCACCCAGACTAGACATTATTAGGGCTAGCTTACAAAGCAATCACACATTCAAAGACCCCTACTGACTGTAATCGTTCAAAGATAACACGTTACGTTTCTTTTTCGGTCGAGACAGACGATAACACTGAATCAGACCCCCCTGCATCCCTCTTCTTTTGGTTGGCAATAATGAGGCCAGTCACGTTCAACAGCCTTGGTCACACTGATTTCTTTCTCTTCTTGAGGAAAAAAAAAAGTAGTGGAGGAAAAACAAGTGATTTCTTTCTCTTTTTCTTCGCTTGTCCCTCTTTTGTGTGAAAAGGAAAAATCCCATCTCCTCCCTATCGCCATCCCCCTCTCCCACCTGTTAGGAATGCCAGGGGTTTGTCAGTATTATAAATAGTATCTCCATCTTCTGGAAATTCTCTTTAAAGAATTTTCTCTTTTTCTACTAAGAATTCCCTCTCTTTTCTACTAAGAATTATCTATTTTTTCTACTAAGAATTCCCTCTCTTTTCTACTAAGAATTCCCTCTCTTTTCTACTAAGAATTCCCTCTTTTTTATTACTAAGAATTCTCTATTTTTCTACTAAGAATTCTCTCTTTTTTCTACTAAGAATTTCCTCCTTTTTCTACTAAGAATTATCTATTTTTTCTACTAAGAATTCCCTCTCTTTTCTACTAAGAATTCCCTCTTTTTCTTCTAAGAATTCCCTCTTTTTTATTACTAAGAATTCTCTATTTTTTCTACTAAGAATTCTCTCTTTTTTCTACTAAGAATTCCCTCTTTTTTCTACTAAGAATTCCCTCTTTTTTTTTACCAAGAATTCCCTCTTTTTTCTTACTAAGAATTCCCTTTTTTTTACTGCTAAGAATTCCCTCTTTTTCTACTAAGAATTCCCTCTTTTTTAAAACTAAGAATTCCCTCTTTTTTCTACTAAGAATTCCCTCTTTTTCCACTTAGAATTCCTTCTTTTTTTTCTTCCTTTTTTAAACTAAGAATTCCCTCTTTTTTCTACTAAGAATTCCTTTAATTTATTTTTTTAAAACTGAGAATTCCCTCTTTTTTAAACTAAGAATTCCCTCTTTTTTAAACTAAGAATTCCCTCTTTTTTTTACACCTCCCTTTGTTTCTCGCTCTCGTTTTCATTTTTTTCTTTTTGTCAGCTTGTGTATTTTCTGCCTTATTTTTCCAGGATTTTTTTTTTAAAGATAAGAATTCCTTCCAACGCCAAATTCGGATGCGCTGGGCCTGACTTGTCAGGCACTTAATGTTGTTCATTCCGTTGAATATTCAGTGAAGGTACTTGATTGTCAAGTTGTTCTAACTGCCATTGAAAGCTACAGGCAAGATGAGTACTACCATGATCAACAACTTACTTCAGTAGGAAAGTGTCTTGTTAGTCCTACTACTTGGGATTAAACATTGATAGTGGATAAACATGCAGTGGAAAGAATAAGAGGTATAAAACAAACTTTAAAAATATATATGCACCTCTTAACACTGTTAGAATACTACGCACTAAATAACCGTTTTATTCACACCTTAGTCTGTTATTACTCTCAGATACTTATTTGAATGGATTTTAACAGAGAAAAATCCAATCGCGGTAAGTATCATCAGTAACACTAAACACACACAATGTCAAATATTGAAAAAACAAAAATTCAACGAGGAACGCCAAAAACACAGCAAGTTTGAAAAAAAACAACCCAGATAACATGTCGTCCATTCTATGCCCCGAGAGTCACCTCCCTTGCATAGCAAAGGGAGGTCACTGTCAGGTCTATATCTCGGTTGGTCTGTGTAATCACGTGTCTGACACTCCGTCTGGCATTGTTGCCTCATGGTGGACAGACAGTTAGTTTGGGAATTGGGAGGGAGTGGGAGTTGGGAAGGACGCTTGAGCTGGAGAGAGTTAAAGAAGGCAGTGGCTGAATGATATAGAACATCTGACTTGTCAGTGTGAAAC
>CM060349.1:28603475-28605975 GCA_030674155.1 Stramonita haemastoma
TATTTTTTTCCCCTCTATTTTTCGGTTTTTGGCTGTCCAACTGATAGCAATAGTTTGGTATTTGACAATTCCTTCCTACCAAGCCTTCTCTAGCATATTTTTTCTTTTATTTTTTGCTTCTTTTCTGCCAGGAAATAATCTATTTGTACAGCTAACAGAAGAAGAAGAAACACGAGATAGTAAAGACGAGGGCAAACATGTAATGATGGATGCCAAACACAGCCAATCCTACAGAGGATGCAGTCGGTCCATCCTGAGACCTCAGAGATTTGGAGTCCGTTTAATGAAAAAAGTAAGGCGGCCTTTGTGGCCTTGTGTCTCTGTTCGCCCTGAGTCATCAACTCGCTCGCTGTCCTGTCCCTGTCCTTGTCTTGTGTTCTGTAGTGTAGAATGTTAGTCTGGGGATAGAAGGTAAAAGGTAAAGGAGTCCCATAATCTAGGCAGTTGTAGGGGAGCAAGGTGTCAGAGACCTGAAGAAAAACAAGACGTAAAAACCCATCTTTACCTGCACTACCTTTTCCAACTCCTGGCAATAATTACTCTTTGATGGTTCCTTCCTACCAAGCCTTCTCTATTTTTCGTTTTCTTTTTTCTTTTTTTGTTTTTGGCTGTCCAACTGATAGCAATAGTTTGGTGGTTGATAATTCCTTCCAGCCAAACCATCTCTGGTAATTTTCTTCTTTTTGTTTTTGGCTTTTGGCTGTCCAACTTATAGCAATAGTCAGGTGTTTGAAAATTCCTCCCTACCAAGCCTTCTCTAGCATTTTTTTTCTTTTCTTTTTTGTTTGTTTTTTTGCCAGGAAAAAATCTATTTCTACAGCTAACAGAAGAAGAAGAAACACGAGATAGTAAAGACGAGGGCAGACATGTAATGATGGATGCCAAACACAGCCAATCCTACAGAGAATGCAGTCAGTCCATCCTGAGACCTCAGAGATTGGAGTCCGTTTAATGAAAAAAGTAAGGCGGCCTTTGTGGCCTTGTCTCTCTGTTTGCCCTGTGTCATCAACTCGCTCTCTGTATTTTTTCATATCTTTTATATCGAGAATAATGGGATAAACACTCATATGCTTTTTAATCCAATTCCTGTGTATATGCAGTTTTGTAAATCTTGTCATCTGTTCCCACCAGCACATAATGGCCTACTCTTACGAAAAACGGAACAGGATTTAATGTGTGAGCAAGATGTACTGTGTGCGTCGAGGCCTTGGTTTATAGTCTCATCCGAAAGACTTTTGGGGGAGAGTGGAGTCAGCACTGATGTTAACTCCAGAGGAAAAATCCCCTCCAACGGGGGAATCGAACCCGGGTCATCAAGTTGCGCGCAATGTTCTGACCACTAGGCTATCCCGTCCCCCCATATTTACCTGCACTAACTTTTCCCACAGATAGCAATAGTTTGGTGTTTGATAATTCCTCCATACCAAGCCTTCTCTAGCACATTTTTTCTTTTATTTTTTGCTTCCTTTCTGCCAGTAACTAATCTATTTCTACAGCTAACAGAAGAAGAAGAAACACGAGATAGTAAAGACGAGGGCAAACATGTGATGATGGATGCCAAACACAGCCAATCCTACAGAGAATGCAGTCAGTCCATCCTGAGACCTCAGAGATTGGAGTCCGTTTAATGAAAAAAGTAAGGCGGCCTTTGTGGCCTTGTGTCTCTGTTCGCCCTGTGTCATCAACTCGCTCGCTGTCCTGTTCCTGTCCCTGTCTTGTGTTCTGTAGTGTAGAATGTTAGTCTGGGGGATAAAAGGTAAAAGGTAAAGGAGTCACATAACCTAGGCGGTTGTAGGGGAGCGAGGTGTCAGAGACCTGAAGAAATGAAGAAAAACAAGACGTAAAAACCCACCTTTACCTGCACTAACTTTTCCAACTCCTAGCAATAATTACTCTTTGATGAATCTTTCCTACCAAGCCTTCTCTGGTATTTTTTCCCCTATATTTTCAGTTTGTTTGGCTGTCCAACTGATAGCAATAGTTTGGTGTTTGACGATTTCTTCCTACCAAGCCTTTAACATTTTTTTTCTCTTTTTTTCCCGAAAAAAATCTATTTCTACAGCTAACAGAAGAAGGAACACGAGATACGGAAGACCAGGGCAAAATCTAAAAGTAATGGTATTTTTTATTTCATTTGATTTTGTTTGGGGGCTGTCCAACTGATAGCAATAGTTTGGTGTTTGAAAACTCCTCCCTACCAAGCCTTCTCTAGCATAATTTTTTCTTTTAGTTTTTTTTTGGCAGAAAAAATCTATTTCTACAGCTAACAGAAGAAGAAACACGAGATACTGAAGACCAGGGCAAACATCTAATCATAATGGTATTTTTATTTCAATTTTTTTGTTTTTGGTCATTTTTTTTCTTTTCTTTTTTATTGCCAGCAAAAGAAATCTATTTCTACAGCTAACAGAAGAAGAAGAAACACGAGATAGTAAAGACGAGGGCAAACATGTAATGATGGATGCCAAACACAGCCAATCCTACAGAGGATGCAGTCAGT
>CM060349.1:28610975-28613475 GCA_030674155.1 Stramonita haemastoma
AAGAAGAAGAAAAAGAAGAAGAAGAAGAAAAAGAAGAATTACGAAGAATAAAAATTGCAAAGAAAAAGAATTGGGAAGAAAAAGAACTGAGAAGAAGAAGAAGATTGAGAAAAAGACGAAGGAAAAAAAGAATTGCAAAGAATTGAGAAGAAGAAGAAGAAGAAGAAAGAAGAAGAAGAAGAAGAAGATTAAAAAACAGATGAATGAGAACAGGAATTGCGAAGAAGAAGAACAACAACAAGAACATGAAGAACAACAAGAAGAAAAACAACAATAACAGAACAACAAGACGATAAATAAGAAGTCAACAAGGGCAACAAAACAAAGAACGTGCAAATTCCCCATAGATCAAATCTTTTTTTCCAGCCCTTTTATTTGATGTCATTTTACTGAAGAGCTAAACAAGCTTAATACGCAGCCAACCAGTCTGTCTTTTTTGATGCCACTGGGAGTTGTTACCCTTTGGAGGCAAAGGGAGGTCATTTTCAAAGAACGTCCATTGGGGTAAACACATTTTAGAGGTGACACTGACATGACATAGGAAATGCTGCTGTGTCAAAGAGTGGGTTAAAAAGGTAAAGGTGTCCCATAACCTAGGCGGTCGTAGGGGAGCGAGGCATCAGAGACTTCAGCTTCTCTAGGGGCCAGCATGTTGAGGGCGACACCCATCTCCTCTCCCTCGCTGCTTTACCTTCCCTGACCCTAAAGATGGCAGGTACCCATTGACAGCTGGGTGAACTGGAGGTACTGTATTGGAGCCGAGGCGCGCAAACGGTCACCCATCCAAATGGTAACTATGCTCGATGCTGCTTAACTTTGACATGGGGAGAGCGAGTTCTCTAACCACTTAGCTATAGCCCACCCCCAGAGTGGGTTATATTCCTGAAATACAAGATTCGAGACAGTATTCCTGTGTTATCTTTCTCTTTTCCCACTTTCACCAGAAGAGTAATCATACAACCTGTTGCCGTCTCAGATCTCTGTGGCTGTTCCAAAGAACTAAAACAGCATCAAATAAATAAGGTAAAAACCTCTTACAAGAAAGAAAAAAGGACAGCTTGTTTCAGACCACTGCTAAAATATCTACACACTGTTATTCCTGTGTTTATTAGTGTCAAAGGGATGTTTTCTGTGGCTGTTTGAAAAGCAAACGCCATTCCCATGATGGTAACACCTGAAAAGCCTTATATAAATAGATTGCACACAATCATGCCAAAAGAGAAATGCCCCACTGCCTTTATTGGACAGTTGACATGTTCCCTCCAACCTGCTTGAAGTGGGGGGTGAAGGTGGGGAGGAAAAAAAGTAGGGAGTCATTGAAAACGTGGACCATAACAAATCACACACACACACACACACACACACACACACACACACCACACACACACACACACACACACACACACACACACACACATAAACACACACACACATACACACAAACACAAACATAAACACACACACATACACACAAACACACACACACACACACACACACACACACACACACACACACACACACACACACACCACACGCGCGCGCGCGCGCGCGCGCGCGCGCGTGCTGGTGGGAACAGATGATAAGATTGATAAAACTATATACACACGGGAACCTAATGCAAAAAAGCACATGAGTGCTTATTCCATTATCCTCGATATAAAAGAATACATAAATAAATAAATAAACAATACACACACACACACACACACACACACACACACACACACACACACACACACACACACACACACACACACACACACACACACACACACACACTGAAGACGAAATGTTTGCGCAAACTTCTTGGTATCTCAGACAGAGATCACATAACTAACAAAGAAGTGAAAACCAGAGTTAAAAGCATCATCGGAGCCGTATGACGAACTCCAGACTTCAGAGGAAAAATGCTCAGGCAAGCTAAAGTGGTACGGGCACGTCACACAAACATCTGGACTGGCCAAGATTGTCCTACAGAGAACAGTACAAAGAGGGAGATGAAGAGACAGACAGAGAAAACGATGGGAAGACACAACACCAGAGAGTGGACTGGTCTTGAGTGGAGCTATACAAGTACTATAGAACACTGACAACCTCAAAGAGTGGAGGAAGCTGGCTGCAAAATCTTCAGTGGTTCCCCAAACAGTCCACTAGACTAAAGGATAGATGAAAGGTGAAAGTGAAGTTAATGGTGTTTTTCTTCATTGTGGTCAAATTGCCTGATATCTCCTGCTTCGCTCTGGATGGAGGATAACATGCTTCTTTTTTCTCAAAAAGTCTTTATTTGCCCCAAAAATAAGTAGAACACGTGCTTTTTTTCTTTCTTTATTTTATTTTATTTTATTTTATTTTATTTACAGCATCCAGCGCCTGTGTGCACGTAGTTTTGTAAAATATTATCATACTTTCTCTCTGGCACACAATGGTCTACAATTCCCAGAAAAAGCAGAACAGGTTTTTCACGTGTGTGAAAGAGATGCTCTGCATGCGTTTTGCACA
>CM060349.1:28643475-28653475 GCA_030674155.1 Stramonita haemastoma
AACCCTCAAAATACGAAAGACTGGAAAAAACATACTATACATGAGACGTGGGATAATTTTCTTTATGTATTAGATATTTAGTCTATGTTTTGATCTGTGTATTTATTATTTACTTATTCATATATTTTTTAGTTCGAGGACAATTTAATAAGCACTCATGTGCTTTTTTTTTTTTTTTTTTTTACATTGAGTCCCCGTATGCTTGCAGTTTTGTCAATTATGTCATCCATTTCAAGTGGCACACAATGCATTTATGGCCTACTCCTCCGAATAGAAGAACGGGTTTTAAGGTGTGCACAAGATGTTTTGCCTGCATTCACACTCGGGACTTCTGTTTATAGTCTAATCCGAAGGAAAAAAACAACAACAAGAGACAGCGTTGAATTAAATACGAAAAGAAAACAACCCCCAACAAAGTGCATTCCTTAACAGATGTCACAAACAAAACATCCCCTAAAAGGTAAAAGATAAAGGTGTCCCATAAACTATGCAGTTTTTGGAGAGCGAAGTATCAGAGACCTCAGCTTCTCCAGGAGCCAGCGTATTGAGGGCGGCGCCCATCTCCTCTCCCTCGCTGCTTTACCTTCTCTGACCCTAATGAGGACAGATACCCATTTACAGCTGGGTGAACTGGGGGGACTGTGCTGAAGCCAAGGTGCGCAAACGGTCACCCATCCAATTGGTAACCATGCTCGATACTGCTGAACCTTAGCTTGGGGAAAGCGAGTGCTGTGACTACTGAGCTATCCCGTCCATGTGCCCTACATCTGGATAAGAAGAAAAAATCTGACACACCAGTTCCCTACTTCAAGATTAAAAAAATAACCTTATAGCCCCGGAACATTTCTACAGACTATGTGTGCCTGCAGATTCTTTTTTTCTCTATTCTTAACAGACTTTACTTCAGTCTTCCAGATTTTCCAAAAACTTTCTTCAAATGAAACAGAAAAGAAACTTTTCCTTTTTCTCCAGGGCAATTTTGAATTTTGTATACCGACACTATACCCTAATCTATGACAGACGAAAAACTAGGTAATACCGTGGAAGCAACCCAGAGAGAGAGAGAGAGAGAGAGAGAGAGAGAGAGAGAGAGAGAGAGAGAGAGAGAGAGAGAGAGAGAGAGAGAGAGAGAGAGGAGAGAGAGAGAGAGAGAGAGAGAGACAGACAGACAGACAGACAGACAGACAGACAGACAGACAGACAGACAGACAGACAGACAGACAGACAGACAGACAGACAGACAGACAGACAGACACAGACAGACACAGACAGACACAGACAGACAGACAGACAGACAGACAGACACAGACAGACAGACAGACAGACAGAGACAGAGACAGAGACAGAGAGAAAGAGAGAGAGCACATTTCGATTTCTTCTTTTACCGTCTTGTGTTTCACATGCTGTATCAAAGAGAAAAACAAGATTTAACCCTACTCAAATAACCTCCCCTTTTTCTTTAATAGAAGACCACTCCCCAAAGATCCATTTCGCTGGAAGATTGTTTGAACAGCTAAAGCACCAGCTTCCTCGTGTATTTTCTTTGTGAAGTTTCTTTCTTCCACGTGAATCTTCTTTCTTCCTTATGTATCTTCTTTCTTCCTTATGTATCTTCTTTCTTCCTTATGTATCTTCTTTCTTCCTTCTGTATTCTTCCTTGTGTATTTTCTTTCTTCCTTGTGTATTTTCTTTCTTCCGTCTGTATTCTTTCTTCCTTATGTATTTTCTTTCTTCCGTCTGTATTCTTTCTTGTGTATTTTCTTTCTGCCTCGTAAATTTTCTGTCTTCCTTGTGTATTTTCTTTCTTCCTTGTGTATTTTCTTTCTTCCTTGTGTATCTTCGTTCTTCTTTGTGTATCTTCTTTCTTCTTTGTGTATCTTCTTTCTTCTTTGTGCATCTTCTTTCTTCCTTTTGTATTCTTCCTTGTGTATTTTCATTCTGCCTTGTGTATTTTCTGTCTTCCTTGTGTATTTTCTTTGTGTAGTTTCTTTCTTCCTTCTGTATTTTCTTTCTTCTTTGTGTATCTTCTTTCTTCCTTCTGTATTCTTCCTTGTGTATTTTCATTCTGCCTAGTGTATTTTCTTTCTGCCTTGTGTATTTTTTTTCTTCTTTGAGTATCTTCCTTCTTCCTTATGTATCTTCTTTCTTCTTTGTGTATCTTTTTTCTTCTTTGTGCATTTTCTTTCTTCTTTGTGTATCTTCTTTCTTCTTTGTGTATCTTCTTTCTTTGTGCATCTTCTTTCTTCTTTGTGTATCTTTTTTCTTCTTTGTGCATTTTCTTTCTTCCTTGTGTATTTTCTTTCTTCCTTGTGTATCGTCTTTCTTCTTTGTGTATCTTTTATCTTCTTTGTGTATCTTTTATCTTCTTTGTGTATTTTCTTTCTTCTTTGTGTATCTTCTTTCTTCCTTGTGCATCTTCTTTCTTCCTTGTGCATCTTCTTTCTTTCTTGTGCATCTTGTTTCTTCAGTCTGTATCTTCTTTCTTCCGTCTGTATTCTTCCTTGTGTAATTTCTTTCTGCCTCGTAAATTTTCTGTCTTCCTTGTGTATTTTCTATGTGTATTTTCTTTCTTCCTTGGGTACTGTCTTTCTTCCTCGTGTATTTTCTTTCTTCCTCGTGTATTTTCTTTCTTCCTCGTGCATTTTCTTTTCTCTTCTGTATTTTCTTTCTTCCATGTGTATTTTCTTTCTAGTGTATTTTATTTCTTCCATATCTACTTTCTTTCGTGTGTATTTTATTTCTTCCATGTGTATTTTCTTTCTTTTGCTGCAAGCAGCACTGAGGCTGAAATGAGTGTGCTCTCTAGACTTAAGTAAATGCTTAATAAAATTGGTAAAAGGAGGAATGCGTTAAGAAAAAGAAGGACGGACACAATAAGAGAAATATAACTAGAAAAATCCCATGAAAAAAATCAATAACAATAGATAGACAACAATACCATTACAAACACATTGCATTCTTTATACTTTTATGTAAAAATAATTCAAAATAAAGGATTTGTTTTCCTTTTTTCTTCGTCTAATATCGCTAGAAGTGAACAGGCGTAAAATTGAAGACCACAACAACAGCACACACACACACACACACACACACACACACACACACACACACACACGCACGCACGCACGCACGCACGCACGCACGCACGCACGCACGCATGCACGTCTGATATTACTAGAAGTGAACAAACGTAAAATTGAAAACAACAACAACAACAACAACATCAAAATACATCCCTGAAAACAGTTCTGCTAATCATTACGTTCTTACAAATCTAGCAGATTTTCTCAAAGCTTACTTGCAATTTCTTTTTCAAAACTTTCTCCAGATTCTAGTAAAAAAAAAAAAAAAAAAAGAAAACCCACAGAGTTTTATTACCCTGTGGGGATAACTTGAAGTTTGCTATACTGACACTGTGGCGTGATGTATGACAGGCGGAAACGAGTTAATGCCCTGGAAGTAACCTCCCCTTTTCCATCAATGGGAGAGCACTCCCAAAGCTCAGACGTAGTTAGACATTACAGAAGGAAAAAAAAACAAAAAAAACAAGACTTCCAATTTATATTGCGTGTTTGTTTTGTTTTGCTCACATATTCAGGACAAAATGAGTAAGCACACTTGAAAATCAGCACAAGATAGACTAGATAAATCATATGTGATGTATATTTCTGATACTCTGTTTTCCACTTTGGTCTTTTTTTTTTTTTTTGCATTTCAATGCAATAATGCTTTCTTTTGTGTATTTTTTGGTAGTGTTTTGAGATCAGGAAATACACGCACACAAGTGTTCCATTTTTTGTTGTAAAAAATAACAACATTAACAATGTAAAAAGCACAATATCCCCCCTCCCTCTTCCATACATGGTCACAATACGCTCTTCAATACCACCAGATATTGTTGAACTATTTTTGACAATGGCTGACATATTGAGCCTCTTGTCTCAGCGATTGAGTTCACTGGTACTAAAGGTAATAAAGAGACACGAAGAAAAAGAGAGAGAGAGAGAGAGAGAGAGAGAGAGAGAGAGAGAGAGAGAGAGAGAGAGAGAGAGAGAGAGGGAGAGAGAGAGAGAGAGAGAGAGAGAGAGAGAGAGAGAAGAGAGAGAGAGAGAGAGAGAGAGAGAGAGAGAGAGAGAGAGAGAGAGAGAGAAGAGAGAGAGAGAGAGAGACAGAGACAGAGACAGAGACAGACAGACAGACAGACAGACAGACAGACAGAGAGTTCAAAATTTCCAGAAGGCGAGGATGCTAATTCTTACTGATAGACCCCTAGTATCCCAACGGGGGAACATTTGGAACAATAAACACGATAATAATTCTTTCTGCTTATGTGGTAACTCCTGATGAAGCACACGAGCGCAATGACAGGATGCCTTACAGCTGTGACAGAAATCTCCCTTCTTAGATTTGGGAAGGGTATGGAGGTGGTGGGGGCGGGATAGCTAAGTGATCAGAGCACTCGCTTTCCTACAGCCAAGGTTAAGCAGCGCCGAGCGTGGTCACCAGTTGGATGGGTGACCGTTTGTGCGCCTTGGCTTCAGTACAGTCCCCCAGCTGTGAATGGGTACCTGCCCTCTTTAGGGTCAGGGAAGGTAAAGCAGCAAGGGAGGGGAGATGGGCTCTGCCCTCAATATGCTGGCCCCTAGAGAAGCTGAGGTCTCTGATGCCTCGCTCCCCTACGACCACCTAGGTTATGGGACACCTTTACCTTACCCTTTACAGCTCTGACAGAAATCTTCCTTTTTGTATTAATTGGGAAAGGCATGGTGGTGGTGTCCCATATCCTATGTGGTCGTAGGGGAGCGAGGCATCAGAGACCTCAGCTTCTGTAGGGGCCAGCATATTGAGGGCGGTGGCACCCATCTCCTCTCCCTCGCTGCTTTACCTTCCCTGACCTTGAAGAAGGCAGGTACCCATTTACAGCTGGGTGAACCGGGGGACGGTACTAAAACCAAGGCGCGCGCACTCACACGCTTCCACTTGGTAACCATGCTCGATGCTGCTTAACCTTAACATGGGGAAAGCAAGTGCTTCGACCACTGAGCTATCCCATTCCTTGGAAGGGCATAATTATATAATTTTCCCAAATCCCCAAAGTACTCAAACATTGCAAAGGAGCTGGAGTTTCAGTTTTGCTACCTGTTGAATGTATTTTGGGTCATTCAGAATGAAAGCAAAATGAATGTATTCTATAGACAGTGGCAAACGGTGACACGGAAAAAGTATAAAAAAAGAAAGAAAAAAAAGAAAAAAAGGGAACAAGGAACAGGATTGCCTCGTGGCTAGAGGTTTACACGTTGCATTTGTCATCTGTTGGCCTTGGTTTGAGCCAAGATTCGAACCAGCACCGAGACGATAGCTCAAGGGACATTCTCCTCTGGAGCTAAGATCAGTGCCAACTCCACTCCCCTCCCCCCAAAAGTCCTTCAGAGGAGATAATGGAACCCAAGTCCCGCGTGTAAACGCACCTTGCACACATATCAAAACCTGTTCCGCCTTTTGGAAAAGAGGGCTTTAAAATAATTTACAAAACTGCATATACAAGGGTGACTGGGCGTAAAAAAATTCACAAGTATGCTTCTTCCAATACCCACGTAAGAGTAGGCCATTGTATGCCGGTGGGAGCAGATAACAAGATTTACAAAACTGCATACACGCGGAGACTTGATGTAAAAAAAACAAACACATGAGTGCTTATTCCATTATTCTCGATATAAAAGAATAGATAAATAAATAAATAAATAAATAAACAAATAAATAAATAAATAAATGAATAAAGAAATAAAGAATAAATAAATAAGTAAATGAATAAAGAAAGAAAGAATGAATAAATAAATGAATAAATAAATAAATAAATAAATAATAAATAGATAAATAAATAAATTAACAAGTAAATCAAAAAAATCCTCCCAACTGAGAGAATAATTGAAAAAAAATATCGACTTTGCCTCGTTTTCTTCTTCTATTATTTTGTTACATTAGATAAAGGAAAAGTGGGAAGTGTATGTACTCTGTCTCTTTCAGCCCAAGCTATAAGTAATTTGCAGCTTTGCTTTTCCGGCTCCGTGCTTTTCTGTTTCTAGGTTTCTTGGCATGTTTAATCAGAAGCCTTGTCTTTGGGGCCTTTTTGTTAGCCATTATTCAGTTGAGAAGAAAAATAAAACAACATTCATCACGTTTTATTTCACACACGTTAAAACACAGACAAACAGAAACACAGAAACAAACACAGATACAGGCATACAGACGGACAGACAGACAGACAGACAGAGACAAGCAGGCACACATACACAGACAAGCACAAAAACACAGACACACAGATACAGACACACACACGCACACACACACACACACACACACACACACACACACACACACACACACACACACAACACACACACACACCACACGCACGCACGCACGCACGCACGCAACCACACACACACACACACACACACCACACACACACGCACGCAGGCACGCACGCACGCACGCACACACACACACACACACACAATGGAGTTAATATCTGTGCTGACTCCACCCTACCCCAAAGTCCTTCGGATGAGACTGTAAACTGTAAACCGATGCCCCGTGTGCGAATGCACGCAGAACATCTTGCGCACACGTTAAATCCTGTTCCGCTTTTCGTAAGAGTAGGCCATCGTGTGCCAGTGGGAACAGATGATAATATTTACACAATTGCATACACACGGGGACTGGATGAAAAAAAGCGCATGAGTGTTTATCCCATTATCATTGATATACAAGAATAAATAAAGATAAACACACACACACACACACACACACATACACACACACACACACACACACACACACACACACACACACACACACACACACACACACACACACACACACACACACACACAATAGAGCAGATTTCTTACTCCCTCTATTCCAGCTTTCAAAAAAAAAAAATCCTTTCTCAAGAGACAATTCTGAACAAGAAGGCTGACACACTTACTTTGAAAGATGACGGTTGATACTGAGTTAATGCTGCGGAAGTAACCTCCCTTTTCCATCAATGGGAGAGCACTCCACTAAGCTCTCATGCACCCAGAAATTTGTGAAGGAACAGAATCTCTGAGCTTTTTTTTTTTTCTTTTTTTTTGGGGGGAGGATTTTTTTTTTGTTGTGTGTGTGCACTGAATGATAAACTGGATCGGGATGAAGATGATATTGTGTGTACTCCTAATTTGAGATGATGTATAAAATGGAAAGATGTGCTCGTTTTGTCTGTCAATTTATTCTATTGGTACCACTGTTTCTTTTTATTTACTTTTTCTTTTGGATCGGTGGTCTAGAGGTACAACGCTTACCTAGAAAGGGAACAGTAAAGGCTTGGTCCCCTTAAGGGGACGGGAAAACCTGTTGGGTAGAGTGTTGCGCTTATGGTCTGCTGACCCAGGTTCGAATATCGTTCAAGAGAATTTTTCTTCTGGAGTTAACATCAGTGCTGACTCAACTCCCCCTAAAATATCCTTTGAATGAGACTATTATCCAAAGGACCCGTGTGTAGATGCACAAATGACGTCTTGTGCACACGTTAAAACCCGTTCCACTTTTTGGAAGAGTAGGCCATCATGTTCCGTTGGGTCCTGATGACATCATTTGCAAAACCATATACAAACAGGGACTGGATGTAAAAAAACCCACATATATTGGACAAATTATATATATATATATATATATATATATATATATATATATATATATAATATATATATATATATATGCGCGTTCAAAGTAAAATACTGAAAATATTTTTTTTAACATACTACAACAAACGCCTTTTAACATAAAACAGTACACACCCCTATATCTATGATGTCAATAAATAATATAATCCATCACACCTTAATCACTCCAAGCAGACTTAATCAAAACCTTTCACCCAACACTGTCTTATGAACAACAACCTTAACCCTCTCCAGGGAGGGCAGCTTTCAATTGAGCTAACTGACAACGTAGCATAACGTATGACAGGGCGAGAAAGAGTTAATGTTTGTGGAAGTAACCTCCCTTTTCCCATCAATGGGAGAGAACTCCCTCAAAGCCCAGATGGATTCAGAGATTGCAAAGAAGCTGGACCTTCATTTTTTTGCTGTGTTTTTTGTTTTGTTTTGTTTTGTTTTGTTTTGATGTGTGTTTTGTGTTTTGTTGTGCTGATTTATACACTGGATCAGCGTGAAGAAAAATGTGTGTGCACTCTCGTGATGAACACATGATGAATTAAGGAAAAGGTGAAGGTATCGGGATGTTCATATTTCTTTGCCTGTACATCTTTTTCTATATTCGTTTAAGGAAAGAAAAGGGATCTGGTGGTTCTCATTTCTCTTTTGCCTGTATCTTTTTCTATATTTCTTTAAGGAGAGAGAAAGAGTTTTTCTTTTGAGGGATGAACCTTTCTCTATATTCTTTAATTTAAGGACAGAAAAAGAACATAAGAAAGCGTCTGGTGGATGGTTTTCCTTTTGAGGGATGTATCGTTTTCTATCTTCTTTTAAGGAAAGAAAAGGAGTCGGGAGGTTTATATTTCTTTGCCTTTATATATTTTTTCTGTATTCTTTTAAAGAAAAGAAAACGGGTCTGGTAGTTCTCTTTTTTTTGCCTTTATATCTTTTTTCTATATTCTTTTAACTAAGGAATGAGAAAGGATCGGGTGATTCTCATTTTTGGGGGGCTGCATTTTCTTCTATAATTATTCTTTTAAGGAAAGGGGGTCGGTTGTTTTTTTCTATTTTTGGGGTTTGCTTTTTTTCTATATCAATTTAAGGAAAGAAAAGGGGTCAGGTGGTTCTCATTTCTTTGCCTGCATCTTTTTCTATATTCTTTTATTTAGGGAGTGAGAGAGCGTCGGGTTGTTTTCATGTTTTGGGCTGTATCTGTTTCTATATTCTTTTAAGGACAGAAAGAAGGACCGGATGATTTTCAGTTTTGGGGCTGTATCTTTTTCTTCATTCTTGTAAGGAAAGAAAGGGGTCGGGTGGTTTGCATTTCTTTGCTTGTATGTTTTTCTATATTCTTTTAATTAAGAACCGAAAAAGCGTTGGATGGTTTCATTTTGGGGGCTGTATTCTTTTTTCTATATTCTTTTATTTAAGGACAGAAAAAGGGTCGGATGGTTTTCAGTTTGGAGGCTGTCTTTTTTTTAAATAATTCTTTTAAGGAAAGAAAAAGGGTCGGGTGGTTCTTATATCTTTGGCTGTGTCATTCTCTATATTTCTTTTTATTTAAGGAATTAGAAAGCATCGGGTGGTTTTCATATTTGGAGCTGTATCTTTCTCTATATTTCTTTTTATTTAAGAAATTTAGAAAGCATCGGGTGGTTTTCATATTTTGGGCTGAATCCTTTTCCATATTCTTTTAAGGAGAGAAAAAGGGCCAGATGTTTTTTATTCATTTTTGGCGATGTACTTTTCTCTATATTCTATTAAGGAAAGAAAGAAGAAGGTAGGTGGCAGGGTGGTTAAAATGCTCGCTCGCCTGCCAGCAGGTAAACCGTGAGGTTCTGGGTTCGATTCCCGATCTCTCCCTTTCTTCCAAGTTTGACGTAAAAAAAAAATCAAACTGAATGTCAAAGTTATTCGGATGAGACTATAAACCGAGGCTCCATGTGCGAACATCTTGCATACATGTTAAAACCCCGTTCCGCCTTTTTGGAAGAGCAGGCCATTGCGTGCCGGGAAGAGTGGAAGATATAAAAAAAAAACCAGCATGCACACAGGTGTTGTGTATAGACACCATCCATGAGGAAAAATCAGGGAATAGGATTCCCCAGGGCGGTTCGGGGCTGTATAGGGCAACGTTCTGGCGGCTCCTGTGACTGCACTGGAACCATGTGTATTGGCGATTGTCTTTCCAATGGACCACTCCAATGACGTGGAGAGAGAGAGGGGGGGGGGGGGGGGGTCTGCTGCATGGGTAACAGCTTGCCCTCTACAATTACTTACTCAAGGATTGCTCTCTAGAGCCT
>CM060349.1:28658475-28660975 GCA_030674155.1 Stramonita haemastoma
CCACCCCCCTCCTCCTTCCCCTACTACTACCACTACCACCACCACAAGCCATCTCTCTCCCTCCCACCCAACCCTTCTTTTAACCTGTTTTATTTTTCTGTCTCATACACTGATTTTTTTAAAACTTCCTTCCACCCTGTTTTTCTAATTCTACATTGTTGTGTTTTTTTTTTTCTCTTAACAAAGGTTTATCATTTAGGAAACGTTTCTACTATGGCTGGCAAAAGATTTTTTGGGGTGTTCCAGTCAGAAATCCTAGGAAAATGTTTTTTTTTTTTTTTACTTATTCTTTTATATATTGAGGATAATGGCTTTTAATTCAGTCCCCGTGTGAATCTCAGTTGTAAATTTTGTCATCTGTTCCCACTAGCACGCAATAGCTTACTCTTTCGGAAAGCTTATGGTGATTTGAGAAGATTTTCTTTTGGGCTAATTCTTGTATTTCTGTCATGAGAGGTTAATTTTAGAGTATCACAAATGGCTGTCACACATAGCTTATCAGCTGTTGTTTGGAATTAGAGTTGGTGACGACTTTGGGGTGTCCAACACATAGGAAGATTTTCTGCGATACAGGATTAAGTTTTGTTTAGATGCAGCAAATTGTGTTAGTCAGGTCAAAATGTTTTTGAAGCTATTGAAGGAAAGACTTGTTGGTCTTTACATCCAAGAGAGTGGTCTGACACTACAAGAGACCGTAACAGATAAAATATGAAACAAATAAAACACAACTCATGCCTTTTCCCCAAGATACTTAACAACCCATTCACAGTCAAAAGATCTCTTATATAAATTCAAGTCTTGAAATAAACATCAGCCTTAAATCAAGAATTCATAACATCTAACAAGATTCTCATCCGCCCCCCCCCCCCCCTCCCCCCCAAAAAAACCCTCCAACAAAACAAAACAAAAAAAAACAAAAAAACGAACAAACAAATATAAAACAGATAGACCAATCAAACAGCAGCTGTCTTATCAAGATAGTTTTTTGTTTGTTTTTACCCTGGGTTAAAATACCTGAGAGGGGCACTTCAGATTCTCTACACTTCAAGATAATGGAATGTTTCTGTAAGCCACATTTTCTCCCCTGCATGCACATGAATGTGTATCTGGGGTTCAGAACTAGCTCTTAGGTAGGGGGGGGGGGGGGGGGGGAGAGAGGGGGGATGAGGGGGAAGGAAGGGCTGGGTTCATAGTTGTTTTTTTTATTATCTCTACTTTACAGGCACCACAGGTTTGTGAAGCTTTGGACACGATGCCTGTGTTGGATAATGATATTCATGGGTGTTAGGCAGGGCGCTACCTTATACAATGTTGTGGGTGTGTGTGGGTGGGGATGGGTGGTGGTGCTGGTTGTGGGTGGATGGGTGTGGGGATGAGGTTGTGGGTGGGGTGGGGATTGGTGGTGTGGAGTGGTGTGGGTTTGGGGTTGGGGTTGGGCATGTGTGTGAATGTAGTGCGAGGATGGGTGGGTGGTGTGTATGTGTTGGTTTGTGTTGTTGTTTTGCTTGTTTGCTTGCTATTTTGTGCTTGTTTGTTTGTTCACTTGGTTTTTTGTTTGTTTACTTTCCTAGAAAGATGGCTTGATGAAAAAAGCAAATCATTTCCTTAATCAATGAAAAAGGTCAAAGGTAAAGGTGTCCCATAACCTAGGCGGTCGTAGGGAAGCATCAGAGACCTCAGCTTCTCTAGGGACCAGCATATTGATGGCTGCGCCATATCCTCACCCTCGCTTCTTTACCTTCCCTTACCCTGAAAAAGGCAGGTGCCCATTTACAACTGGGTGAACTGGGGAACTGTACTGAAGCCAAGGCATGCAAACAGTCACCATCCAACTAGTAATAACGCTCGACACTGCTTAACTTGACTGGGAGAAAGCAGAGTGCTCTGACCACTGAACTATCCTGCCTCCTTATTTTTTTTAACCCTGGGTAAAATACCTGAGAGAGAAGCACTTCAGATTCTCTACACCTCCAGATAATAGAATGTTTCTGTAAGCCACATTTTCTCCCCACATGCACATGAATGTGTATCTGGGGTTCAGACCTAGCTCTGGGGTGGGGAGGGGGGATGAGGGGAGGAAGGGTTGGGTTCATAGTTGTTGTTTTTTATCTCTAGTTTACAGGCACCAGAGGTTTGTGAAGCTTTGGCCATGATGCCTGTGTTGGATAATGATATTCATGGGTATTTGACAGGGTACTACCTTATACAATGTGTGTGTGTGGGGGTGGGGTGGGGTGGTTGGGTGTGTGGGGTGGGGTGGTTGGGTGTGTGGGGTGGGGGGATGGGGGGATGGTGGGGGGGATGGTGTGGGGTGTGTGTGTGTGTGTGTGTGTGCGCGCATGCGCACGCGCGCGCGTTGTGTGTGTGTGATGCGTGTTTGCTGGCTGGTTTTTGCTTGTTTGTTTGTTCATTGGTTCTTTTCCTTCTGTATTTTCCAAGAAAGACAGCTTGATGAAAAAAGCAAATCTTTTCCTTAATCAATGTAAAATGGTAAAGGTGT
>CM060349.1:28678475-28683475 GCA_030674155.1 Stramonita haemastoma
GGAGGGGGAGAAAGGGGGTGTGTGTATGTGTGTGTATGTAAGTGTGTGTGTGTGTTTGTGTGTGTTTGTGCGTCTGTGCGTGTGTGTGTGTGTGCGTACGTGGGTGGGTGTTTGTGTGTGAGTGTGTGTGTAAGTGTGTGTGAGTGTGTGTCCTTATGTGTCTCTGCGTGTCTATATATGTATGTAAATTGGTAAAGAAGGGAATGATAGATCCTAATAAAATTAATGACTTGGTTATTTCTAATGCCAAGCACTTACATTTCTTATCAGTTAATTAATTAGCAGACCAATACAATTAATACAAGAGAGCTGGACACAAATCCATACGAATATATATTTTTGCATGTATAGAAATAGACTTATATTACTGACATTAAGCTTGCCTTATCACACTCTGCACCAAATAATCCATACATATGATAAATATTAAACTTTGCGTGTGTGCGCAAATGTGTCTATCTTTGTGTGTGTGTATGTGTGTGTATGTGTGTGTGTGTGTGTGTGTGTGTGTGTGTGTGTGTGTGTGTGTGTGTGTGTGTGTGTTGATGTGTGTGCGGAATGAGAGAGAGGGAGAGGGGAGAGAGGGAGAGAGAGAGAGAGAGAGAGAGAGAGAGAGAGAGAGAGAGAGAGAGAGAGAGAGAGGAGAGAGAGAGAGAGAGGAGAGAGAGAGAGAGAGAGACAGAAGACAGACAGACAGACAGAGCAGACAGACAGACAGAGACAGACAGACAGACAGACAGACAGACAGAAGACGCAGACAGACAGACAGACAGACAGACAGGACAAAGACAGAACAGAGAGACAGAGACAGAGACATAGAGAGAGACAGAGAGAGAGACAGAGACAGAGAGAGACAGAGAGAAGAGACAGAAGAGAACACAGAGAGAGACACAGAGAGAGACAGACAGAGAAGACAGAGACAGACAGAGGACAAGAGAGAAAGTCTAAGAGAGAGAGAGAGAGAGAGAGAGATGAGAGGAGAGAGAGAGAGAGAGAGAGAGAGAGAGAGAGAGAGAGAGAGAGAGAGAGAGAGAGAGAGAGAGAGAGAGAGAGAGAGAGAGAGAGAGAGAGAGAGAGAGAGAGAGGAGAGAGAGGAGAGACGTGCCCACTAAAAGCGAAACTGTGTGTGGGATATGTACACACGTGTGCACTCTCTGCAAACACGTTGACATGCAAGATGAATGAATGAATATAGAAACACGTGAAACTGTGACAATATTGACTGATTTGATCAACATTCAAGTAGAAACGTGAGCAGCTGTGTTCTCGCTAACCATGAATTTCCTGTGTTATCGTTATTATATTATTGTATTCATTTTGTAACACCGGTGCGGTGCTTTGATAGTGTCATGTCTTATTAGCTTGCTTTGATTGATTCATTGTGTTTGCATGTTTTTTGGGGTGTCTAAAAATGGGATGCGGGGTTTGTGTGCGTTTGTGTGTGTTCCTTCTACATGGTCAAGTTGTGGCGCGCGCACTCACACACACACCACACACGCACACGCACACACACACACGCATACGCACACGCACACACACACACACATACACACACGCGCGCGCGCGCGCGCACACATACATACACCCATGCACACACGCACACACACACCCCGTGCGCGCGCGCGCACACATACATACACCCATGCATGCACGCACGCACACACAACACACACACACACACACACACACACACACACAACACACACACACACACACACACACACACACACACACACAACACATACGCGTGCTCGCGCGCTCGAGAGCGCCAGCACACACACACACACACACACACACACACACACACACACACACACACACACACACACACACACACACACACACCACACATCCACGCACGCATGCAGACAGATAGACAGATAGACAGACAGACATAACAAAACATAGAAGAAGAGAGGAGACATAATAGTGAGAATGTTTGCAACTTGCCCTCTATAATTATTAAAAAAAAGAACCAAAAAAGCACGCACAAAAAAACCTCCTCATTACCAAACGTGGGTATTGGGCATAGGAAACTTGTAACAACAATATTGACGGCTCTAATTATTATTATACCTCAGCAAGAACATGGACACTATAATAATAATTATAGCTGCTGCAATTTGCAGTCAAATTTCCTGTGCCTTTATAGTCGCGAAACTAAATGTTCTGAAATCATTCAGCCTCACTGCTCTTGATGATTGATATGATGATAAATTAATTGAGCAGGAATCTGATATGGTTATTAATAGTCTGAATTAACTTGATTGACTGGTTTATTGATTGATTGCTTGCGGTACTGGATGTTGTTTTGTCCGTCATGTTCGACGATGACCCTAAAACAGCAGAGGAGGCAGCTGCTGTTTCGGAAACTGGGCAGAAATTTGATTATAGTGGAGATGCCTTGCCCACAGTTCACCCCCACTCTCTCGGCCAAGAGGGCATAAGGACAGTCAGCGTTGGAGATGTTCTCCAAAGGCCAACTAGCCCCCAAGGCTGCAGCGCATAAGTACTGTGCAAGTCAAGCCTCCTTGTCAGAGAGTCATAGTCGATCACTAAAGACTAAGCTGTAAAGTGGAATTCCATGAGCGGGAAAGAAAGCCACTGATCATACAGCCTCTCACTTTGCTGTTGTCCCCAGCATCAATGGTTTAATCAAGAACTGGGATAAAGCCACTGGTCATACAGCCTCTCACTTTGTTGTTGCCCCCAGCATCAATGGTTTAATCAAGAACTGTGATAAAGCCACTGGTCATACAACCTCTCACTTTGTTGTTGTCCCCAGCATCAATGGTTTAATCAAGAACTGTGATAAAGCCACTGGTCATACAACCTCTCACTTTGTTGTTGCCCCCAGCATCAATGGTTTAATCAAGAACTGTGATAAAGCCAAGGCACTGAAGGCTGGATGTTAAAGCATTATGTTTGAGATCTGTGGGTCTGGATTCAAGTCACGAATAAGACGACTGTTCATGGGGATTATTCCCTCTGGAGTTAGCATCAATACCGACTTGGCTTTGGCGGAAAGTCCTTCATATGAGGCTATAAACAAAAGCTCTCTTCGAGAACGTTTGCAGAATATCTTGCGCACTCGATGAAACCTGCTTCGCTTTTTAGAAGATGAGGCCATTGTGTACCGCTGATGAGAGATGACAAAATTGACTAAATTGCATACGCTTCAACTACATTTAAAACGAAAATTATTTATTTATTTATTTATTTATTTATTTATTTATTTATTTATTTATTTATTTATTTATTTATTTATGTATTTATTTATTTATTATCATTTCATATCGAGGATAATAGAATAAGCACTCTTGTGCTTTTTTGCATCCAGTCCCCGTGTGTATGCAGTTTTGTAAATGTCATCTGTTCCCACCGGCACACGATGGCCTACTCTTACGAAAAGCGGAACAGGATTTGACGTGTGCGCAAGATGTTCTGCGTGCGTTCGCACACGGGGCCTCGGTTTACAGTCTCATCCGAATGACTTTAAGGGAGAGTGGAGTCAGCACTGATGTTAACTCCAGGGGAAAAAATCCCCTCCAACGGGAATCGAACTCGGGTCGTCAAATTGCGAGCGCAATGTTCTGACCACTAGGCTATCTTGATTGATTGACTGGGTGACTAAGCTCTATGCTATTTGTTAAGGTAATAATACTCTGAATTTACCCGACTTGATTGCATTTATTGAATGCTTCTGCTCAATTTGCAATTAATTTCCTCTGCTATTGTACTTGGAATAATAATGCTCTGAGACGTTACTAGACTGACTAAATGATTGATCGGTTGAATTAACTTGTATGCATGCAGACTTATGTTAAGCGCAGATGTAGGTATGTGTCTTTGTACCTACCAGCTGATGGTGTTGTGTGTGTGTTGTTTGTGTGTGTGTGGTTGTGTGTGTGTGTGTGTGTGTGTGTGTGTGTGTGTGTGTGTGTGTGTGTGTGTGTGTGTGTGTGTGTGTGTGTGTGTGTGTGTGTGTCCTTGTTTTTGTGGTGCTTACGTGCATTGTGTGCGTGCGTGTGTGTGTGCGTGCGTGCGTGTGTGTATAATGTGTGTGCTTGTGCACATTCCGTTTAGTGCGTATACATCATGTACGTTGTTATGTATAGCAAGATGCATTTTTGCAAACTTGCTCTGTCTCCCTGGAAACTGGTGCCAGAACTTTTGAATGTGCATAATCCAACACACAATGATACATAATACAGAGGGTTCTATAGGAAACTACCGATTTCCTGTAGTATTCTAGCATGAAAACTCAAGGTGTTAGACTGAAAAATTGACTTTTTCACTCAAAAGTCTCAATATATATTAAAGAATGTATGTGTGAGTGCGAAAATCGGGTTTTGTATATGTGTCTCTATATGCGCTTTATGTGTTTTTATATAGGTATACAGATATATCATATTCATATGTCAGACATACATACACACAGAGATACATATATAATTATCTTTATATATATATATATATATACATAGACATATATATATATATATATATATATATATTTACATTATATATACATATATATACATATATTTGTGTGTGTGTGTTTCTATGAAGCGCGCGTGCGCACACACATACACACACATAAAGCACACACACACACAAGCACCCCTCCCCCCCTCCACACACACACAATACAGCACATCAATTCACATCACACCACAACACAACATAGATAGATGGATTGATGAATGGCTTTTTCCCCAGAGGGTAAACTGACTAACCTAAACGGACGATTGACCATTGTCCAGAATCTCCAATGTCTATGTTATGTGACCACTGCTGGCAAAAAATCGATTGATTCATTTATCCTAGGACTGCAGCTTTTTTCCTACCTGTGTTAAAGCCTTGTTTCCTGGTTTGGATCTCCTTCAGGAGAATTTTTCCTTTGGAGTTAACATCGGTGCCGTCTCTACAGCCTCCAAAAATCCTTTGGACGAGATGATAAACTTAGGTCCTGTGTGCGAACACACGCTGAACATCTT
>CM060349.1:28695975-28698475 GCA_030674155.1 Stramonita haemastoma
CAAAGTAGCGTTCAGAAGAGCTGTCCTTCTGTGCGTGCATAAGCCTGAAACACGCTACTCTACCCATGATCTGGAACTCCAGACATACCTTGGAAGGCTCAATCTGTGATTGAGGGGGCGGATAGCCTAGTGGTCAGAACATTGCGCTGGCAATTTGAAGACCCAGGTTCGAGTCCGGTCGAGGAAATTTTCTTCCTGGAGTTAACATCAGTGCTGACTCCACTCTCCCCAAAAGTCCTTCGGATGAGACTTTAAACCGAGGCCCGTGTGCGAACGCACGCAGAACATCTTGCGCACACGTTAAATCCTGTTCCGCTTTTCGTAAGAGTAGGCCATCGTGTGCCGGTGGGAACAGATGACAATATTTACAAAACTGCATATACACAGGGACCGGATGAAAAAAAGCACATGGTTGCTTATTCTGTTATCCTCGATATAAAAGAATAAATAAATAAATAAATAAATAAATTGGTAAAATAAAAAGTGGACTTTTCTTGTATCTAGTGAAAGAGGTCAGGAATATAGTGAAAATTTCACAGAAGTTCTCTCTCATTTGGAGAGGAAAATAGATCATAGCAGAATATGTTAGGAAGGATCATTATGCTAGCAAAATGTTTCGACCCCTAAGCTTTATACGAACATGTATCGGCTTTTGTGTGAAAACAGACTACTAGTACGCAAGCCTCTCGCTTCAATGAATGTAGAAGAGAACAAGTGTGTCAGCCTTTCACCTCAATACGAGTAACATGACAACAGCTAATATGCAAGCTTTTCACCTCAATACAAATGACAGACTGCTACTAGCATACAAGCCTCTCACCTCACTAAAAGTAACAAGGCTACTACTAGCATGCAAGCCTTTCACCTCACTAAAAGTAACAAGACTACCACTAGCATGCAAGCCTTTCACCTCATTAAAAGTAACAAGACTACTACTAGCATGCAAGCCTTTCACCTCACTAAAAGTAACAAGACTACTACTAGCATGCAAGCCTTTCACCTCATTAAAAGTAACAAGACTACTACTAGCATGCAAGCCTTTCACCTCATTAAAAGTAACAAGACTACTACTAGCATGCAAGCCTTTCACCTCACTAAAAGTAACAATACTACTACTAGCATACAAGCCTTTCACCTCACTAAAAGTAACAAGACTACTACTAGCATGCAAGCCTTTCACCTCACTAAAAGTAACACGACTACAACTCGTATGCAAGCCTTTTACCTAAATACAAGTAACAAGACTACTATTAGCATGCAAGCTTTTCACCTCACTAAAAGTAACAATACTACTACTAGCATACAAGCCTTTCACTTTCACCTCACTAAAAGTAACAAGACTACTATTCGTATGCAAGCTTTTCACCTCACTAAAAGTAACAGACTACTACTAGCATACAAGCCTTTCACCTTTCACCTCAATGAAAGTAACAAAGACCACTGCTAGCATGCAAGCCTTTCATCTCAATAAAAGTAACAGACTCTCTCTATTGCTAGCATGCAAGCTTCTCACCTTTCACCTCACTAAAACTAGCAAGACTATTACTACCATGCAAATCTTTCACCTCATTAAAAGTAACACACAACTAACACGCAAACCTCACATCCTTTTTTTAAAAGCCACTGACACATATAACTGCATCAACCTTTAGGCGCAAATCTTTTAAAAGCGCTTGTCTTCAGACAATGTTTTGTCCAGCACAATAGCTTCAGATACGTGTACTGGATGGTGTGTAGATTTTGCGTGTCGCTTTCCTAGTCTTATTTACTTTCTTCTTTTCTATCGAGGATAATGGAATAAGCAATCATGTGATTTTTTACATCTAGTTCCCGTGTGTATGCAGTTTTGTAGATCTCGTCATCTGTTACCTACCGGCACACAATGGCCTACTCTTACGAAAAGCGGTACAGGATTTAACGTGTGCACAAGATGTTCTGCATGCGTTCGCACACGGGGCCTCGGTTTATAGTCTCATCCAAAGGATTCGTACTATTATCTACACTCCGTACAGGAGATCTCACCAATATGTAACCATTAACTGTTATTTCGGTATTTTGCAAGTCAATCCCCTGATCAACCACGCTGAAAGGCACTAACACGCAAAACTGCACATGCTCTCAAAAAACCGCCAACTATCCATAAATCACTGTCCTGTGCAAAAACCTCGTTTCGGGCGAAAACCAGGATATGCTTCCATTACAGAGGATTTTTGTTCCGAAAAATTCAGTTCTGGGACTTCTTCTTTCTTCTTTCTTCTTGGTCTTGTAGTTGTTGTTGTTGTTGTTGTTGTTGTTGTTGTTGTTGTTATTGTTCTTCTTATTCTTCTTCACGTTCTTCATGTTCTTCATGTTCTTCTTCTTCTTCTTCTTCCTCTTCCTCTTCCTCTTCTTCTTCCTCCTCCTCTTCTTCTTACTCTTCTTCCTCTTCTTCCTCTTCTTCCTCCTCCCCCTCCCTCTCCTCTCCTTCCTTCTACTTCTTCTACTTCTTCCTCCTCCTCTC
>CM060349.1:28710975-28713475 GCA_030674155.1 Stramonita haemastoma
GGAAGGAGGAGTTGAGGTGGGGGTGAGGAAATAGAAAATGGAGGTATGGGGGTGCGGGGGGGGGGAGATGTATGAAATCAATTTTAATTTCAAGTTGCCCCAGACAGTAGAGGATGGAAGGGGATTATTTTTCAGGACAAAGTGGGTGTGGATTTTTTGGTTCTTGCTAGTCATGTTTTTGTGGTGTGGGGGAATAAAGAAAAATCTGGGCGCAAACATCGTCAAGTTGTGGTCAAAGTTGTGTGGTTCTATTTTTTTTGTTTTATGTTTCTCTGGGGGTTTTTTTTGGGTAAGTTTATACACTGCGTGGTTTATAAAGTAATGTGAGTCACTGTGTCAAAGGAAAATCCAAATAAAAAGGTTAAAGGGATAAACCACCATGCCAAGACTACCAAACCCATGCTTATAAGTGGGTAAACGTACCAGAAGATTTGCCTGTCGTTCATTTATTGATATGAATAGTTTTGTTTGTGCATAGCGTAAAACGAGTTTAAAAAAGGAAACAAACCATTTCACAATGTACTTTTTACATGGTTCTGGGTTCATGACGTCAACTGTGGATCTAACGAAAACGAATAACATACTTTCGATTTCTTATTCAAAGAAAAGAAAAGAAACGTTAACAGAAAAAAAATCGATGAAAAATATTCATTCTCTTTTTCTTCATTATCTACTTCTCTGTATCTGTCTCCGCCTGTCTGTCTGTCTGTCTGTCTGTCTGTCTGTCTGTCTGTCTGTCTGTCTGTCTGTCTGTCTGTCTCTGTTTCTCTTTCTCCTCTCCCTCCTTCCAACCTCGGTTTCTCTCTCTGTATAGATTTGCTTTTATAGATGAACAGATTATATGGGTATACAATTTTCTCTCTCACACATCCACACACACACACACGCACGCGCGCGCATGCACACACACACCACACAACACAGACACTCACACACCACACACACACACACACACACACAACACACACACACACACACACACACACACACACACACACACACAAACACACACACACACACACACACACACACACACACACAACACACACACACACACACACACACACACACACACACACACACACACACACACACACACACACACACACACACACACACACACACACACACAAAACACACACACACACACACACACACACACACATGCAATCACACACAAAGACTACCACTCTCTCTCTCTCACCTCCCTCTCTCTGTCTTTCTTTCTCCCTCCCCCCCCCTTCTTTCTCTTTTTCTCTATTTCTCCCTTCTTCCCTCTCTTGTATGCACATACACACGCCCATGTGCACACACACAGGCTCACACACACACACAGACACACACACAACACACACACACACACACACACACACACACACACACACACACACACACACACACACACACACACACACTCACTCTCTCTCTCTTTCACTCATCCTCCACCGCCACAACATTTCTCTCTCTATCATTTCTTTTATAGGTACTGAGCCGCAAGTAACACAGTCTAAAACCACTCAAACTCAGTCCCGTTTCATAGAGCACTGGACAAAAGGCAAAGCTGAAAGCCAAGTAAGAGAAGGCACTACCGTTATTGCCTCTTCTCTGTCTTTCAGAATGTACAGTGAACTAGAAAGAGACTTACAGAAAGGAATATAGAGGATCGGAGCTATTGATGCAATAAGGAGCATTAAGTGCCTTATAAAGAGGTCTGTAATTGTATGTGTGTATGTGTGTATGTGTGTGTGTGTGTCGGAGGGGTGGGGGTGAGGGTATGCTCATGTGTGTGTGTGTGTGTGTGTGTATGTGTGTGCGTGCGTGTGTGTGGGGGGGGTATGTGTATATTGTGTGTGAGGGGGGAGGATATGTGTGCGCGCGCGCGTGTGTGTGTGTGTGTGTGCGTGCGTGCGTGCGTGTGTGTTATTGTGTGTGTGTAAGTGTATGTGTGTGTCCGTGAAACGTTTATTTTGTTAAGATGGTACATGTGTGTGTGTGTGTGTGTATGCGCGCACGCGCGCGAGTTTGTGTGTACACTTGCGTTTGTTTGTGTGTGTGTGTATGAGTGTTTGTTGTTATTCATACCCATGTTATCTTGTATTTTTATTATTTTGTCTGCATGATTTGAGCTTATGTTGTACTGTCTTGGGTCTGTTTTATCTTGTCAAGTTCTGTTTGGGAGAAAATTCACATTTTTTTTTTCAATGTTGATATTTGTCTTTGAATCTTTCAAAAGTCAATTTTCTTGATTTTTTGTGAGCGCAGGATGAAAAAATGTTGAATAAACGTACTTTTTTACCCTAAATAAAGATCATTTTGACTTGACTTGACTTTACTTGACACGGTCACAAACAGACACACATTAACAAAGAAACAAACAAACAAACACACACACACACAAACACACAAACACACACACACACATACACACATGCAAACTCTCTCTCACACACACACACACACACACACACACACACACACACACACACACACACACACACAC
>CM060349.1:28728475-28733475 GCA_030674155.1 Stramonita haemastoma
AGCCAACAGTAAATCCTTTCAAACTGTGAATAAATGCCCCAGTAATCTACAGGCTCAGACTGGGTTCCTTTCGATTCAGTTCCACTTCAAGGCTAAAAATCTAGTAGTAATATTTTCTTCTTTCTCCATCGTCATTGTTGAACGTTTTAGATAGCACCTGTTGTTGTCTGTCATTATGATGGGCTGACTCTTAAGGCGAGATACTTGGAAACATACAGGCTATGCACACTTCTCGTCTGATGTATTTCTTATCTCATGGTGATTCCCAGGTGGGATGAGTGAGTCGAAGGTATATATTCTGAGTGACTGTCAGGATGATGACAGAACGGATGAACAAAATTACAAAACTGCATACACAGAGGGACTGGATGAAAAAAACCGACACATAAGTGCTTATTCCATTATCCTCGAAATAAAAGACTGAATAAAAGAAAAACAACAACAACAATACGAGCATATGATGTAGTCCTCCCATTTCAAGCCGAAGTAGATTTCTAAGGGCTCAGACATCGTTTCCATTCTTTCGTTTCTAAAAGGATAAAACTGGTCACTAACTTAACGATCCCTCTCCGTACTATCCTGGCTAGTTTTCAGATCCCAGGGGGATTCAGATTCCAGCCACTGTCGACAGTGATCCCTTGAAAATGTGAATAAATGCCCCAGTAATCTACAGGCTCAGACTGGGTTTCTTTCGATTCAGTTCCACTTCAAGGCTGAAAATCTAGTAGTAATATTTTCTTCTTTCTTTATCGTCATTGTTGAACGTTTAGCTAGCACCTGTTGTTGTCTGTCACTATGATGGGCTGACTCTAAGGCGAGATACTTGAAAACATACAGGCTATGCACACTTCTCGTCTGATGTATTTCTTATCTCACGGTGATTCCCAGGTAGGATGAGCAAGTCAAAGGTACATATTCTGGGTGACTGTCAGGTTGACAGAACGGATGACAAAATTGACAAAACTGCATACACACAGGGACTGGATGTGAAAAAAAGCACATATGTGCTTATTCTATTATCCTAGAAATAACAGAATAAATAAAAAATCAAATCACAACAACAACAATAATACAGAAGCAAAACTAACAGGCAAACTAATAACACCATGTAACAGTAACAACGACGATATAAGCAGTATTGTGATGTACTCCTCCCATTTCAAACCGAAGTAGATTTCTAAGGGCTCAGACACCGCTTCCATTCTTTCGTGTTAAAAAGGATCAAACTGGTCACTAACTTAACGATCCCTCTCCGTACTATCCTGGCTAGTTTTCAGATCCCAGGGGGGATTCAGATTCCAGCCACTATCGACAGTTATCCTTTCAAACTGTGAATAAACGCCCCAGTAAGCCATAGGCTCAGACTGGGTTTCTTTCGATTCAGTTCCTTTCAAGGCTGAAAATCCAATAGTAGTATTTTCTTCTTTCTTTATCGTCATTGTTGAAGGTTCAAATATCACCTGTTCTTGTCTCTCATAGGTTGAGCTGCCTCTATGATAAAATACTTGAAAACATACAGGCACACTTCTCGTCCAGTGTGTTTCCTATCTCTCAGTGGTTCCCTGGCAGGATGAGTGAGTCAAGAGTGCACATTCTTGGTTACCCTCAGGTTGACAGAACGGATGACAACATTTAACAAAACACGGAGACTGGATGTAAAAAAAAAAAAAGCACATGCTTTCTTATTCCGCCATCCTCGAAATAAAAGAAACAATACATGTCATTAAAAATATCAGGGTGTTAAGCTAGGGGATGGGCAACATCAATCTATGACCGAACATGCGTTGCACTGCCATTAGGCGCCTGACAATTCAGACCCAGCGTTTTTGATTTCGGCGTGGGAGAGAAGAGTTACATTTGAAGTCTTCTGGAAAAATAAAGGCAGGAGTATGGACCAAGATGGTATAAACTATACAAGAAATAGGTGGTGACAGAAAAAAGGATCAAGGCAGAGACAAAGGGAGGGATTTGAAATACATATACAATACACACACACACACACACACACACACACATATATATATATATATATATATATATATATATATATATATATATATATATATATATATATATATATATATATATTTTATATATATATATATATATTAAAGACCGCATAGCTTATGGGAACACCAGTGCCTTTTTACCTACTTATGCATACATACATGAAGATAATCAAAGTGCTCGTACCCCGGAAGTTGCAATGCAGCCACCTTATTTATGGGGGGTAAAATGGTGACTATACGCAAAAAAACCTCCTCTCACCAGTGGTTTAAACATCGAAGCTCTAGCTGAGGAACGATACTATAAACGTTGGAATGTCTGCACTTAAGTTGATTCAAGAGATCGCTATAACTCAAATACTTAATTCACTTAACACCATTGTTCAGATTCGAAACCAGAACTTCACGAATCCTTAAGAGATAGACGTAAAACTATCTATTCACTTAGCAATAGCATCCATCTACGGTGCAGTACCGTTTCCCAAAATGTCACAAGAGTGGACAGAAAAAAGAAGAAGAAAAAACCCACAGCATTACCCAAACTAAGAGTAAAACACGAAACTCATTCAAACTGGTTTAATATAAAAGCTCAGGGTTTGTCTCCCATGGCCCAGACTTCATTCCTGTTATTTCCCCTGAGGGACTCGGCCAATGGTTGGACGGCACAGTGATTCCATCAGTGATATCCCATCCTCACTGCTTTCAATCCATTGAAAATAATCTCGTTCCAACAATTGCTGAAAGCTACCACCTTCTAAAAATGTGAACAAATACCAGACTCGACTGCCGGTCTATCGGCACAGATTTTCTTTCTTTCTTTTTCTCTTTCTTTTTTTTTCTTCTTTTTTTTGTTTGTTACTGTGCATTATTCTTCTTTCTTTTCGAACATTCAGATAGGAACTCATTGTCGTCTGTCCTATGAGGAAAAATGCCTCGTACTGCCGTTAAGTGCCTGACAAGTAAGTCCCAGCGCATCCGACTTCGGCATAGAGGAGAATTGTTATAATTTAAGTCTTTCTGCAGAAAAAAGTGGGGCTGGTAAATGAACCAAAGAAGGCAGAAACTAGATAAATCGGAGGTGATAGGAAGAAACAAAACAAGGCAGAAACAAAGAGAGGGAAAGGTAAAGGTGTCCCATAACCTATGCTGTCATAGGGGAGCGAGGCGTCAGAGACCTCAGCTTCTGTAGGGGCCAGCATATTGAGGGCCGCGCCTATCTCCTCTTCCTCGCTGCTTTACCTTCCCTGAACCTAAATAGGGCAGGTACCCATTTACAGCTGGGTGAACTGGGGGACTGAAATGAAGCCAAGGTACGCAAATGGTCACTCATTCAATCGGTAACCCCACTCGATGCTGCTTATCCTTGGTGAGGGGAAAGTGAGTGCTCTAACCAATGAGCTATCCCATCCCATAGAAGGATGGAAAAGAGGGAATTTTTATCACAGAATTTCCAGAAGGTGGGGTTGCTATTTATTCTGAGAGGCCCACGGCATCCTCACTCACTCACTCACTCAATCCTCGTGGCCCTGCTGGGGGGGGGGGGGGGGCATAAGGCACAGACAAGGGACCTCCAGGCAGTCCTATCTTGGGCGAGCCACCGCAACTCATTCCAGGTCTTTCCCATTATCTTCATTTCCTCCTCCACAGTCCTTCTCCAGGTCCTAAGGGGTCGGCCTCTGTTTCGTTTCCCGGGAGGTGCCCAGGACAAGGCCTCGAGAGGGTGTCTGCCTTTTTTCATGCGTAAGACATGGCCAAGCCAGGTCCAGCGCCGTTGCTTCACCTGCAGCACAATGTTGTTGAAGCCTGTCCTCCTCCAGATTTCCTCATTTGTCGCTCTCTGCTCCCACCTAATCTTAAGAATCCTCCTCAGGCACCTCCCCTCAAACGGCATCCTCACAGGGAACATTTTCTGTATCTTTTCTAGAGGAATAAGACTGATGGTTGCTGGTACTGTTTGTTAGCTAGTCACATCTCGTTGTGATGTCTATCGATATATCCGTGAAATATATAATGATAGGTAGTAGTGTTGGTCGCAGGACTTTGCACACTGTACACAAATTAAATTTTATCAACTGGGAGCGTGAGAGTTCAGTGGTCAGAGCACTCGCTTTCCCAAAGCTAAGGTTAAACAACAACGAGCGTGGTTACCAATTATTGGGTGACCGTTAGCGCGTCTTGGCTTCAGTATAGTCTCCCTGTCTACCCAACTATAAATGGGTACCTGCCCTCTTTAGGGTCAGGGAAGCTGGGGTCTCTGATACCTCGTTCCCATATGACCACATAGGTTATTGGACACTTTTACCTTTACCTTATTTTACAATTCCAGCAACTTATCCAACTTATTTTTTTGTTCACTCCAGCAGGACATAAGATTGGTGATAACACACACTTATACAATTTATCCCTATTTGTTGTATTCATCATAATGTGAAGAAAAAAATCCACCTGACTCTTAAGGGCATTTTCTGAGAACAATAACAAACGGGAATGTTTATGAAAGACATGAAGAGGATAGTAAACATGAAAGAATAATAATAGTAAAAAAAAAACTGAAATAGAACAAAAGACAACAAAACTTCTAAGACTTGATGAAAGGGGAGAGGGGAATAATGGCATAGACTTAAGTTTGAATGAGAGAGAGAGGGAGGGGGAAGGGAGGGAGGGAGGAAGAGAGAGAGAGACAGAAAAAAATAGAGAGAGAAAAAAACAGACAGAGAGACACAGAAAATGACAGAGACAGAGATAGAGGCAGAGAGAGAGGAGAGAAGAGAAGAGAAGAGAAGAGAAGAGAAAAGAGAAGAGAAGAGAAGAGAAGAGAAAAGAGAAGAGAAGAGACAGACAGACAGAGACAGACAGACAGACAGACAGACAGACACAGAGACATACATAGAGACAGACAGGGACAGAGAGAGACAGAGAGACATAGAGACAGAGAAACAGAGGCAGAGACACAGAGACACAGAGACGCAAAGCGCGCGCGCGCGCGCGCGCGCG
>CM060349.1:28735975-28738906 GCA_030674155.1 Stramonita haemastoma
TTTTTTTTTTTGGGGGGGGGTTCTAATCTTTAGAGGGAACATCCATTTTCAAGTGACGACAGGGAATCTATGCAGATCAATAACAATGGGAGTGTTTACGGGAGAAATGGCTGACAATGATCGAATGGGTTTTAAAAAAAGAAGGAGCGGAAAACAGACGGGATTGTAGAAAAGAAACAGATGGTATGTAAAATCAGAGATGAACGGGTACGGGATAGCCTAGTGGTCAGAACACTGCGCTCGCAATCCGACGACGCAGGTTCGATTTCCGTTCGAGGGGATATTTTTTCCTTGGAGTTAACATCAGTGCTGACTCCACTCTCCCCTAAAGTCCTTCGGATGAGACTTTAAACCGAGGCCCCGTGTGCAAACGCACGCAGAATAACTTGCGCACACGTTAAAAATCCTGTTCCACTTTTCGTAAGAGTAGACCATTGTGTGCCGGTGGGAACAGATAACAAGATTTACAACACTGCATTCACACGGGGACTGGATGTAAAAAAAAACCACATGAGTACTTTTTTCCATTATCCTAGATATAAAAGAATAAAATGAAATAAAAATGAACACACGCGGAGAGAAAAAGAAAGGGACAGGTGAGAGACAGACCGAGAAAGAAGACGGATAATGGACGATTGAAAAAAAAAATACAGCTGGTTCTTTTATAAGCCCAGAATAAATTTCTTTCTAACAAAATAACTGTCAATAAAAATTATTATGATGACTATTTTTAACCATTTTATTTTATATTTCATACCACTTTATGTCACGGCAGATTTCTCTGCGTGAAATTCGGGGCTGCTCTCCCCGGGGAGATTGCGTCGCCATAAGTGCACCGCCACCCATTATTTTCTTTTTCTTTTTCCTGTCTGCAACTGTATTTGTTTCCCTATCGGACTGGCTTTTCTTCTACGAAATTTTGCTAGGGACAACCCTCTTGTTGCCATGGGTTCTTTCACGTACGCTGAATAATGATAATTATGTAACACACGGGACAGTCAGACAGACATATAGACAGACACAGAGACACACAGACAGACACACAGAGACACAGACAGATAAAGATACAGATAGACAGAAAGATAGACACACACAGACACACAGACACACAGACAGATAGACGTAGAGATAGACAGAAAGATAGAGAGAGAGATAGAGACAAAGATAAACACGAGAGACAGAGAAATAGACAGGCAGTCACCCCCTGCCCCCCCCCCCCCCCCTTCCCCCCCCCCCCTCCACACACACACACGCGCAGACCCAGAAAATATCTCTAGGAGGGAGATATTTTCGCCCGATCTGTAGTCAAAGGCATCCTGAAAAGATTGCAGGTTCTCTATGTATGTATGTATGTATGTATGTATGTATGTATGTATGTATGTATGTATGTATGTATGTATGTATGTATGTATGTATGTAGGTAGGTAGGTAGGTAGGTAGGTAGGTAGGTAGGTAGGTAGGTAGGTAGGTAGGTAGGTAGGTAGGTAGGTAGGTAGGTAGGTAGGTCTGTATGTCTGTCTGTATGTCTGTATGTCTGCATGCATGTCTGTATGCATGTCTGTATGTTTGTATGCATATCTGTATGTATATCTATATGTCTGTCTGTACAATTATATGTATGTCTGTATATCTGTATGTCTGTATGTCTGTATGTCTGTATGTCTGTAAGTAAGTAAGTAAGTAAGTAAGTAAGTAAGTAAGTAAGTAAGTAAGTAAGTAAGTAAGTAATAAGTAAGTAGTGAGTGAGTGAGTGAGTGAGTGAGTGAGTGAGTGAGTGAGTGAGTGAGTGAGTGAGTGAGTATGTACGTACGTACGCACGCACGCACACACGCACGCACGCACGCACGCACATACCTACGTACGTATTATGTATGTATGTATCGTCTGCTCCATGCCTGAACGTTCTTGCATCTGATTGGTCGCTGCCTGCTGCTGGCTGCCCTCTGACCCCCCTTTGACGAGGGGCAATCACTCTGCCATCATTTCATGTCAGTCGCAGATCAGGAAAACCCTTTGCCACGGGCGAGATTGGGGTCTTTTCTTTTTCCCCTCTGTCCTTTGGCCTTTATCCCCCTATTGCCCCCTTCCCCTTTCCTCTTCCCCCCCCCCCTTTCCTCGTCCCCCTTTCCCCCTTTCCTCTCCTCTCCTTTCTCCTCCTCACTGACCCCAGTTTCTTTCTTTTTTCTTCTCATTATCTTATGCATAACAAGAAAAAAAAATAAGAATCTTAGTAAAGATGGGTTTTTTTTCCCGGAGTTTTTTGTTTGGTTCGTTCTTTGGTTTGAGTTCTGAGGTAGTGGTAGTAAATAGTTGATAGTAGTAGTAGTAGTTAAATATAGTAGTAGTAGTAGAGTAGTAGTAGTTAGTAGTAGTGTAGTAGTGAGTAGGAGTAAAAGTAGTAGTAGTAGTAGTAGTAGTTTGTAGTAGTTAGTAGTAGGAGTAGGAGTAAGAGTAGTAGGTGTAGGGGAGTAGTAGTAGTAGTAGTGGTAGTAGTAGTAGTAGTTTTTGTAGTAGGAGGAGGAGGAGGAGGAGGAGGAGGAGGAGGAGGAGGAGGAGGAGGAGGGTATAGTAGTGTATTGTGTAGTAGTTGTTTGTATTTGTAGTAGTAGTAGTAGTAGTTGTAGTAGTAGTAGTAGTAGTAGTAGTAGTAGTATGTAGTAGTAGTAGTAGTCGTAGTAGTCGTAGTAGTCGCAGTGTAGCAGTAGCAGTAGCAGTAGTAGTAGTAGTAGTAGTAGTAGTGTAGTAGTGTAGTAGTATAGTAGTAGAAATAGTGGAGGAGGGGAGGAGGGGGAGGAGAAGGAGGAGGAGGAGTAGTAGTAGCATAGCAGTAGCAGTACAGAGTAGTAGGTATAGTGTAGTAGTAGTAGTAGTGTAGTAGTAGGGGCATAGCAAAAAAAAAAATTTTAAAAGTAGTAGTAAAATGTATAGTAG